>CALYMW010000284.1:391478-739478 GCA_944588485.1 Phosphuga atrata | reverse complement strand
CTGTCTAGTCTTGTCTGTCTAGTCTTGTCTGTCTAGTCTTGTCTGTCTAGTCTTGTCTGTCTAGTCTTGTCTGTCTAGTCTTGTCTGTCTAGTCTTGTCTGTCTAGTCTTGTCTGTCTAGTCTTGTCTGTCTAGTCTTGTCTGTCTAGTCTTGTCTGTCTAGTCTTGTCTGTCTAGTCTTGTCTGTCTAGTCTTGTCTGTCTAGTCTTGTCTGTCTAGTCTTGTCTGTCTAGTCTTGTCTGTCTAGTCTTGTCTGTCTAGTCTTGTCTGTCTAGTCTTGTCTGTCTAGTCTTGTCTGTCTAGTCTTGTCTGTCTAGTCTTGTCTGTCTAGTCTTGTCTGTCTAGTCTTGTCTGTCTAGTCTTGTCTGTCTAGTCTTGTCTGTCTAGTCTTGTCTGTCTAGTCTTGTCTGTCTAGTCTTGTCTGTCTAGTCTTGTCTGTCTAGTCTTGTCTGTCTAGTCTTGTCTGTCTAGTCTTGTCTGTCTAGTCTTGTCTGTCTAGTCTTGTCTGTCTAGTCTTGTCTGTCTAGTCTTGTCTGTCTAGTCTTGTCTGTCTAGTCTTGTCTGTCTAGTCTTGTCTGTCTAGTCTTGTCTGTCTAGTCTTGTCTGTCTAGTCTTGTCTGTCTAGTCTTGTCTGTCTAGTCTTGTCTGTCTAGTCTTGTCTGTCTAGTCTTGTCTGTCTAGTCTTGTCTGTCTAGTCTTGTCTGTCTAGTCTTGTCTGTCTAGTCTTGTCTGTCTAGTCTTGTCTGTCTAGTCTTGTCTGTCTAGTCTTGTCTGTCTAGTCTTGTCTGTCTAGTCTTGTCTGTCTAGTCTTGTCTGTCTAGTCTTGTCTGTCTAGTCTTGTCTGTCTAGTCTTGTCTGTCTAGTCTTGTCTGTCTAGTCTTGTCTGTCTAGTCTTGTCTGTCTAGTCTTGTCTGTCTAGTCTTGTCTGTCTAGTCTTGTCTGTCTAGTCTTGTCTGTCTAGTCTTGTCTGTCTAGTCTTGTCTGTCTAGTCTTGTCTGTCTAGTCTTGTCTGTCTAGTCTTGTCTGTCTAGTCTTGTCTGTCTAGTCTTGTCTGTCTAGTCTTGTCTGTCTAGTCTTGTCTGTCTAGTCTTGTCTGTCTAGTCTTGTCTGTCTAGTCTTGTCTGTCTAGTCTTGTCTGTCTAGTCTTGTCTGTCTAGTCTTGTCTGTCTAGTCTTGTCTGTCTAGTCTTGTCTGTCTAGTCTTGTCTGTCTAGTCTTGTCTGTCTAGTCTTGTCTGTCTAGTCTTGTCTGTCTAGTCTTGTCTGTCTAGTCTTGTCTGTCTAGTCTTGTCTGTCTAGTCTTGTCTGTCTAGTCTTGTCTGTCTAGTCTTGTCTGTCTAGTCTTGTCTGTCTAGTCTTGTCTGTCTAGTCTTGTCTGTCTAGTCTTGTCTGTCTAGTCTTGTCTGTCTAGTCTTGTCTGTCTAGTCTTGTCTGTCTAGTCTTGTCTGTCTAGTCTTGTCTGTCTAGTCTTGTCTGTCTAGTCTTGTCTGTCTAGTCTTGTCTGTCTAGTCTTGTCTGTCTAGTCTTGTCTGTCTAGTCTTGTCTGTCTAGTCTTGTCTGTCTAGTCTTGTCTGTCTAGTCTTGTCTGTCTAGTCTTGTCTGTCTAGTCTTGTCTGTCTAGTCTTGTCTGTCTAGTCTTGTCTGTCTAGTCTTGTCTGTCTAGTCTTGTCTGTCTAGTCTTGTCTGTCTAGTCTTGTCTGTCTAGTCTTGTCTGTCTAGTCTTGTCTGTCTAGTCTTGTCTGTCTAGTCTTGTCTGTCTAGTCTTGTCTGTCTAGTCTTGTCTGTCTAGTCTTGTCTGTCTAGTCTTGTCTGTCTAGTCTTGTCTGTCTAGTCTTGTCTGTCTAGTCTTGTCTGTCTAGTCTTGTCTGTCTAGTCTTGTCTGTCTAGTCTTGTCTGTCTAGTCTTGTCTGTCTAGTCTTGTCTGTCTAGTCTTGTCTGTCTAGTCTTGTCTGTCTAGTCTTGTCTGTCTAGTCTTGTCTGTCTAGTCTTGTCTGTCTAGTCTTGTCTGTCTAGTCTTGTCTGTCTAGTCTTGTCTGTCTAGTCTTGTCTGTCTAGTCTTGTCTGTCTAGTCTTGTCTGTCTAGTCTTGTCTGTCTAGTCTTGTCTGTCTAGTCTTGTCTGTCTAGTCTTGTCTGTCTAGTCTTGTCTGTCTAGTCTTGTCTGTCTAGTCTTGTCTGTCTAGTCTTGTCTGTCTAGTCTTGTCTGTCTAGTCTTGTCTGTCTAGTCTTGTCTGTCTAGTCTTGTCTGTCTAGTCTTGTCTGTCTAGTCTTGTCTGTCTAGTCTTGTCTGTCTAGTCTTGTCTGTCTAGTCTTGTCTGTCTAGTCTTGTCTGTCTAGTCTTGTCTGTCTAGTCTTGTCTGTCTAGTCTTGTCTGTCTAGTCTTGTCTGTCTAGTCTTGTCTGTCTAGTCTTGTCTGTCTAGTCTTGTCTGTCTAGTCTTGTCTGTCTAGTCTTGTCTGTCTAGTCTTGTCTGTCTAGTCTTGTCTGTCTAGTCTTGTCTAGTCTTCTTGTCTGTCTAGTCTTGTCTGTCTAGTCTTGTCTGTCTAGTCTTGTCTGTCTAGTCTTGTCTGTCTAGTCTTGTCTGTCTAGTCTTGTCTGTCTAGTCTTGTCTGTCTAGTCTTGTCTGTCTAGTCTTGTCTGTCTAGTCTTGTCTGTCTAGTCTTGTCTGTCTAGTCTTGTCTGTCTAGTCTTGTCTGTCTAGTCTTGTCTGTCTAGTCTTGTCTGTCTAGTCTTGTCTGTCTAGTCTTGTCTGTCTAGTCTTGTCTGTCTAGTCTTGTCTGTCTAGTCTTGTCTGTCTAGTCTTGTCTGTCTAGTCTTGTCTGTCTAGTCTTGTCTGTCTAGTCTTGTCTGTCTAGTCTTGTCTGTCTAGTCTTGTCTGTCTAGTCTTGTCTGTCTAGTCTTGTCTGTCTAGTCTTGTCTGTCTAGTCTTGTCTGTCTAGTCTTGTCTGTCTAGTCTTGTCTGTCTAGTCTTGTCTGTCTAGTCTTGTCTGTCTAGTCTTGTCTGTCTAGTCTTGTCTGTCTAGTCTTGTCTGTCTAGTCTTGTCTGTCTAGTCTTGTCTGTCTAGTCTTGTCTGTCTAGTCTTGTCTGTCTAGTCTTGTCTGTCTAGTCTTGTCTGTCTAGTCTTGTCTGTCTAGTCTTGTCTGTCTAGTCTTGTCTGTCTAGTCTTGTCTGTCTAGTCTTGTCTGTCTAGTCTTGTCTGTCTAGTCTTGTCTGTCTAGTCTTGTCTGTCTAGTCTTGTCTGTCTAGTCTTGTCTGTCTAGTCTTGTCTGTCTAGTCTTGTCTGTCTAGTCTTGTCTGTCTAGTCTTGTCTGTCTAGTCTTGTCTGTCTAGTCTTGTCTGTCTAGTCTTGTCTGTCTAGTCTTGTCTGTCTAGTCTTGTCTGTCTAGTCTTGTCTGTCTAGTCTTGTCTGTCTAGTCTTGTCTGTCTAGTCTTGTCTGTCTAGTCTTGTCTGTCTAGTCTTGTCTGTCTAGTCTTGTCTGTCTAGTCTTGTCTGTCTAGTCTTGTCTGTCTAGTCTTGTCTGTCTAGTCTTGTCTGTCTAGTCTTGTCTGTCTAGTCTTGTCTGTCTAGTCTTGTCTGTCTAGTCTTGTCTGTCTAGTCTTGTCTGTCTAGTCTTGTCTGTCTAGTCTTGTCTGTCTAGTCTTGTCTGTCTAGTCTTGTCTGTCTAGTCTTGTCTGTCTAGTCTTGTCTGTCTAGTCTTGTCTGTCTAGTCTTGTCTGTCTAGTCTTGTCTGTCTAGTCTTGTCTGTCTAGTCTTGTCTGTCTAGTCTTGTCTGTCTAGTCTTGTCTGTCTAGTCTTGTCTGTCTAGTCTTGTCTGTCTAGTCTTGTCTGTCTAGTCTTGTCTGTCTAGTCTTGTCTGTCTAGTCTTGTCTGTCTAGTCTTGTCTGTCTAGTCTTGTCTGTCTAGTCTTGTCTGTCTAGTCTTGTCTGTCTAGTCTTGTCTGTCTAGTCTTGTCTGTCTAGTCTTGTCTGTCTAGTCTTGTCTGTCTAGTCTTGTCTGTCTAGTCTTGTCTGTCTAGTCTTGTCTGTCTAGTCTTGTCTGTCTAGTCTTGTCTGTCTAGTCTTGTCTGTCTAGTCTTGTCTGTCTAGTCTTGTCTGTCTAGTCTTGTCTGTCTAGTCTTGTCTGTCTAGTCTTGTCTGTCTAGTCTTGTCTGTCTAGTCTTGTCTGTCTAGTCTTGTCTGTCTAGTCTTGTCTGTCTAGTCTTGTCTGTCTAGTCTTGTCTGTCTAGTCTTGTCTGTCTAGTCTTGTCTGTCTAGTCTTGTCTGTCTAGTCTTGTCTGTCTAGTCTTGTCTGTCTAGTCTTGTCTGTCTAGTCTTGTCTGTCTAGTCTTGTCTGTCTAGTCTTGTCTGTCTAGTCTTGTCTGTCTAGTCTTGTCTGTCTAGTCTTGTCTGTCTAGTCTTGTCTGTCTAGTCTTGTCTGTCTAGTCTTGTCTGTCTAGTCTTGTCTGTCTAGTCTTGTCTGTCTAGTCTTGTCTGTCTAGTCTTGTCTGTCTAGTCTTGTCTGTCTAGTCTTGTCTGTCTAGTCTTGTCTGTCTAGTCTTGTCTGTCTAGTCTTGTCTGTCTAGTCTTGTCTGTCTAGTCTTGTCTGTCTAGTCTTGTCTGTCTAGTCTTGTCTGTCTAGTCTTGTCTGTCTAGTCTTGTCTGTCTAGTCTTGTCTGTCTAGTCTTGTCTGTCTAGTCTTGTCTGTCTAGTCTTGTCTGTCTAGTCTTGTCTGTCTAGTCTTGTCTGTCTAGTCTTGTCTGTCTAGTCTTGTCTGTCTAGTCTTGTCTGTCTAGTCTTGTCTGTCTAGTCTTGTCTGTCTAGTCTTGTCTGTCTAGTCTTGTCTGTCTAGTCTTGTCTGTCTAGTCTTGTCTGTCTAGTCTTGTCTGTCTAGTCTTGTCTGTCTAGTCTTGTCTGTCTAGTCTTGTCTGTCTAGTCTTGTCTGTCTAGTCTTGTCTGTCTAGTCTTGTCTGTCTAGTCTTGTCTGTCTAGTCTTGTCTGTCTAGTCTTGTCTGTCTAGTCTTGTCTGTCTAGTCTTGTCTGTCTAGTCTTGTCTGTCTAGTCTTGTCTGTCTAGTCTTGTCTGTCTAGTCTTGTCTGTCTAGTCTTGTCTGTCTAGTCTTGTCTGTCTAGTCTTGTCTGTCTAGTCTTGTCTGTCTAGTCTTGTCTGTCTAGTCTTGTCTGTCTAGTCTTGTCTGTCTAGTCTTGTCTGTCTAGTCTTGTCTGTCTAGTCTTGTCTGTCTAGTCTTGTCTGTCTAGTCTTGTCTGTCTAGTCTTGTCTGTCTAGTCTTGTCTGTCTAGTCTTGTCTGTCTAGTCTTGTCTGTCTAGTCTTGTCTGTCTAGTCTTGTCTGTCTAGTCTTGTCTGTCTAGTCTTGTCTGTCTAGTCTTGTCTGTCTAGTCTTGTCTGTCTAGTCTTGTCTGTCTAGTCTTGTCTGTCTAGTCTTGTCTGTCTAGTCTTGTCTGTCTAGTCTTGTCTGTCTAGTCTTGTCTGTCTAGTCTTGTCTGTCTAGTCTTGTCTGTCTAGTCTTGTCTGTCTAGTCTTGTCTGTCTAGTCTTGTCTGTCTAGTCTTGTCTGTCTAGTCTTGTCTGTCTAGTCTTGTCTGTCTAGTCTTGTCTGTCTAGTCTTGTCTGTCTAGTCTTGTCTGTCTAGTCTTGTCTGTCTAGTCTTGTCTGTCTAGTCTTGTCTGTCTAGTCTTGTCTGTCTAGTCTTGTCTGTCTAGTCTTGTCTGTCTAGTCTTGTCTGTCTAGTCTTGTCTGTCTAGTCTTGTCTGTCTAGTCTTGTCTGTCTAGTCTTGTCTGTCTAGTCTTGTCTGTCTAGTCTTGTCTGTCTAGTCTTGTCTGTCTAGTCTTGTCTGTCTAGTCTTGTCTGTCTAGTCTTGTCTGTCTAGTCTTGTCTGTCTAGTCTTGTCTGTCTAGTCTTGTCTGTCTAGTCTTGTCTGTCTAGTCTTGTCTGTCTAGTCTTGTCTGTCTAGTCTTGTCTGTCTAGTCTTGTCTGTCTAGTCTTGTCTGTCTAGTCTTGTCTGTCTAGTCTTGTCTGTCTAGTCTTGTCTGTCTAGTCTTGTCTGTCTAGTCTTGTCTGTCTAGTCTTGTCTGTCTAGTCTTGTCTGTCTAGTCTTGTCTGTCTAGTCTTGTCTGTCTAGTCTTGTCTGTCTAGTCTTGTCTGTCTAGTCTTGTCTGTCTAGTCTTGTCTGTCTAGTCTTGTCTGTCTAGTCTTGTCTGTCTAGTCTTGTCTGTCTAGTCTTGTCTGTCTAGTCTTGTCTGTCTAGTCTTGTCTGTCTAGTCTTGTCTGTCTAGTCTTGTCTGTCTAGTCTTGTCTGTCTAGTCTTGTCTGTCTAGTCTTGTCTGTCTAGTCTTGTCTGTCTAGTCTTGTCTGTCTAGTCTTGTCTGTCTTGTCTGTCTAGTCAAATCAAAATCAAAAATTATTTATTTCATTAATAAAGCTATGTATACATGAAATATAAAAGCTAAATGAAATATGTCATTAAGAGATACAAATAATTTGCTATTCTTTTTAGGCATTAGATTGATTCAAATACTCCTGTATGGTATATGGCTCCAAATTATTGATATGCTCGAAGATTTTTTGTTTAAAGGTCCTTATGCCTGGAATTATTTTAAGTTCTTTTGGTAGAGCATTAAACACTTTTATTCTTTTAGTCTTGTCTGTCTAGTCTTGTCTGTCTAGTCTTGTCTGTCTAGTCTTGTCTGTCTAGTCTTGTCTGTCTAGTCTTGTCTGTCTAGTCTTGTCTGTCTAGTCTTGTCTGTCTAGTCTTGTCTGTCTAGTCTTGTCTGTCTAGTCTTGTCTGTCTAGTCTTGTCTGTCTAGTCTTGTCTGTCTAGTCTTGTCTGTCTAGTCTTGTCTGTCTAGTCTTGTCTGTCTAGTCTTGTCTGTCTAGTCTTGTCTGTCTAGTCTTGTCTGTCTAGTCTTGTCTGTCTAGTCTTGTCTGTCTAGTCTTGTCTGTCTAGTCTTGTCTGTCTAGTCTTGTCTGTCTAGTCTTGTCTGTCTAGTCTTGTCTGTCTAGTCTTGTCTGTCTAGTCTTGTCTGTCTAGTCTTGTCTGTCTAGTCTTGTCTGTCTAGTCTTGTCTGTCTAGTCTTGTCTGTCTAGTCTTGTCTGTCTAGTCTTGTCTGTCTAGTCTTGTCTGTCTAGTCTTGTCTAGTCTTGTCTGTCTAGTCTTGTCTGTCTAGTCTTGTCTGTCTAGTCTTGTCTGTCTAGTCTTGTCTGTCTAGTCTTGTCTGTCAGTCAGTCTTGTCTGTCTAGTCTTGTTTGTCTAGTCTTGTCTGTCTAGTCTTGTCTGTCTAGTCTTGTCTGTCTAGTCTTGTCTGTCTAGTCTTGTCTGTCTAGTCTTGTCTGTCTAGTCTTGTCTGTCTAGTCTTGTCTGTCTAGTCTTGTCTGTCTAGTCTTGTCTGTCTAGTCTTGTCTGTCTAGTCTTGTCTGTCTAGTCTTGTCTGTCTAGTCTTGTCTGTCTAGTCTTGTCTGTCTAGTCTTGTCTGTCTAGTCTTGTCTGTCTAGTCTTGTCTGTCTAGTCTTGTCTGTCTAGTCTTGTCTGTCTAGTCTTGTCTGTCTAGTCTTGTCTGTCTAGTCTTGTCTGTCTAGTCTTGTCTGTCTAGTCTTGTCTGTCTAGTCTTGTCTGTCTAGTCTTGTCTGTCTAGTCTTGTCTGTCTAGTCTTGTCTGTCTAGTCTTGTCTGTCTAGTCTTGTCTGTCTAGTCTTGTCTGTCTAGTCTTGTCTGTCTAGTCTTGTCTGTCTAGTCTTGTCTGTCTAGTCTTGTCTGTCTAGTCTTGTCTGTCTAGTCTTGTCTGTCTAGTCTTGTCTGTCTAGTCTTGTCTGTCTAGTCTTGTCTGTCTAGTCTTGTCTGTCTAGTCTTGTCTGTCTAGTCTTGTCTGTCTAGTCTTGTCTGTCTAGTCTTGTCTGTCTAGTCTTGTCTGTCTAGTCTTGTCTGTCTAGTCTTGTCTGTCTAGTCTTGTCTGTCTAGTCTTGTCTGTCTAGTCTTGTCTGTCTAGTCTTGTCTGTCTAGTCTTGTCTGTCTAGTCTTGTCTGTCTAGTCTTGTCTGTCTAGTCTTGTCTGTCTAGTCTTGTCTGTCTAGTCTTGTCTGTCTAGTCTTGTCTGTCTAGTCTTGTCTGTCTAGTCTTGTCTGTCTAGTCTTGTCTGTCTAGTCTTGTCTGTCTAGTCTTGTCTGTCTAGTCTTGTCTGTCTAGTCTTGTCTGTCTAGTCTTGTCTGTCTAGTCTTGTCTGTCTAGTCTTGTCTGTCTAGTCTTGTCTGTCTAGTCTTGTCTGTCTAGTCTTGTCTGTCTAGTCTTGTCTGTCTAGTCTTGTCTGTCTAGTCTTGTCTGTCTAGTCTTGTCTGTCTAGTCTTGTCTGTCTAGTCTTGTCTGTCTAGTCTTGTCTGTCTAGTCTTGTCTGTCTAGTCTTGTCTGTCTAGTCTTGTCTGTCTAGTCTTGTCTGTCTAGTCTTGTCTGTCTAGTCTTGTCTGTCTAGTCTTGTCTGTCTAGTCTTGTCTGTCTAGTCTTGTCTGTCTAGTCTTGTCTGTCTAGTCTTGTCTGTCTAGTCTTGTCTGTCTAGTCTTGTCTGTCTAGTCTTGTCTGTCTAGTCTTGTCTGTCTAGTCTTGTCTGTCTAGTCTTGTCTGTCTAGTCTTGTCTGTCTAGTCTTGTCTGTCTAGTCTTGTCTGTCTAGTCTTGTCTGTCTAGTCTTGTCTGTCTAGTCTTGTCTGTCTAGTCTTGTCTGTCTAGTCTTGTCTGTCTAGTCTTGTCTGTCTAGTCTTGTCTGTCTAGTCTTGTCTGTCTAGTCTTGTCTGTCTAGTCTTGTCTGTCTAGTCTTGTCTGTCTAGTCTTGTCTGTCTAGTCTTGTCTGTCTAGTCTTGTCTGTCTAGTCTTGTCTGTCTAGTCTTGTCTGTCTAGTCTTGTCTGTCTAGTCTTGTCTGTCTAGTCTTGTCTGTCTAGTCTTGTCTGTCTAGTCTTGTCTGTCTAGTCTTGTCTGTCTAGTCTTGTCTGTCTAGTCTTGTCTGTCTAGTCTTGTCTGTCTAGTCTTGTCTGTCTAGTCTTGTCTGTCTAGTCTTGTCTGTCTAGTCTTGTCTGTCTAGTCTTGTCTGTCTAGTCTTGTCTGTCTAGTCTTGTCTGTCTAGTCTTGTCTGTCTAGTCTTGTCTGTCTAGTCTTGTCTGTCTAGTCTTGTCTGTCTAGTCTTGTCTGTCTAGTCTTGTCTGTCTAGTCTTGTCTGTCTAGTCTTGTCTGTCTAGTCTTGTCTGTCTAGTCTTGTCTGTCTAGTCTTGTCTGTCTAGTCTTGTCTGTCTAGTCTTGTCTGTCTAGTCTTGTCTGTCTAGTCTTGTCTGTCTAGTCTTGTCTGTCTAGTCTTGTCTGTCTTGTCAGTCTAGTCTTGTCTGTCTTGTCTGTCTAGTCTTGTCTGTCTAGTCTTGTCTGTCTAGTCTTGTCTGTCTAGTCTTGTCTGTCTAGTCTTGTCTGTCTAGTCTTGTCTGTCTAGTCTTGTCTGTCTAGTCTTGTCTGTCTAGTCTTGTCTGTCTAGTCTTGTCTAGTCTTGTCTGTCTTCTTGTCTGTCTAGTCTTGTCTGTCTAGTCTTGTCTGTCTAGTCTTGTCTGTCTAGTCTTGTCTGTCTAGTCTTGTCTGTCTAGTCTTGTCTGTCTAGTCTTGTCTGTCTAGTCTTGTCTGTCTAGTCTTGTCTGTCTAGTCTTGTCTGTCTAGTCTTGTCTGTCTAGTCTTGTCTGTCTAGTCTTGTCTGTCTAGTCTTGTCTGTCTAGTCTTGTCTGTCTAGTCTTGTCTGTCTAGTCTTGTCTGTCTAGTCTTGTCTGTCTAGTCTTGTCTGTCTAGTCTTGTCTGTCTAGTCTTGTCTGTCTAGTCTTGTCTGTCTAGTCTTGTCTGTCTAGTCTTGTCTGTCTAGTCTTGTCTGTCTAGTCTTGTCTGTCTAGTCTTGTCTGTCTAGTCTTGTCTGTCTAGTCTTGTCTGTCTAGTCTTGTCTGTCTAGTCTTGTCTGTCTAGTCTTGTCTGTCTAGTCTTGTCTGTCTAGTCTTGTCTGTCTAGTCTTGTCTGTCTAGTCTTGTCTGTCTAGTCTTGTCTGTCTAGTCTTGTCTGTCTAGTCTTGTCTGTCTAGTCTTGTCTGTCTAGTCTTGTCTGTCTAGTCTTGTCTGTCTAGTCTTGTCTGTCTAGTCTTGTCTGTCTAGTCTTGTCTGTCTAGTCTTGTCTGTCTAGTCTTGTCTGTCTAGTCTTGTCTGTCTAGTCTTGTCTGTCTAGTCTTGTCTGTCTAGTCTTGTCTGTCTAGTCTTGTCTGTCTAGTCTTGTCTGTCTAGTCTTGTCTGTCTAGTCTTGTCTGTCTAGTCTTGTCTGTCTAGTCTTGTCTGTCTAGTCTTGTCTGTCTAGTCTTGTCTGTCTAGTCTTGTCTGTCTAGTCTTGTCTGTCTAGTCTTGTCTGTCTAGTCTTGTCTGTCTAGTCTTGTCTGTCTAGTCTTGTCTGTCTAGTCTTGTCTGTCTAGTCTTGTCTGTCTAGTCTTGTCTGTCTAGTCTTGTCTGTCTAGTCTTGTCTGTCTAGTCTTGTCTGTCTAGTCTTGTCTGTCTAGTCTTGTCTGTCTAGTCTTGTCTGTCTAGTCTTGTCTGTCTAGTCTTGTCTGTCTAGTCTTGTCTGTCTAGTCTTGTCTGTCTAGTCTTGTCTGTCTAGTCTTGTCTGTCTAGTCTTGTCTGTCTAGTCTTGTCTGTCTAGTCTTGTCTGTCTAGTCTTGTCTGTCTAGTCTTGTCTGTCTAGTCTTGTCTGTCTAGTCTTGTCTGTCTAGTCTTGTCTGTCTAGTCTTGTCTGTCTAGTCTTGTCTGTCTAGTCTTGTCTGTCTAGTCTTGTCTGTCTAGTCTTGTCTGTCTAGTCTTGTCTGTCTAGTCTTGTCTGTCTAGTCTTGTCTGTCTAGTCTTGTCTGTCTAGTCTTGTCTGTCTAGTCTTGTCTGTCTAGTCTTGTCTGTCTAGTCTTGTCTGTCTAGTCTTGTCTGTCTAGTCTTGTCTGTCTAGTCTTGTCTGTCTAGTCTTGTCTGTCTAGTCTTGTCTGTCTAGTCTTGTCTGTCTAGTCTTGTCTGTCTAGTCTTGTCTGTCTAGTCTTGTCTGTCTAGTCTTGTCTGTCTAGTCTTGTCTGTCTAGTCTTGTCTGTCTAGTCTTGTCTGTCTAGTCTTGTCTGTCTAGTCTTGTCTGTCTAGTCTTGTCTGTCTAGTCTTGTCTGTCTAGTCTTGTCTGTCTAGTCTTGTCTGTCTAGTCTTGTCTGTCTAGTCTTGTCTGTCTAGTCTTGTCTGTCTAGTCTTGTCTGTCTAGTCTTGTCTGTCTAGTCTTGTCTGTCTAGTCTTGTCTGTCTAGTCTTGTCTGTCTAGTCTTGTCTGTCTAGTCTTGTCTGTCTAGTCTTGTCTGTCTAGTCTTGTCTGTCTAGTCTTGTCTGTCTAGTCTTGTCTGTCTAGTCTTGTCTGTCTAGTCTTGTCTGTCTAGTCTTGTCTGTCTAGTCTTGTCTGTCTAGTCTTGTCTGTCTAGTCTTGTCTGTCTAGTCTTGTCTGTCTAGTCTTGTCTGTCTAGTCTTGTCTGTCTAGTCTTGTCTGTCTAGTCTTGTCTGTCTAGTCTTGTCTGTCTAGTCTTGTCTGTCTAGTCTTGTCTGTCTAGTCTTGTCTGTCTAGTCTTGTCTGTCTAGTCTTGTCTGTCTAGTCTTGTCTGTCTAGTCTTGTCTGTCTAGTCTTGTCTGTCTAGTCTTGTCTGTCTAGTCTTGTCTGTCTAGTCTTGTCTGTCTAGTCTTGTCTGTCTAGTCTTGTCTGTCTAGTCTTGTCTGTCTAGTCTTGTCTGTCTAGTCTTGTCTGTCTAGTCTTGTCTGTCTAGTCTTGTCTGTCTAGTCTTGTCTGTCTAGTCTTGTCTGTCTAGTCTTGTCTGTCTAGTCTTGTCTGTCTAGTCTTGTCTGTCTAGTCTTGTCTGTCTAGTCTTGTCTGTCTAGTCTTGTCTGTCTAGTCTTGTCTGTCTAGTCTTGTCTGTCTAGTCTTGTCTGTCTAGTCTTGTCTGTCTAGTCTTGTCTGTCTAGTCTTGTCTGTCTAGTCTTGTCTGTCTAGTCTTGTCTGTCTAGTCTTGTCTGTCTAGTCTTGTCTGTCTAGTCTTGTCTGTCTAGTCTTGTCTGTCTAGTCTTGTCTGTCTAGTCTTGTCTGTCTAGTCTTGTCTGTCTAGTCTTGTCTGTCTAGTCTTGTCTGTCTAGTCTTGTCTGTCTAGTCTTGTCTGTCTAGTCTTGTCTGTCTAGTCTTGTCTGTCTAGTCTTGTCTGTCTAGTCTTGTCTGTCTAGTCTTGTCTGTCTAGTCTTGTCTGTCTAGTCTTGTCTGTCTAGTCTTGTCTGTCTAGTCTTGTCTGTCTAGTCTTGTCTGTCTAGTCTTGTCTGTCTAGTCTTGTCTGTCTAGTCTTGTCTGTCTAGTCTTGTCTGTCTAGTCTTGTCTGTCTAGTCTTGTCTGTCTAGTCTTGTCTGTCTAGTCTTGTCTGTCTAGTCTTGTCTGTCTAGTCTTGTCTGTCTAGTCTTGTCTGTCTAGTCTTGTCTGTCTAGTCTTGTCTGTCTAGTCTTGTCTGTCTAGTCTTGTCTGTCTAGTCTTGTCTGTCTAGTCTTGTCTGTCTAGTCTTGTCTGTCTAGTCTTGTCTGTCTAGTCTTGTCTGTCTAGTCTTGTCTGTCTAGTCTTGTCTGTCTAGTCTTGTCTGTCTAGTCTTGTCTGTCTAGTCTTGTCTGTCTAGTCTTGTCTGTCTAGTCTTGTCTGTCTAGTCTTGTCTGTCTAGTCTTGTCTGTCTAGTCTTGTCTGTCTAGTCTTGTCTGTCTAGTCTTGTCTGTCTAGTCTTGTCTGTCTAGTCTTGTCTGTCTAGTCTTGTCTGTCTAGTCTTGTCTGTCTAGTCTTGTCTGTCTAGTCTTGTCTGTCTAGTCTTGTCTGTCTAGTCTTGTCTGTCTAGTCTTGTCTGTCTAGTCTTGTCTGTCTAGTCTTGTCTGTCTAGTCTTGTCTGTCTAGTCTTGTCTGTCTAGTCTTGTCTGTCTAGTCTTGTCTGTCTAGTCTTGTCTGTCTAGTCTTGTCTGTCTAGTCTTGTCTGTCTAGTCTTGTCTGTCTAGTCTTGTCTGTCTAGTCTTGTCTGTCTAGTCTTGTCTGTCTAGTCTTGTCTGTCTAGTCTTGTCTGTCTAGTCTTGTCTGTCTAGTCTTGTCTGTCTAGTCTTGTCTGTCTAGTCTTGTCTGTCTAGTCTTGTCTGTCTAGTCTTGTCTGTCTAGTCTTGTCTGTCTAGTCTTGTCTGTCTAGTCTTGTCTGTCTAGTCTTGTCTGTCTAGTCTTGTCTGTCTAGTCTTGTCTGTCTAGTCTTGTCTGTCTAGTCTTGTCTGTCTAGTCTTGTCTGTCTAGTCTTGTCTGTCTAGTCTTGTCTGTCTAGTCTTGTCTGTCTAGTCTTGTCTGTCTAGTCTTGTCTGTCTAGTCTTGTCTGTCTAGTCTTGTCTGTCTAGTCTTGTCTGTCTAGTCTTGTCTGTCTAGTCTTGTCTGTCTAGTCTTGTCTGTCTAGTCTTGTCTGTCTAGTCTTGTCTGTCTAGTCTTGTCTGTCTAGTCTTGTCTGTCTAGTCTTGTCTGTCTAGTCTTGTCTGTCTAGTCTTGTCTGTCTAGTCTTGTCTGTCTAGTCTTGTCTGTCTAGTCTTGTCTGTCTAGTCTTGTCTGTCTAGTCTTGTCTGTCTAGTCTTGTCTGTCTAGTCTTGTCTGTCTAGTCTTGTCTGTCTAGTCTTGTCTGTCTAGTCTTGTCTGTCTAGTCTTGTCTGTCTAGTCTTGTCTGTCTAGTCTTGTCTGTCTAGTCTTGTCTGTCTAGTCTTGTCTGTCTAGTCTTGTCTGTCTAGTCTTGTCTGTCTAGTCTTGTCTGTCTAGTCTTGTCTGTCTAGTCTTGTCTGTCTAGTCTTGTCTGTCTAGTCTTGTCTGTCTAGTCTTGTCTGTCTAGTCTTGTCTGTCTAGTCTTGTCTGTCTAGTCTTGTCTGTCTAGTCTTGTCTGTCTAGTCTTGTCTGTCTAGTCTTGTCTGTCTAGTCTTGTCTGTCTAGTCTTGTCTGTCTAGTCTTGTCTGTCTAGTCTTGTCTGTCTAGTCTTGTCTGTCTAGTCTTGTCTGTCTAGTCTTGTCTGTCTAGTCTTGTCTGTCTAGTCTTGTCTGTCTAGTCTTGTCTGTCTAGTCTTGTCTGTCTAGTCTTGTCTGTCTAGTCTTGTCTGTCTAGTCTTGTCTGTCTAGTCTTGTCTGTCTAGTCTTGTCTGTCTAGTCTTGTCTGTCTAGTCTTGTCTGTCTAGTCTTGTCTGTCTAGTCTTGTCTGTCTAGTCTTGTCTGTCTAGTCTTGTCTGTCTAGTCTTGTCTGTCTAGTCTTGTCTGTCTAGTCTTGTCTGTCTAGTCTTGTCTGTCTAGTCTTGTCTGTCTAGTCTTGTCTGTCTAGTCTTGTCTGTCTAGTCTTGTCTGTCTAGTCTTGTCTGTCTAGTCTTGTCTGTCTAGTCTTGTCTGTCTAGTCTTGTCTGTCTAGTCTTGTCTGTCTAGTCTTGTCTGTCTAGTCTTGTCTGTCTAGTCTTGTCTGTCTAGTCTTGTCTGTCTAGTCTTGTCTGTCTAGTCTTGTCTGTCTAGTCTTGTCTGTCTAGTCTTGTCTGTCTAGTCTTGTCTGTCTAGTCTTGTCTGTCTAGTCTTGTCTGTCTAGTCTTGTCTGTCTAGTCTTGTCTGTCTAGTCTTGTCTGTCTAGTCTTGTCTGTCTAGTCTTGTCTGTCTAGTCTTGTCTGTCTAGTCTTGTCTGTCTAGTCTTGTCTGTCTAGTCTTGTCTGTCTAGTCTTGTCTGTCTAGTCTTGTCTGTCTAGTCTTGTCTGTCTAGTCTTGTCTGTCTAGTCTTGTCTGTCTAGTCTTGTCTGTCTAGTCTTGTCTGTCTAGTCTTGTCTGTCTAGTCTTGTCTGTCTAGTCTTGTCTGTCTAGTCTTGTCTGTCTAGTCTTGTCTGTCTAGTCTTGTCTGTCTAGTCTTGTCTGTCTAGTCTTGTCTGTCTAGTCTTGTCTGTCTAGTCTTGTCTGTCTAGTCTTGTCTGTCTAGTCTTGTCTGTCTAGTCTTGTCTGTCTAGTCTTGTCTGTCTAGTCTTGTCTGTCTAGTCTTGTCTGTCTAGTCTTGTCTGTCTAGTCTTGTCTGTCTAGTCTTGTCTGTCTAGTCTTGTCTGTCTAGTCTTGTCTGTCTAGTCTTGTCTGTCTAGTCTTGTCTGTCTAGTCTTGTCTGTCTAGTCTTGTCTGTCTAGTCTTGTCTGTCTAGTCTTGTCTGTCTAGTCTTGTCTGTCTAGTCTTGTCTGTCTAGTCTTGTCTGTCTAGTCTTGTCTGTCTAGTCTTGTCTGTCTAGTCTTGTCTGTCTAGTCTTGTCTGTCTAGTCTTGTCTGTCTAGTCTTGTCTGTCTAGTCTTGTCTGTCTAGTCTTGTCTGTCTAGTCTTGTCTGTCTAGTCTTGTCTGTCTAGTCTTGTCTGTCTAGTCTTGTCTGTCTAGTCTTGTCTGTCTAGTCTTGTCTGTCTAGTCTTGTCTGTCTAGTCTTGTCTGTCTAGTCTTGTCTGTCTAGTCTTGTCTGTCTAGTCTTGTCTGTCTAGTCTTGTCTGTCTAGTCTTGTCTGTCTAGTCTTGTCTGTCTAGTCTTGTCTGTCTAGTCTTGTCTGTCTAGTCTTGTCTGTCTAGTCTTGTCTGTCTAGTCTTGTCTGTCTAGTCTTGTCTGTCTAGTCTTGTCTGTCTAGTCTTGTCTGTCTAGTCTTGTCTGTCTAGTCTTGTCTGTCTAGTCTTGTCTGTCTAGTCTTGTCTGTCTAGTCTTGTCTGTCTAGTCTTGTCTGTCTAGTCTTGTCTGTCTAGTCTTGTCTGTCTAGTCTTGTCTGTCTAGTCTTGTCTGTCTAGTCTTGTCTGTCTAGTCTTGTCTGTCTAGTCTTGTCTGTCTAGTCTTGTCTGTCTAGTCTTGTCTGTCTAGTCTTGTCTGTCTAGTCTTGTCTGTCTAGTCTTGTCTGTCTAGTCTTGTCTGTCTAGTCTTGTCTGTCTAGTCTTGTCTGTCTAGTCTTGTCTGTCTAGTCTTGTCTGTCTAGTCTTGTCTGTCTAGTCTTGTCTGTCTAGTCTTGTCTGTCTAGTCTTGTCTGTCTAGTCTTGTCTGTCTAGTCTTGTCTGTCTAGTCTTGTCTGTCTAGTCTTGTCTGTCTAGTCTTGTCTGTCTAGTCTTGTCTGTCTAGTCTTGTCTGTCTAGTCTTGTCTGTCTAGTCTTGTCTGTCTAGTCTTGTCTGTCTAGTCTTGTCTGTCTAGTCTTGTCTGTCTAGTCTTGTCTGTCTAGTCTTGTCTGTCTAGTCTTGTCTGTCTAGTCTTGTCTGTCTAGTCTTGTCTGTCTAGTCTTGTCTGTCTAGTCTTGTCTGTCTAGTCTTGTCTGTCTAGTCTTGTCTGTCTAGTCTTGTCTGTCTAGTCTTGTCTGTCTAGTCTTGTCTGTCTAGTCTTGTCTGTCTAGTCTTGTCTGTCTAGTCTTGTCTGTCTAGTCTTGTCTGTCTAGTCTTGTCTGTCTAGTCTTGTCTGTCTAGTCTTGTCTGTCTAGTCTTGTCTGTCTAGTCTTGTCTGTCTAGTCTTGTCTGTCTAGTCTTGTCTGTCTAGTCTTGTCTGTCTAGTCTTGTCTGTCTAGTCTTGTCTGTCTAGTCTTGTCTGTCTAGTCTTGTCTGTCTAGTCTTGTCTGTCTAGTCTTGTCTGTCTAGTCTTGTCTGTCTAGTCTTGTCTGTCTAGTCTTGTCTGTCTAGTCTTGTCTGTCTAGTCTTGTCTGTCTAGTCTTGTCTGTCTAGTCTTGTCTGTCTAGTCTTGTCTGTCTAGTCTTGTCTGTCTAGTCTTGTCTGTCTAGTCTTGTCTGTCTAGTCTTGTCTGTCTAGTCTTGTCTGTCTAGTCTTGTCTGTCTAGTCTTGTCTGTCTAGTCTTGTCTGTCTAGTCTTGTCTGTCTAGTCTTGTCTGTCTAGTCTTGTCTGTCTAGTCTTGTCTGTCTAGTCTTGTCTGTCTAGTCTTGTCTGTCTAGTCTTGTCTGTCTAGTCTTGTCTGTCTAGTCTTGTCTGTCTAGTCTTGTCTGTCTAGTCTTGTCTGTCTAGTCTTGTCTGTCTAGTCTTGTCTGTCTAGTCTTGTCTGTCTAGTCTTGTCTGTCTAGTCTTGTCTGTCTAGTCTTGTCTGTCTAGTCTTGTCTGTCTAGTCTTGTCTGTCTAGTCTTGTCTGTCTAGTCTTGTCTGTCTAGTCTTGTCTGTCTAGTCTTGTCTGTCTAGTCTTGTCTGTCTAGTCTTGTCTGTCTAGTCTTGTCTGTCTAGTCTTGTCTGTCTAGTCTTGTCTGTCTAGTCTTGTCTGTCTAGTCTTGTCTGTCTAGTCTTGTCTGTCTAGTCTTGTCTGTCTAGTCTTGTCTGTCTAGTCTTGTCTGTCTAGTCTTGTCTGTCTAGTCTTGTCTGTCTAGTCTTGTCTGTCTAGTCTTGTCTGTCTAGTCTTGTCTGTCTAGTCTTGTCTGTCTAGTCTTGTCTGTCTAGTCTTGTCTGTCTAGTCTTGTCTGTCTAGTCTTGTCTGTCTAGTCTTGTCTGTCTAGTCTTGTCTGTCTAGTCTTGTCTGTCTAGTCTTGTCTGTCTAGTCTTGTCTGTCTAGTCTTGTCTGTCTAGTCTTGTCTGTCTAGTCTTGTCTGTCTAGTCTTGTCTGTCTAGTCTTGTCTGTCTAGTCTTGTCTGTCTAGTCTTGTCTGTCTAGTCTTGTCTGTCTAGTCTTGTCTGTCTAGTCTTGTCTGTCTAGTCTTGTCTGTCTAGTCTTGTCTGTCTAGTCTTGTCTGTCTAGTCTTGTCTGTCTAGTCTTGTCTGTCTAGTCTTGTCTGTCTAGTCTTGTCTGTCTAGTCTTGTCTGTCTAGTCTTGTCTGTCTAGTCTTGTCTGTCTAGTCTTGTCTGTCTAGTCTTGTCTGTCTAGTCTTGTCTGTCTAGTCTTGTCTGTCTAGTCTTGTCTGTCTAGTCTTGTCTGTCTAGTCTTGTCTGTCTAGTCTTGTCTGTCTAGTCTTGTCTGTCTAGTCTTGTCTGTCTAGTCTTGTCTGTCTAGTCTTGTCTGTCTAGTCTTGTCTGTCTAGTCTTGTCTGTCTAGTCTTGTCTGTCTAGTCTTGTCTGTCTAGTCTTGTCTGTCTAGTCTTGTCTGTCTAGTCTTGTCTGTCTAGTCTTGTCTGTCTAGTCTTGTCTGTCTAGTCTTGTCTGTCTAGTCTTGTCTGTCTAGTCTTGTCTGTCTTGTCTTGTCTGTCTAGTCTTGTCTGTCTAGTCTAGTCTGTCTAGTCTTGTCTGTCTAGTCTTGTCTGTCTAGTCTTGTCTGTCTAGTCTTGTCTGTCTAGTCTTGTCTGTCTAGTCTTGTCTGTCTAGTCTTGTCTGTCTAGTCTTGTCTGCACATCAACAAAATCCCTTTAAGGTAAGGCCTCGAATAGCGAGATCTCCAACGCGAGAAAGAGCAGCTACGTGGGGCCAGAGTGTAAGAAGCACGGTTGCCCAGATTGAGTTGGACCAAAATAACCCAAAAAAAACGGAAGTGCGAAGACCTGTATTATCTGTTAGCGCAGCCTACACAGATCGCGCAGAGGGAGACTTTAAATAAGCTTACCAAAAAGACTGAGGAACTAATCCAATTTGGCAAAGAAAACCAAAATTGCCTCAAAGCTGTGAAAAAACTGGCCGCCGATATAAATTCCCTTGCAAAAATGGTTAGCAAAGAATACACTCACAAAGTCTCGTAACGCGAGCTCAAAATAGAACAATAGGAGAGAGGGCTAGAAGAGTACGAAGTAGAAGAGCCCAGAGAAGCAAAATATGAAAGGGAAATGGCTGAACTCCGTATACAAATAGAAGATCTGGCAAGCGAAAATAGAACTCTGAGAAACGATCTAGAAGAGATTAGGACGGCAAACGGGTGCCTCCGGCCTAGAATTGGCGAACTCGAAGAAGCCCAAAAAATATCTCGTAGAGAGGATCAAGAGAACTCCTACTGCAAAAGATGCAAAGGGGAAGCAGACACTGAACAGGAGGAAGCGGAAACTTTGCGAGAGGAAATAAGGTCAAGTGCCAAAGAGGAAAAAAGTACAAACGAAATACTGGAACTCGTCGAGAGGAACTGGCCGCAAAATATATATCATAACTCGGTGGTAGTAGAAGGCAACCCAGATAATGCCGGAGTAGGGCTACATCTAGGTCTATGTGTACTGCACGAAGAAAGAAAAATGTAAAAGGGAATACTCAGACAAGCGGCCGATAGATATCCCGAACTGCGGGAAATGGAGGGAGAAACAAAGGTCGACTACTTGGCACACTCTATAAAGAGAAAAAAAGATGTGGAAATCAAGACTACGGAGAGTTTTGTCTACAAACTGGAACCAAAGAGCTTAAGAGAAATAGACATACTTGAGATATTTAAGGACCTACGGGACAGCCTAGAAGGAAACCACATAACTCAGATAGCCATCCCACATATTACAGGCCTGGAAATTAATAAAATGCGAAAACTTCTAGAAATAGCTATGTATGGCACTCCTGTGATGGTACATGTGTACATCCCCAGAAAATGGACACAAACTAAAAAAGACGAAAAAAGGGCCCCCAAGAGAGAAGGGAAAAATAAAAGCACGGAAGCTATAATAGTAAATAGTGATGAAATCGGCTATGCTGACCTATTAAAGAAAGTCAAAGGTGAAATACAAACCCATAGCGAAGCAACCGGCATCACACAAATAAGAAAGACAAAAAACGGAAACCTGCTGCTGGCTGTCGATAAACAAAAAGGAGACGCTGAAAAATTAGGAGACATCCTCAAAGTAAGGCTGGGGTATAAAAATATACGGATGAAAAACTCGGACAAAAAAACGGTTCTACACATCAGAAGACTAGATGCGATTACCACTCCTGAGGAGGTAAAGCAGGCCCTAGAAACGGCTGCAGAAACAAGAATACAAGGACAGATAAACGTTGAGGTTAGTAACATGAGACCCTCCTACGGAGAATGCCAGGTAGCCACAGTTATGATGACCGGAGAAGTCGCTGAGGAACTATGTAAGATGAAAGAAGTTCTAATAGGGGTCAACTTCTGTAGCATAGAGCAAAGGATAAATGTCAAGAGATGCTTCCGATGCTGGATGCTTCACCATGTTGCAAAAGATTGTAAAGGGGAAGACAGGACCAAAAGCTGCTTAAACTGCGCAGAGGGAGGACATCTAGCGAAGAACTGCGTAAAGGAATGCTACTGCCCGCTGTATGAAAAGAAAGGTCATAGAGCGGACAGCGCCAAGTGCCCAAAATACAGACAGGCGCTGGCACTTTCAAGGTAATACAAACAAACTTAAACAGGTGCAGGGCAGCACAAGATCTACTAATAGCCACAGCTGCTCAGACACAAACCAGCGTATTAATTGTAAGTGAGCCAAATAAAAAAATGACTGATGATGACAGGTGGTTCACCGATGTTGATAAGGATGTGGCAATAAGAGTTATGAACAGAATGATAAAAGTAAATAAAGCAGGAAAGGAAACATGGTGTGTATGGATAAATACAGAGGAGCTACTGATTTTCGGATGCTATAGCTCACCAAATGGGGACAAAATACATCTTGAAAGATTACTTCATACCATAAAAAGTAGGGTTAGATTCATTAAACCAAAATATGTAATCATAGCTGGTGACCTAAATGATAAATCATCCGTATGGGGATCTCCAAAAGATGATGAAAGAGGGGACATACTATACGAATGGATCTGCGAAATGAATATGATCGTGGCAAATACGGGAACGGAACCAACGTTTAGAAGGGGAAACGAATCATACATAGATATCACCATACATAGTGAAAATATGAACAATAGGATGAAAAACTGGATGGTGCATGACGCAGAAAACCTTAGCGACCACCAAAATATTACTTTTGAAATCGCTATAGAAGACCGTGAACAAATAAATAAAAAAAGGAAAATACAACCAGGATGGAAAATAAAAAAGGAAGGAATAGAAAGGTTCACAGAAAACCTAGGAAAAATCATAGAACTCAGGAAAATGAGCAACGATCACAAAATAGATACAACAAGCTGCCAAGCTGTCCTAACCCAGGCATGCAATGAATCTTTGAAGAATCAATGAATCGCGAAGAAAGGAAACAAACCAAGTAATAAGAAACCCACATACTGGTGGAATAATGAAATAGCCACAATAAGAAAAGAAGTGCTGACTAGAAAGCGAAAAATGACACGCATAAATAAAAAAACTTGGGAAAGACGCGAGCTTAAAGAAGAGATCTATAGTAGATATATCGAGGGCAGAAGAAAATTAAAGGAAGAAATCAGAAAAGCCAAGGAAATGGCGTGGAGGAACATTTGCAACGAAATAGACAATAATATATGGGGGGATGGATATAAGATAGTATGTAAAAAAATGAAAATAATGCCAAAGATACAACTTACAGATGACGAACTGATAACACAAACAAAGAAACTCTTCCCAAGAGGGGAGGTACAGAACTGGACCTACAAAGAAATAAACAAAGAAGAAATACCAGCAATCACAACAAAAGAGCTAACTGCAGCATCAAGGAAACTGAAAAGTAAAAAAGCCAAAGGAGTAGATGGCATTCCGGCAGAAATAGTACAACAAGCAATTATAAGCCAACAAAGTTACCTCCTAGAGGTTGCAAACGAAACCCTACGGTCAAACAAATTTTCAGAAGAGTGGAAAAAGGGCAGATTATTACTAATAGAAAAACCTAAGAAAGATCCAATGGCGGAGACAAAATACAGGCCAATATGTCTATTGAACAGTATGGCCAAACTAATGGAAGGCATAATTGGGGATAGAATAGTAAAAGAGCTGGAAAGGAAGGGAGATCTCGCAAACTTACAATTTGGCTTTCGTAAAGGTAGAAGTACAATACACGCCGTGAACAAAATACAGAAGATCGTAAAAGATATTAACACAATAAACTATAGAGATAGGCCATACTGCATTATGGTAACAATAGACGTGGCAAATGCGTTTAACACTGCAGCATGGGAAGAAATCATAAAAGAAATGGAGAAACGAAAACTATCAACATACCTTAATAACGTAGCTAAAAGTTACCTAGAAAGCCGGACACTTGAAATAGGGGAGAATAGTGAAATAGAGGTCACACGTGGGGTGCCCCAGGGCTCGGTATTAGGACCTCTATTATGGAATATCCTATACGGTATCCTTAGGCTCCCTGTAGGAAGAAATGTGACTCTTGTCGCATACGCAGACGACCTGGCAGTCATTGTCAAAGGTAGAAATATGGAAGAGACCACACACATCACAAATAAGACCATAAATAAGATAAGCATATGGATGAGAAACAAAAAACTTAAAATGGCTCCTGAGAAAACAGAAGCCGTAATGCTGGCTGGGAGAGGAAAAATCCCCAATATGGTTATTAAAGTAGAAGGGATAAACATCCACACGGAAAAATATATAAAATATCTGGGAATAATAATAGATAAAGATATGCAAATGAGGGAGCACATTAAGCAGACGGCGAGGAAATCCGGAAAAACTGCTACGGCCCTAGAGAGATTAATGCCTAATATTGGAGGGGCCAAAACGGGTAGAAGAAAAATCCTAGCCTCAGTGGTACACTCAATACTGCTGTACGGAGCGCCAATCTGGAACGAAACAATGGCAATGACAAAGTATAAAGATATCCTTACCAAAGCACAAAGAAAACTTCTAATCAGGATCTGCTGTGCCTACTGGACAGCGTCCACAGAGGCGCTGCAAGCGATTGCGGGGATACACCCAATTGAACTAATGGCAGAAGAGAGAACCACTGCATTTGCAGACAAGAATAAAACGAAGCTCGAGCTGAAAGCCAACACGTTAGGGAAATGGCAGGACCGATGGGCCAAGGAGACCGGATCGGCAGTATGGACCAAAAGACTTATACCAGATCTGAAAAATGGGTAAATAGGAAACATGGAAACCTAAATTATTACATTACACAGATACTTACCAACCACGGGGACTTCAGAGCTTACCTGAAGCGTTTTAAAATCATAAGTGAGGAAAACTGCGAGTTGTGCAAACTAAAAGAGGATGCTGAGCACACCTTTTTTGTATGCCCAAGGTGGGTAAAGGAAAGAATGGAGATGATAACAAAAATAAAGTACGAGCTTCCACCAGAGAACATAGTTAATTGCATGCTGGAAAATGCCGAAAACTGGGATCAAATAGCAAGAACCATGGAGAATATTCTAAAACAAAAAGAGCAGAGAGCAACCTAGAGGAGAGGACTGATGGAGGAAAACTCACTGAAGAAATGCCAGATGGTAGTACCGGTGCGGTTTTCCCAAACAAAAAAAAGTCTTGTCTGTCCAGTCTTGTCTGTCCAGTCTTGCCTGTCCAGTCTTGCCTGTCCAGTCTTGTCTGTCCAGTCTTGTCTGTCCAGTCTTGTCTGTCCAGTCTTGTCTGTCCAGTCTTGTCTGTCCAGTCTTGTCTGTCGAGTCTTGTCTGTCTAGTCTTGTCTGTCTAGTCTTGTCTGTCTAGTCTTGTCGGTCTAGTCCGTCTAGTGCGTCTAGTCCGTCTACTCCGTCTAGCTCGTCTAGCCCGTCCAGTCCGTCCGGTCCGTCCGGTCCGTCCGGTCCGACCGGACGGACCGGACGGAACTACTAGAAGTTGGACTAGACTGACTAGAAGTCGGACTGGACGGACTGGACGGACTGGACGGACCGGACGGAGCGGACGGACCGGACGGACCGTCCGGTTCGTCCGGTCCGTCCAGTCTTGTCGGGTCCGGTCCGTCCGGTCCGTCCTTCTAGTCCGTCTAGTGCGACTTCTAGACCGGCTATTCCAACTTCTAGTTCGTCTAGTCCGACTTCTAGTCCGTCTAGTCCGACTTCTAGTCCGTTCTGTCCGACTTCTATTCCGTCTAGTCCGACTTCTAGTCTGTCTAGTCCGACTTCTAGTCCGTCTAGTCCGATTTATAGTCCGTCTAGTCCGACTTCTAGTCCGTCTAGTCTGTCTAGTCCATCTAGTCTGTCTAATTCGTCTACTCCGTCTCTTCCGTCTAGTCCGTCTAGTCCATCTAGTCCAGGCCTAAGTAAATAGCGGCCCCTGGCTATTTTATGCGGCCCACGAAGCATTTTATATTTTACTTTGATTAAAAAAATATATCTATGTATAATATAAACAAGTTGCTTTACAAAAAAAATTAGGTTGGTTTCGTGATCCTATCCTGCCAAAATATTACTTCACTGAAAAAGCAATTACAAATTTATTTATACATACTAACCACAATTATAGTCAACTTTCTAGCATTAATGAAGAGTGATTGCTACGCAGTACATGGCCATACCAACGTAGACGGCTCTCTCTCATTTTTTCAGGGATTGGAGCCATTTTTTCAGGGATTGGGTCCGTCCGGTCCGTCCGGTCCGTCCGGTTCGTCCGGTCCGTCCGGTCCGTCCGGTCCGTCCAGTCCGTCTAGTCCGACTTCTAGTCAGTCTAGTCCAACTTCTAGTCCGTCTAGCCTGACTTCTATTCCGTGTAGTCCGATTTCTAGTCCGTCTAGTACGACTTCTAGTCCGTCTAGTCCGACTTCTAGTCCGTCTAGTCCGACTTCTAGTCCGTCTAGTCCGACCTCTAGTCCGACTTCTAGTCCGTCTAGTCCGACTTCTAATCCGTCTAGTCCGACTTCTAGTCCGTCTAGTCCGACTTCTAGTCCGTCTAGTCCGACTTCTAGTCCGTCTAGTCCGACTTCTAGTCCGTCTAGTCCGACTTCTAGTCCGTCTAGTCCGTCTAGTCCGACTTATATTCCGTCTAGTCCGACTTCTAGTCCGTCTAGTCCGACTTCTAGTCCGTCTAGTCCGACTTCTAGTCTGTCTAGTCCGACTTCTAGTCCGTCTAGTCTGTCTAGTCCATCTAGTCCGTCTAATCCGTCTACTCCGTCTCATCCGTCTAGTCCGCCTAGTCCATCTAGTCCAGGCCTGAGTAAATAGCGGCCCCTGGCTATTTTATGCGACCCACGAAGCATTTTATATTTTACTTTGATTAAAAAAATATATCTATGTATAATATAAACAAGTTGGTTTACAAAAAAAATTAGGTTGGTTTCGTGATCCTGTCCTGCCAAAATATTACTTCACTGAAAAATCAATTACAAATTTATTTATACATACTAACCACAATTATAGTCAACTTCCTAGCATTAATGAAGAGTGATTGTGATACGCAGTACATGGCCATACCAACGTAGACGGCTCTCTCTCTCATTTTTTCAGGGATTGGAGCCACACCAATTGTAGCTCGAACATTATCATGCCTGATGCGGACCAGTCTAGTAAGTCCCTGTGTCCAGCAAATCATATTCATCTCCATAACATGTAGTTGTTGTTCATGTCTCTTCGTTACTGGCCAGCATTCAGTACCATACACTGCTACTGGTCGAACGATGGTTCTGTAAATTTTTGACTTCAGATATAGTGGCACATTCCGGTCAAAGAGGACTCCAGGGACAGCGATTTCAGCCATTCAGCGTTCACTCTGTTTCGGGCGTCTGGGAGTAATTGACCATATCCAAGTATTTGAATACAGATGATTTTCGGAGTTTAGTGCCACCAATGTGAATAGATCCTTCACTTGGTACTCCACACTCCATATACTCTGTCTTCCCAGTGTTAAGTCGTAGGCCTTGAGTGTCTAGTGCAGTTTTCCAACATTGAACATGTTGTTCCAATTATTGGCGAGACTTGCAGTCTACAATGATATCGTCAGCATAGAGCAAGGTCTAGGAATGTGATAGCAGTACTTCTACTACGATGGCGTCAAGTTGAACAGGAGCGGGGACAAAGCTGACTCCTGATGAACACCAACTCTGATAGGAATAGTTGCGGAGTTTCCTTGAGCACATCGGACAAAGATAGTGACATTCCAATAAAAAAGTCGAACCCATTGAACATATGCTTCTGGTACCCCTTGCCGTCGTAGTGCATACCATATTAGAGGTACCCTGTCGAAGGCCTTTTCAAGATCCACGAAGGCAATATGACTCCATATTGCCTTCTTGGATCTTGAAAGGGCCTTTCCTTGAAAAAGGTTTCCTCTTTTCTAAGAATCTTCATTTCTCCATCAAAAGACGAGTGGCGTGAATAGCATCGATTGTCCCTGTACCTTTCATAAAACCACATTAGTTTGAGGCAATGTTGATTATGTCACGAAGGCGTGTAACCACGATGCGTTCAAATATCCTCATAGTGTGGCAAAGTAGGACAATCGGTCGATAATTTGAACAGTTGTGCACATCTCCTTAACCTTTCCAAATTGGTATTGTTACACTGCTGAGCCAAGTAAGAGGAGTTTTGTTTTCATTGATGATCTTGTTGAAGATATCTGCTAGAAGCTGAGCTGCTTGTGGCCCAAGCATCTTCCACACATCCGATGGAAGATCATCCAGTGCAGTTACCTTTTCATTTTTCATTTTCTTCATAGCGATCTCAACTTCGGCAACCGTGATGGCTGGTACTGGCAGCTGGTAGTCGCGGATGCGCAAATTCTTCATGGCTAATATTTTCGAAGTGCTGTTTCCTTCGGTTATGGATCTCATTAGGTTTCGGTAGAGATTGTCATAGAGATTTTCATTCTTAATGATCATAACATGTATCTCAATGCACTGGCCAGAATAAATACATAGTACCCACAATGAATGATCTTAATTTATATTCCAATATAAACATAACTAAAAAAAAATCCCGGAAGCATGTCTATGCCCACTGCCTTTCTCAATTGTTTCCATCTTTCCCTATTCTGCGCTAGTTGGATCCATGCTAGTCCGGCGGCTATGAGGCGGCTATCATACCATCTTATTCTATGATCTTCATTCTATGTTCTGCCTGTCCCATCTCCTTCTATCACTTCTTGGAACGTAACATGCGCATCTCCATTTGAGGATTGCTCTCCAATAAAGTTTCTCTTCAATATTGGTAACTTTAGTTATTGCTCGTATTCTTTCGTTTCACTATCTGTTCCTTTTTGTAATCCACATTATTGAAATCTGCATTGCTCTTTGTGCAGTTTTTAGTGCCATATGTCATCACAGGTATGACACAGGTATATAAATGCACCCAATGTTCAAGAATTCTTGATTTAGGTGTTGAGATATTTTCTTATTTCGCAAGATAATTGATAGTTTGACGAAAGCCACACTTGCTAGCTTTATTCTCCTTCTTATTTTTTCCTTATGTTTGGTTTGGTTGATAGTTTCTCTGCTCAGGTACATGTATTCTTCCACCTTTTTGACTTTCTGTTCTCCACTATTATTGGTTCTTCTGTTCCTAGGTACATTATCTGGGTTTTTTTAAGGTTCATTTTCAGCCCTATTTTTGTAGATTCTCTTTGTTGGTCTGCAATTAATGTTGATCTAACAAATTCAAAATTCAAATTCTCTACTATGTGGCAAGGTAATAATATCGTCGGCATATCTTAGATTGGTTAATCGAGTTTCATTGATAACTTTGTTGTTCCAGTCAATTTTTTAAAAGTCTTTTCCAATGCTAAAGAGAAGAGTTTTGGAGATAAGGAGTCACCTTGTCGTACTCCTCTCTCAAGTTGGACAGGTTTAGTTTTTTCGTGGAGAATGTGGAGAATTGCGGTTGCTCTTTGTTGCATTATTTCTCTCTAGTGACATTCGACTGATCAGCCTGTAATTTTATATCTCATTCTTATCACCTTTTTGTAGATTAGAATCATTTTAGCGTTTTTCCATTACTTTGGTATTTTCCTCGCCTTTAGGCATTTGTTTATTAGTTTCGTAATTTTCTTTATTAGATTATCTCCTCATTATCGTGTCATTTCCACCGTGATATTGGATGCCATGTTGTTTAAAGTAGTTTTTACTTCCTCTATTACCACCTTCTAATCCACCTGCCACAATTTCATGCACATTGAAATGCACTGCACATTCAAATACAAAAACAAAACTATTAAAATAGAATTGTTTTTAATGCGGCCCGAGGTTAAATTTTGTTCCGCAATGTGGCCCTACAGCCAAAAGGTATGCCCACCCCTGGTCTAGACAGTCTAGCCCGTCTACTCCGTCTAGTTCGTTTAGTTCGTCTAGTCTGTCTAGTCTTGTCTAGTCCTGTCTAGTCGTGGAATAGGGGGTTTAGTGCGAGCATTCCCAAAAAAAACACGAAGTTTAGTCTGTTTAGTCTTGTCAGTCTAGTCTTGTCTCTCTAGTATTGTCTATCTAGTCTTATATGTCTGGATTTATCTGGCTAGTTTAGTCTGTCTAGTCTTCTCTGGCTAATCATGATTTGTCTAATCTCATCTATCTAGTCTCCTCAGTGTAGTATCTAATCTAATATTGAAAATTTAATAGAGTGATGACCTTTTTATAGTAAATCATAAATTTATGAATATCATCTAATGTTTCTACTTTAAATAATATATTTAATATTTATGACAAAAATATGTTTCTTATATTCTCGATACAAGAAACCATGACAAGCCATGAAAGAAAATATGACATCATGTTTGAACGATTACAAAAAACAACATCCAGTTTGGAATCCAGGGATTTTTTTATCAGTGTAGATAACTGTTAAACACAAAATTAATTAGAATTCCCATTGGTGCGTCAGAAATTAATGTTAAAATTCATAAAATCTAAATGACAAATGTTTAGAAATACTTATCAGCAATAGAATTTTTATGGTTAATTGAGTAATTTCTGTCTAGTTTTATTTGTTTCTCTTTTAAGTCTTATCTTCGTTTCTCAAGAGGAGCTGTGACGAATTGTTTTGTTTACTCAGATATATTCAGTCTAGACTTTCTAGTGTTGCCTAAAATATTTTCTGAATATTATGTGTTTAGCTGTGTCTAGTCTTGACCTAACATTTATGTCTATTCTTGTCCGACTAGTCCAGTAGACAATATTTCTATATTAATCCCTCGATCTCAACTACTTAGGAATTATTGTTAACTAGTCGTTTCTAGAAATATTAGCATTTATATTAAACTTTAACCTCAAGCAAAATCTTCGCATAGATTAGTTGTTTAATAACTCACAATAAACTCACAAATAGTTGTAGAATAACAAAAAAACTAATTTTTATTGAATATTAACCAACAATTATATTGTTACAGCAAACATTTTTCTAATAATTTTTTCTAATAATCCACAATATGATTTATTGTAATTGCAGTTCATTTTTGTAAATCTAGATTGATTACCAAAATTCCAACAGGAAAAGGATGTTGGGTTTTAGTAAAACTGTAAATTTTCTTTGTTTTGAGGAAAACAAAAATCGAGCCTGTCCCACATCCTGTTTATTATTTTCATTTTTAATAAAAAACAAACTTTTCAAAGTAAATAGGTTTTGTTTATTTAATTTATCAACTTGTCTTCCATTAACATTAACATTTTCTACTTTTAGAAACAAAAGTAAAAAAATGGTTTTAAGACCAAGTAAAATAAAATTAAATTGTTGGGTCTTAACATATAGATATAATTTATTAATAATAATATAAGTTGCTCTTTATAGAGATATAATATATTAATAATAATATATTAAATAAACACGTACAAAGAAACTGGGGAACAAAATGGATCGGAAAACGGAGCTACCGTCCACATGCGCGGACTTGTCTGCACAGTTCATGGATATCTATGCTCTTTAGCTCGGTTATCGCTGCAACTGTACCGTCTCCGCCCAGTTCTCAAAACTGCGCAGATTTCCTGTCCACAAGCAACGTTATATCTGCAACGTGTTGAACTGCGCAGACTAAACGTTGTGCAAAACGGAGCGTCTGGACCGGCCTTTATCAGTTTAGTGTTGCACAGGTGTGAAACTGGCAATAACTTCCAGCAATAAAAAATTGTATAAAATTTGTAATTTAAAAGGCTATATCTTCCTTATTGATAGAGATTTTTCAAAATGTTCTTTACAGAATAAATATAGTAACACATCTCATAAAATATGTAAACAAAATTAGATTTTCTTTTTACACATACGCATATTAATCATGTAAACAATCTACAAATCCATGCTGTTAGTCAATTTGTAAAATCGGAACGGCAAAGTCAATTAGTTTTCTGTTTTTTTCTATCTATTAGGACAACATTACTTCAAAAATATATATTTTTTTATTATAAATAAATGCACAGCGATTATTTGAAAAAGATGAAGCTGTCTACCAAGCAAATAAAATAGCTTTTCTACGAAACAACGTTATATAGGCACAACGGCAAATTACAGTATATTTTAACTTTTCTCAAATTTTCTATCTCGCATCACCAGCAAAACCCGCTGAAGTAAATGTATTCCACCGCAACTTCGTTCGCTGGGCACTGCTTTATTGCTAGACCGCTTAATTGCAGTAAGTTTTAACTTTTCTCACATTTTCCATCATTTATTACTAAAGAATGAACATATCTATCTACTTATCTATTGAAGAATTTCCAAAAAATTTCCAAGAATTTTACGAAGACTTGCACCCGCTCGACGCTGCACTGTTTTATTGTCAGATTGAAAAATTTCAGTGTTACATTTTATCTTAAATTTTGTCACAATTTCTTTCATTTCCTACTAGGGGATAAACCTATCTACTTATCTGTCGAAGCATTTCAAAAGATTCTCAAAAATTGCATTTCACGATGACTTAAAATGCACCTACACGATGCAGCACTGTTTTATTGTTGGACGGGCAAATTGTAGTAAATTTTAACTTTTCTCACATTTCCCTTCATTTTCTACTAGGAGAAGAACCCGTATACTTATTTATGGAAGTATTTAAAAAAATTCTCAAGAATAATTGCATTGCGCGATGTCTTATATTGCACCATCTTGACAGCACTGTTTTATTGATTGGACCGGCAAATTGCAGTAAATATAACGTTACTCACATTTTCTTTCTTTTCTTATTAGGGATGGACCGATCTACCTACCTAACAAAGCATTAAAAAAAATATCAAAGAATAATTACATTGCGCGATGACTTAGCACTCGCTCGACACAGTACTGTTTTATTGCTGGACTGGCAAATTGCAGTAAATTAAAACGTTTCTCACACTTTCCTTCTTTTTTACTAGGGGATGAACCTATCTACTTATCAATCGAAGTATTTCAATAAATTCATTTATAATTCACCCGTTTGGCGCAGTACACTTTTATTATAGAACGGGCAAATTGCAATAAATTTGAACTTCTCTCACATTTTCCTTCATTTCTTACTAGGGGATGAACCTATCTACTTATCTATCGAAATAAAAAAAATCCAATGAATAATTGCGTTACGTGATGACATAGGGGAGAGTTGCTCAAATTGTGCTGGTTAAGACATTGTTTATGTGGGCTACTAGTGAGCACAGTTGCTGGTTAAGCCGCTTTTCGTTTCTTATCAGCAATTTTTGGAATTGGTGATATTTAGAAATATTAATTCTTTAATAATTCTTAATAATAGAAATATTTAAGGAATAAGTTGGTTCAAAATTTTCCTTTGCTTCATCTGTGCCCTCAATGTTGGATCCAATTGCCACAAAACACCAACTTCCAGATGTTGTAGTCTGTGTGTGGTGTGCCCTGGTAACTGTAGAAGTATTACTCCATTTGCGCGTGCCAAAATTGATGCCTCTAAATTTATTGTATGAGTCGTGTAGCCGTCAAGCAATAATATAATTTTGCTGTTACGGTCTGGTTTAACAAAGTTAATAAGGTGCTGCAACCGTTTCAAAAATAAGTCACTGGTTATTAAGCCACGCTCTGCAACTTCAAGTTTTAAGAACTTTGCGCAAAGAAACTTTCAAACTTCTACATGCGTCCTCTTTAGCTGACCAACGTGTCAAATTTACTCTCTTTAGCGTTTTCCCTTTCCCAATTTCATTCTCTTTTCATTAACTTTTGCCAGCGTTGTGTCGAATTTATAAAAAAAGATATCTTGAAGCAACATGAAGAAGTGACAAGCTTCTGTGCAAGATTCAGCAGTCGCAGCTGCCACTAAATTTAAACAGGGGGCAGAGCAAGAAACGACAAAAGCAAAAGTTTGAATTTTACCCTGTACCCATTGCGAAAATTTTACCCTGTACCCATTATCATACGATTGTGCACGACAGTCTTCAATATTTATGCCCTATCTTTTGAGTTCCGAAATAACGGCATAAAACATTGCTTCAGTTTTATGTCCCACTCAGGGCAAACAGTTGAGAAATCTTTCACACGGTTCGCCTGTTTCCAAAACGTATCTAATGACGAGAGTAAGGTACACATGTGCTATATCTGGCTTTGAATCGATGATGAAAGGAAAAATATTTCATATCTCGTCTCCAGTCTGTTTTAAGATATTATGACCCATCAAGAGAATAAACTCATCGCAAAGGGTCTTAGATATTCAATATGACTCACTAAAAAAGGATCGAATTCAGCTAACAGTTCCAAAATCATACAATAATTTCCGTTATGTGTATTACTGAACTTTTCATTTTTCCCCTATAGCACACAACCGAAGAAAACGGAGGCGGCTTTTTCGTTTGTATCGCTGCTCTATATCTGACTCTCTTAGACCACTACTATAACCACTAATATACTACGCAAATTGTAGAAAAAAATAATTTAACAATAGGTAGTGAAATATATTACATGTTGAATTGTTTATGTGGACCTAATAAGTAAGGTATATAAAAGTGAATCTTTTTAATTTCTGTAAGACAAAAAATTTTGGCCCCAAATTTGCCGCCCCTAAAATCTGCCGCCCTAAACTTCAGCCTACTCAGCCTGCTGGTACTGTTTCCTAGTTTAGACATTGTTTGAGGCAAAACATACACAGCAACGATTTACGCATGTATTCTGCGTCAAAATCACAGACTTCTACTGGGACTGGAAAGCGGAGCCGGGCAGTTTTCGCGGTGCGCGGGAAAATCGTTGCCTGGCAAAGGCGAGTCGCGTGCCGCTTCAACGCGAAAAAATTCGCGCGTCAAACGAAAAAATAAATACACATGAAATAAAATATTAACAAAAAAATTCACAGAAGAAATTATTTTATACTATCAATAAATGTAAAAGGGTTTTCAAAGAAAACTTATATAGAATATAGTTTGTAATAATAAATCAAAAACTTTTTTTAAATGTGGTTTCTGACATTGGTGTTTGTCCAGAATTTGAGGAATATTTCGGTTGGTGCTGATTTATGCGAATAAAACAACATTTAAAAAAGGTTTTATTAAATATTTTACTCTCGTACAGTTGTTATTCTAAAAATAAACATCTCTTTTTATTAATACTTTTTCCTTTTTAGAAGAATTAAAAGAGAAATGAAAAAGACTACGTCTCTGTCTCTGCCGGCAAACTTTACTTTTTAATTTTGGTTACATAAGTTTGGTGAAATCAAGGCCTTCGCTTGCGGGTGTGTAGGTTGTGCCCTGCGCAGGGGCGCTTCATCATTGGGGCGATATCTTGATATTGTAACGATTGACACCTTCGAAACATCATCACCAAGCTGTCGTCTGTTTATATTAAATATTTTTTGAAGAAGTAAAAGAGAAATGTCTTTGAATACTTTATTTTTAAATTTTGACTACATAAGTAAGGTGAAATCAGTGCATCCGCGTGCGGGTGTGTAGGTGTAGGTTGTGTATCATTGCAATTATCTAGGCACATGGCCAAAAGTTATGAACATCAAAATAGGGGCTGTTTACTTGAAAATAATCCTTATCAAGTTAAAATAACTTTCCTAAAGATAATTCTGGTCTAAAGCTTTACGAATTATACTGTTATGGTTCTTTGCCAAAGACTGAAACAATATGAAGAAGCTTGTAGTTCAATTTTGTTATTATTGTAAGTTATTTAGAGAATGCAATTCGCAACATATAAATGTGTACCGTTGAAACAATTGGCAACACATATTATTCATTAATTTTTGATACTACCCCGAACATAAGTCACACCGAACCGAATTATTATTAGAATTGTTTATCATAATAAAGGTACGAACATCGCAGAAATACGTGAACGTGAACGAAATACGATTTCGGGTATTAATCTGAAAGCGATACTACTGGTCAAAGATTATTTGAGTTTATTATAAATCATTTAAAATTAATGAAGGCTAGCACCTAGGATTTACGCACTTTCCAGCTATTCCAGGCCTCAGGTGTGGAAGGATAAGTTCCCGCCTTCCCAAAATGGAATGAGAGAATTAATGCCGCATCTTCTAAAAATCTTTAGAAATAGTTTTGCGCTCGGATACATACCGGAGTTGTAGAGAAGGGCTAAAGGTGGTATTCATACCGAAGGTGGGGAAGAAAGACACCACTCAACCGAAGTCATTTAGATCCATTAGTCTAAAATCTTCAATGTTAATGACAATGGAGAAGGAACTGACAATTACCTTAGGACAATAGTGCTGATAGGTGCACCGCTACACAACTGTCAGCATTCATACACAGCAGGAAAATCCACAGAGACCGCCCTGTATCAGCTGACAAATGAAATAGAGGCAGCACTAGTTACAATGGTGGCGATATGTGTCTGTTAAATGAGGCTTCTTTAAAACGAGGCTGTTAAATCGGCTCTTGAAAGAAGGAATATCCACCTCAAAGTGGATGGGAGATACGCTGAGAACTAGAACGGCGGAAGCACAAGTGGGAAAACACAATATCAAGATCTCAACAACTCGAAGGTGTCCACAGGGAGGTGTGTTATCACCACTGATGTGGAGCCTGTTTCTCGATGTATTACTGGCTAGACTGAACGTTATCATAGCCCGAGGGAAGTTTGAGGAGAGGCTCTGTGAAATTGTACAAAGGGGCCTCAAAGTAACTAATAGATGGTGTCAAACAGTGGGACTGAAACTCAACCCGAGCAAAACAACGGTGATACCATTTACTAGAAAGAGAAGACTAAACTGCCTACAGTTCATACTGTTAGATGGGAGGGCAGTAGAATATAAACAGGAGATAAGATATCTGGGTATAACACTAGATAGCAAACACCTATGGAACAGGCACGCTGAAGAAGTGATAGGAAAAGCCAAACGCGCTCTAACGGTGTACAGAAATCTGTCAAGGAAAACGTTGTAACCGCACAATCCTGCGTTGGATGCACACCCTGATAGTGAGACCTGCGATCACTTACTGGGCAGTTGCATGAGGAAGTAGAACAGAGCTGGTCTCTATGAAGAAGCAGATTGAGAAGATTGAGAGACTGCCGTGTGTCTGCATCAAGGGGGCGATGACCCCATCGTCCATGCCCGACAGCAGCAATGGAACTGCTGCTGGATCTGCCTCCGTTGCACCTTGTCGTGGAGGGGCCGCCAGTTCGGTGATTGTAGGGTTCTGCACGGACGAAATAGGCAGAGCTAAAATAATTGGGAGCAGAGATCGGAGTAGCCACGCTGCAAAGGTCCCCTGGCTGGAAGTACCAAAAGATGAAATGCTATGAAAATATCATTTCCAGAAAAACTACACAGCAATGTGTATTAGTAAAGCAGATTGGAGCGACGAATCCTCAGCAAACCGCATTAAGCAAATTGCTATCAAGTGGTATACGGATGGTTCGAATACAAAGGAATCAGAGCCGTCCTTAGACCGTGGCAAGCGGGGCCCAGGACCTGGGCCCCGCGCTTTGGGGGCCCTGCAGCCTTATGCGAACCGGCAGGCACGAACGTGAGCCTGCACTAAACATTTAGGCTGCGCTCCGTTTTTTGCTTATTGAATGAATTTTGCAAGCTTTTCTGAGTCTAGTTTTATCGGTGACTCAGAAAAGCTTGCAAAATTCATTTTCCAACTTTGTAATTTTCATTTAAAAACTTTTAATAAGTTTATGCAGTTTGTCATTTAATAGGCAAATTTTTTGCTTGAAATCAAAATTATTTTTAGGGTAAAATGAATTCAGAAACGAGTAGAGACAGCGATCGTGGTAGAAAATATGAGAGTGGCTCGCAGAAAAGAAAAAATAGCACAGAAACGGACAGAAATACAAAATCTTCAACGGCGAGGCATGCGCAAATTTATAAATACAGGTGATGAACCCCAGAAAGTGAAATGTATGAAGAAAACCGTGAGCTTCATGATGAATTTGATAATGAGAAATGTTAAATTGAAAAGGAAAAACAGTCCTCAAATCTGGAATGTGTGGCTACTACATCTAGAAGCGCAGAGATTGAAATGTGTGAAGAAAAACTTAATATGAATGATGAAAGTGAATCCAAAGTATTATAGAGTAATATTATAGTGTTTTCTGACTTAAAAATGATTCAGGAAATATCACTAAATGTTACTGATACTATGAGGATGTTCTCGTAAACAATAATCCAACGCAAGTTCGTGATTTTAACTTTTCAGTTGACAACTATGGTTGAAGGGTTAACGAATCCCATTATTTAAGATATTTACCCAATGGCGAAAAAATGTGTCGAAAGTGACAGTAGCCACTTTCGACACATTTTTTCGCCATTTTGATTGGAAATTAATTTGTGATTGGAAGCATATAGGAGACAGACTGAAAGTATATATATCTATGCTGCACAACAAAGCCCAAAGCAAATATATCGAATTGAAAAAAAGACACAATAAAGATCAAACAATCGACGTTGTTCAATAACGACAAATAAATGGCGAAATAGAGCATTGGCGTGATGTTTTAAAAAGAATTATATTATTAATTCAATATTTAGCCAAGCACAACGACGCTTTACGTGGCTCCAATTGTACGATATTCACAAAAAAATAATGGAAAATTCCTAGGACTAATTGAAATGATTTCAAAATTCGACATTCACATGGCGGATCATTTAAGAAGAATTAAAAATAATGAAACCAATGACCACTATTTAGGACCAAGAATTCAAAATCAAATTATTGAATTGCTCAGTAAAAAAGTTATAGAGGAAATAATTTCCAAAATAATAAGAGAGCAAATAGTTTTCCGTTCAAATTGACTGTACTACCGATAGGAGTCATATAGTTATAGTTAGAATTGTAGAAATTAGTGTCGAAGTGAAAATCAGTGAATTTTTTATAGGTTTTACCAGTTGTAAAAAGTACTGGCCTCATTTTATTCGACGAACTTCAAACACAATTACTAATTATGAGTATTAATTTAAATGATTGTCGAGGGCAATCGTATGACAACGCCGCCAATATGATTGACAAAAACAAAGGTGTACAGGCTTTTTTTGTACCTTGCACGGCACATTCTTTAAATTTAAAGTTAGGCTACATGGCTGGTAGTGTAGCGATGGCTATGACATTTCTTGGTACAATTCAGCGGTTTCCTATCTTATTATCAGCCTCTGCTGAAAGATGGGCCATATTTTGTAAGCACATATCAGATTCGATATTAAAGCCCCTATCGTACACCAGGTGGAAATGCCGACATGAATCCGTTAAGACAATTAGGTTTCACATATTTGAGATACGCGACGCCCTGGAAGAAGTTATTGAAACCACAAAAGACCCAAAAATTAAAAGCGAAGCACAGTGTCTATCTGAAAATGGAATAACTTATGATTTATTTGCTTACATAAGGTTAGCAAAGCACTACAAAAAACCGCAGCGGATTTAAGTTTGAATTAAGCAATTATTAAGTGCATTAAGCAACTGAAATTTGTAGTGCAAATGACATAGAAATAAAGTTTAAAGAAACCCGAAGACGTCGGAGAAAAAGACTACATGAATACGAAGAAGAAGATTCGAGAACGAGAGACCCTGAATTAAAATTTTATCAGGACTATTTCCTCTGTGTGGTCGATCAAGCAGTTGTATCGGTAGAGGAAAGATTTACACAATTAAAAAGTCATGAAATAAATTTTGGATTTTTATATAACACCCCAGAAATAAAAATAAAAAGCGACAATGAAATAATAAAGAATGTGAGGATCTAGATCTAATCCTACGTGACGGCAAAAACCGTGATATAAGTGGTAGCGAATTATTTGAAGAACTTAAGATATTTTGCTAAATTTTCTGCAAAGACACCATAAAAATGCTACCCTTAGAGCAGGGGTTCCCAAAGTGCGGCCCGCGGGCCCAATACGGCCAAATACGTGAATTCGGCCCGCGATATCGATACGATATATTATATTTTTACTAAAAAATAAATTAGTAAATAGTAAAATAAATAATACAAATAAGATATAGGAGTAATAAAATATTTTAATTGGGTTAAATAAGCGTTGGTATTAATAAAATATTGTTTAGTTTATATTTAAACAAATATTTTAGTATATCTAGTCTAGTTATTACACATTTGTGCAGAAATATAATATAGCACTCTCGAATAGATACAGAACTAGATAGATACAAGACATGCAATTTGAATTGATAGAATTGCTGGAAAACATCCATGCTAAAACATCCATGCTATTCTTATCAGAACAATTCCTTAATTGATTTTTATTAAGGATTATCGTGCGTGTATTAACCGAAATACGAAAACATGCTCAATAAATGTTTTCATTATTTGGGAGCACATATATTTGCGAAAAAACTTTTTCAATTATGAGCATAAATAAGTAGAAATTAAGATCAAAATTAAGTGATAATCAAGGACATACAAGCAAAGTTTAATGACATCATAAAAATAAAACAACTACACAAGTCGCACAATACAAATGAATAAATTTATTACAAGTTTTTATATTCACATTATTTTTGTTAGTTTTAATTAATAGTTCTAGTTTGTAATCATTTTTGCAATGATTAAAAATATTATATAGTAAGATGGATTTCAGTATTTTTGTTTGTTTTAATAAATATACGGGCGCATAAGTCAAGTTGGGTTAGTCCGGAATCTTTTAAACGTCCAGATCTTGTGGACAGTGCAATAATCCTGGAGGGCACATCTTATTTATTTAGTATGTGGAATGTGGCTCTCCGCTCTCGCACTGAGCCGGTTATCTTAAGCTAATTTGACTACTTTCTAACCTGGAGGGCACAGCAAGACCACATAAAGCAGGGTGTGTACGGCAGCTTCTCCGACGTTGGGGATGGGAAGAATTGGAGCACCCACCGTACTCTCCTGACCGTTCGCTCTGTGACTTTGATCTCATTCCCAAGATTAATGAACCGATACGTGGTAGGAGGTTTGCAACACGAGAGGACATTGCTAATGCTGTGCGCCAACAGATGACCCGATTCACACATGGTGCGGCAAGTCGGCATGGTCGTTGGCAGTATATGGTGACACTAGCAGGGGACTACATTTAGGGTCTTTAGGCCCAGGTTTGTCATGTCAACTTTATGTGAACTGTGTTATCATTATTTTACACGGTGAAGTCCATATTGCCCTGTATTATTACTACCGTAATAAATTAGTGTGTTACGATATTTCAGTGCTATTCATTGTCCACACATGTAGTTAAGACCTTGTCCTTTCGTCTGTATATGTCACATTTTCCAACCGGACTGGTATCTTCAAGAAAAAAAAAATAGTTGCCATGACTTTTGCCCCAACCCTCGTATAATTACATTTTTATAAATATTTTTTTATTAAATATTTATATTAAATTTTAGTATACTAATAAAAAGAAAAATAGTTAAATGTATTTAAAACAAAAAAAATCGTGGTCATTGTTTTGATTTTATTCCGTTTTTTTTGGCCCGCCAAAAAATTCGGTAATATTAAATTGGCCCGCCTAAGAATAACTTTGGAAACCCCTGCCTTAGAGTGTTTAAAAAAAATCGAGAATCCTTTCCTAATTTGTTTACAGTTTGTTTACATCGGAAAGGAGTTTTTCAAAGTTAAAATTAGTCAAAAAATATTTGGGAACTAGTATGAGCCAGGAAAGACTAAACAATTTAACATTCGTTTTATCGTTTGAGCACGAGTTGTGTGAAAGTTTAAATTTTGATGAAATCATTAATGCATTTTCAGAAATAAAGGCACGAAAAATTAATTTCGTTTTGATTGTATTGATCGTATGTTATGTTTTGGATATATTTTGTTTTTGTTAAATTTTTGAATTTTTAATCTTGTATTTGTTTACATTTTGCATTGTTTTTCTTAATTTTTTGCTTTACTACTAAGTAAAGATAGATGTTTATTTTACTTTATTTTATTTTTCTTCTGCAAAACAAATAAACAGTATTTATACAGTATTATTCTTGTTTTGTCTTTATAATTACATTTCAAAATCCATAATAATTATAAGAAAATTGTTTAAGGGGCCCCAATATTATTTTTTGCCCTGGGCGCCGCACTTGCTAGGACCGGCCCACAGTGGGATAAAATCCGAAAAAACCGGCCATAAATAAAAGGTTTCATTCTATCCACACCAAATTTGGTATGGAAGGGTTTTTTGGGTCGCTAATTACGAATTTGAGTTCCATTTTTCCAAAGATAAAATGGCAGATCCAGTATGGCGAACATTTTCCTTAGAAAATGTTTCCATGTTGCGAAAATTTGACAGGAATGAGATTTTTGGGGCATTGGTTACGAATTGGGGCACTGGTTCGACTTGAAGTATGAAGAGCCCCACACACTAGCAACCTAGTCAACAACCTCGTCGTCAATTTGTTATGACGTCGTCTTGCTTGACGACAAGGTTTAGTAGTGTATGCACTGATTGAAGACAACATTTCAGGTTGAGTACAAAGTTGAATAAAATCAAGGTTACTTGGATTTTTGGTGGGCGGAGTCTGATGGTGGCAAACATGTTGAGGAGTACGTGGGGAGGTTGAAGACATGGTAATAAACATCAGTTGTGAACTTGTGATGGTTTTGGAATTCTTGATTGTGCAGATGACTTGTGTTTGCGATTTTAATTTTTTTCATTTTTTTGTAATTTTTTCCATCTTAATAGTTATGGCTAATATACCAAATATTCCTGTATGGGTGGAATGTTTTGAAACGTTCCGAGAGCTGCCTGAGTTGTGGAAAGTAATGTCTGAAGTTTATAAAGATCGTAACAAGAAAAAGATGGAAAAATTGTTTCTTCTACGTTTGGCATGAGTTCTTAGATACCTGCTAGTGTTCCCGTTCCCTTTCCTACTGCTTCGGTTATGCGCGCCATGTAAGATAGCCTGTTATCAATTAATACTCCGAGGTATTTGAGATTTTCTTTCGATGTTATTATTGCCTCTTCCACTTTAAATGTTACCGGGCTAAGTTCTGTTAGGCCAGTGAGGAGGACCGCTTCAGTTTTTTCTAGAACTAAACTCACGTTCTTCGATTTCATCCACGCGCTGACCATTTCTGTTGCTTGATTTGCCGTTCGCATCAACCTTTGTTCTGTTCTTGCTATGACATCTAGTGCGATATCGTCTGCGAAGCCATTTACGGTGGCCCCCAAAGGCAGTTTCGTTATAAGTTCTCCGTCTATAGCACGTTCCACAGATGGGGCCTAGTATCGAACCCTGAGGGAATTACACTTTTTTTCTTCTTCAAACGACCCATATCGTCCTCACATAACTCGTTCAAAACTATATACATCATCAAATCTTTTTCATTATTTTTAAATTATTCGTACAAACTCCACACCGATGAATAAACCGAACAAAAGCAACGTGCAACTGATACTAATGTTTTCAACTTGGTTGTCTAGTGTGTGGGCAAGAACCTCAATCTTGTTGACGACAAGGTTGATGACTAGGTTTTTAGTGTATGGGGTCCTTGACACTACGGCCCTCGAAGTAGCTTCGAACCATTCGCAGTAGGTAAAGAGATTTTTCTTCTTCTTGTTAGTTCTTTTTCAGCGGAGTTGCGAATATCACATATTTTTAGTTCTTTTGGTTCTATTTTAGTCCTACTTTGGCCTTTTTGTCGATATCTATGACCTGTTTTATGGCGTCTCTAGTTGATTTGCCTTCCCGGAAACCGAATTGGTTCTCAGAGAGGTAAAGACAAGAAAGGCAAGACTAGACAGACAAGACTAGACAGACAAGGGTTCACAATCTTCTTTTATTAAGAGATAAACTTAAATTGGACAGCCTAGTCAAATTTTCAAATTACAGACAGACAAACTTACACCAACTGTTTCAAACATTAAGAGATAAACTTAAATTGGACAGCCTATTGTAATTTTCAAATTACAGACAGACAAACTTACACCAACTGTTCTAATCCCCCTCAAATTGTTCTTGTTTTATCACACAATCAAATTTAAATTTCTGAACAAACTAGTCTTCAAAATAAGCTTCAAATTACGGAGAAACAAACTTGTGGTAAAAAACTTGTAATGTATAATTTAATATAATTATGATAAATCAGTATTGTCTTATTGTTCTATCTCTAGGGATATATGTATGTATTAGTTCTTAATTAATTGTAAATAAAATTTTTTGAATTCAATTTAATTAATTCATTGTAATTTAGAATTCTTGTTTCGTTGAAAATTTCTTCAATTTCTTTTGCTCACAGGCGACTCTTACCCAACGCAGCGGCCCTGGGTGAAATTTATTAATATATTCATATTTATTGAATAATTGTTCATATATGGGTTTATACATATTTAAATGTTACCACCATAACGGTTTCAAATGTTATTTATTTCTTATGTTGGTATGTATTGTTTTGCAGTAGAGATGGCGATAGTACGTGTCGGCTGTCATACGGTTACTAAAATTCAATTTCAGTTGAATCGGTTAAATTAAGGAAAGTTCCTAAATTAAGCAAGAGTCTTTCTGTAATATTATGCTACATTCTATCTCTGGTACAATGACACATAACGCGTATAATAAGAATTATGACAAGGAAAAGGGGTCAGCTGCTCCTCTGGATCAAGATTATTCCATTGGAATTGATCCTGCTTCTGGTGTTTTCTTCAACTCCGATTACAGAAGGTAATGATAATTATCTCAAAATTGTAATGATTCTATTTGGCTTATTCTTTTTCAGACACGAGGACCTGAAGGAAATGTTGGACTCCAATAAAGATAACCTTAAACTAGAGGCTATGAAACGGATCATCGGTGTAAGTTAACAATTTCATATTTTATTTTCATAATTCAAGCATTGATTTAGTGTTTGAAATTTTCATCTTGTAAATATAATTTTCTTATAAATCATGTTTCTGAACTATCCAATCCAATTTTCTTGAAAACCTTTTTAATTTAACAAAACTACTGTTTATTTTCAATTAGGTTTGTTTATTCAGTTCTTCATTTCTCTATGTTTGTGTTTCAATATTAATAATACAATTACTTATTCATCAAGTATGTTTATTACATATTTAATTGCATTTGTTGGCAGCAGTTGAATTGAAATTTCAGATGAATGTCTAGTTTTGCATACGTACTATTTTCTTTATTATTTCTCAAGTCGAATAGTGAAAGATTTTTTTTGTGCGCAGTAGGACAATCAAATAAAATTTTGGAAAATATCCTCTTGTAAATCCTCTTGTCTTCCTCCTGTCAATCCCAAAGGATCCAGGAAGCAAAAAGTCATTTATAATTTTTTGAAATAATTAATCAAGGAACACAACCGAAGATAAAAGAACCAAAAAACAATCTCATTCTATTGTTCCAATCATTTTTTGTTTCTTATAGTTTTCAACTCAATTTCAGCATGTCTTGTTACTTTAGGCTTATCAACAATTATTTATCTCTTATCCTCCCCTGCATTTAGAAAACTTTCAGTCAAGATATTTAAAATTTTAAACTCTTACAAGGACATACAATATATAAAATGCTACGAGGCTGAAACTATGATAAACACAAGCCTGGAAGATTAGAGGTGATGACTTGTTTATAGATCTATCGTATCCCATCCTCTTCCTCTAATTTCACAATTTACAATTATATAATTCACAATTTCATGATAAACTTTCACAACTAGTGTGCCTGCTCTAGTAATGATTCCTCTAGGCTTTTCCAGGATCTGGAGAGGATTCAAGGATTGGAACTCCTCTTTGTTCAAGCAGAGTATTGCCATGTATTGGAGTTTCCTCTGCCCTGCTCCACAATCTGTATTTGTCATCAGGCTTAAAGTCTTGAGGTGTTTCCTAAGTCTGCAGTGCCCTGTTAGGACCTGTCAGAATTCTGTGCTTGTTACTATGAAGTTTCAGGCAAGCTTTTGTTTTTTTTTTTCTGGTCAAAAGATTCCTTTGGATGGTCTTAGTCCTGGAAGTTTTTTCCAGATTTTTATCCACTATTTCCTTGTTTTTTCATCTAACCTATTGTGGATAGTGTTCAGACTCATACTACAAAAGCATACTTCTATATACTACATCTATACCAGTATGTCCTGGTACCCAGTATTGTGTTTAACTTTCCCACACAGTCTCATAACAGTTTGGATATGATGTTGTATGAGTTAATAGCTTTGATAACCACTTGACGATCTGACAGTCTGACCGTAGATTAACATTGTTTTTTCCAATAGTTCCTGTCGAGGTTAAATTTTTCACATCTTTCGATTGCGAGTACCTCTGCATGGAAAATACTTGGGTAGATTCCCATCAAATTTTATTTATTTGGTATGAGGTCCAACTCACCCTGGACCGGTTCCTTCCTTTGTCTTCGAGCTGTATACCATTTGATAGCACTTTGCTCAAAGTAGTATGTTGAGGATTTATCACCAACCGCCAAGTTTGTGTTTCAATATTAATAATACAATTACTTGTTCATCAAGTATGTTTATGTTTAGTACATTTGTGATTGTATTTGTTGACAGGATTAAACATGTCAACTCCAATATCAGACTAATGTCTAGTTTTGTATACATATTATTTCCTTTATTGTTTCCTTAGTCTAGATTTTTTTTGAACACAGTAGAACATTCAAATAAAATTTTAGAAAATGTTCTGCTGTCAATGTTATTTTCCAAAGGGGCCAGGAAGCAAGGGCAAAAGGAGATAATAATAATGCCAACCACAGCAAAATACTCCACCTGTGATGGGGATGAGTGAACTGAGTAGCTCTGATACATCACTGTCAGTCCCAAGCCCAGAAAAAGGAGGGTGATTGAGCATAGGGCTAACAACCTGATCTTGTAAAAAGACAGTTTTACTGTTATGAAAACCAGCGATTCGCCTCGGAACAGGACGGACACTAGATGACGGCCATGGCTATGTAAGAAGGATATGAGTATTGAAACCCTGAATGTACTAAGTTGGCACAGGCTAGGAGCAGCGCAGAGGACGATAGAACAGTTATACTCCAGACTCATACTCCATATTTGGAAGGAAGAGAAAATACCAAGTAGTTGGAAAGAGAGTGTCATCGTGCCCCTACACAAAAAGGGCGACAAACTACAATGCTCCAACTATCGGGGAATATCATTGATAAATACAGGATATAAGATCTGGTCCCTGGTACTACTCGAAAGACTAACTCCCTATGTTGAACACCAGCTAGGCGACTACTAATGTGGGTTCAGGAAAAGAAAATCAACAGTAGACCAGATCTTCACAATACGTCAACTAATCGAGAAGTGCTGGGAGTACATCAACTCTTCATCGACTTCAAGCGTACGACAACGTCTTGAGGGTGGAGCTGTGGAATGCTATGATGGAACTGGGAATTCCGAGTAAACTTGTCAGCTTAACACAGATCAGCATGGAAGGCTCCCAAAGTGCAGTACGGATCGGGAGAAAGTTGTCAACCTTTTTTACGATAAATAATGGCCTGAAACAGGGGCGCCATCTCCCCACTACTCTTTAATATATCTCTGGAGAAGGTAGTGAGGGAGGCAAAAACGGAGACACTGCTATTTAGAAATCGGGGCCCGCGTCTTATATTGGCCTTTGCGGATGACTAGATGTCATTGGAAACACAACCAGGAACGTTAAAGAAGAGTTTCAAAAAATAGAATCTGCAGCGGGAAATATGGGCCTAAAAATAAACTAGAGTAAAACCAAGTAAGTGACCACATCAAGGACTAAACATAGGGATAGGATAGGACGAAATGTGACGATGGGCCAATACAACTTCCAAAGAGTCCAGGAATTTAAATATCTGGGTGCCACTATCACGTCGGACAATGATATGACCAAAGAAATTAACAACAGAATATAAAGTGCCAATCGATGTTGTTTTGCAGAGAATAATTAAATCAAAAAATGTATTTCGGACGACAAAATTAAGAATATACCATTCCATTATAAGACCGATTATGACTTACGCCTGCGGAACGTGGACAATGACAAAAAAGAACGAAAACAGACTGGGAGTTGCAGAGAGAAAAATAGTACGGTGTATTCGCTCCGTGCACAACCGCGCTTAGCGCCACCCGTGGCCAAAAAGACAACAGCGTGTATAAAAACAACAGGCAAAAACAAAAAAATTAATAAAATATACGTTATTTAACAGCAAAAAAGTTATAGGTTATGTATAGGTTTTGTAATACGTCAATTCTGTAATAAGATACTACCGGAATAATAATTATAAATTAAATTCATAATGGATGAAATTATTAAAACTGGCTTTGAAAATTTTTAAAAATAAACAAAAAATTGTGAATGGTGTAAAACTAAGTGAGATTAACGTTGTTGATGTTGAAGAGTTTAGAATTAAAAATCAAGGAACTACAATTAAATGTAAGGTTTTTCGGCAGACTAATGTTACTGAAGCTCCATATAAAGTACAATTGCAAGTAAGTTGAGATTATTTATTAAATAACTAATGTCGTAATATATTATGAAGCTTTAATTATAATCTACTATTTTCTTAGTTGAATGATAAACGATACGTTATTAAAAGTGCAAGACACATGCGTTTCTCAAGCATGCGGAAAATGTAAACATATGTATGCACTGATTAATTTTATTAACAAGGACACTATTGAATCGAAGACTTCTGACGAGCAAAATGTCAATATATTACAAAATACATGTCAATATAACTATACGTGAAGTTCTTAAAAGTGTCAACTTTGGCGCGTGTTGCGCTCGGAGCGAATATTCGGGCCTATAAGGGATGAAGCTACCCAACAGTACCGCAGTAGGAGAAACAGGGAAATAGAAGAACTATATGACCAACCAGACATTGTAAGAACGATAAAAGCGGAAAGACTGAGATGGGCCGGCCATGTAAAGAGACAGGAGGATGGACGAGTTGTTAGATTAGTATGGGAACAGGCCCCGACCGGTAGACGACCACTACGGAAGGCGACTACGGTGGAGAGACAACATAGCATCAGATCTTAGATCCTTGAATATCATGGAAGCGGAGGAGCTAATGATGGACAGAGTCCAACGGAGGAGAGTTGTTAAGTCAGCCAAGACCCACCGTGGGTTGTAAGTGCTACAGAGAGAGAGAGAGAGCGGGAGAGAGAGAGTCAGGAAGCAAGAAATTCAACTTCTACTTTTTGAAAATAATCAATTATAAGTTATACAACCAATAGATGACCATCGTCATCAATCAGCCATCAGTGTCCACTGCTGGATATGGGCCTCTCTTAGATGTATTGTTCCATTTCTCCCTATCTTGTGCCTCCCGTATCCAGTTACCAAGTTGTATGGAACGCCATTTGAGTATCCGTTTCGTCCACCTATCATCCGCTATCCTGGAAGTGTGGCCAGTCTAGTTCCATTTCAGTGTTGTAATCCTTTCCTATGCATCTGTGACGCCTGTTCTTTGTCGTATTGTCAGGTTTGGGACTTTATCTCGTAGTGATATTCCTAACGTCGACATCTCCATAGCTCTTTGGCAGACTTGTATTTTTCTGATTGACTTTCGGGTTAGTGTCAGCGTTTCTGCCCCATACGTCATTACGGGCAATACACATTGGTTGTATACCTTCCGTTTAAGGCATATCGGGAGGTCGCATTTAAAGATATTTTTCAGTTTGCCAAACGCGGCCCAGGTTAAACTAATTCTTCTGGTGATCTCGGTCGTTTGATTGTCGCGGCTTATTCGAATTTCGTGGCCAAGGTATTTGTAGGAGGGCACCTGATTAATTTCTATGTCGTTTACTGAGATATTACCGCTTGCGACGAGTTTGGTCATGAATTGAGTTTTGTTGGTATTTATCTTGAGTCCAACCTTGCGGGAGGCCGCGTATAGTATCTCGCCTAGGTGCTGCGCTATTATGACGATGTCGTCTGCAAATTTTAGATGGCTCAGTTTTTCGCCGTTTATATTGATGCCTTTTGTTTCCCAGTCCAATTCCTTACTCATGTACTCTAATAACGCTGTGAATAGTTTTGGGGAACTTGTATATCCTTGGCGTACTCCGCGTTTTACTCTGAACTTCTTTCTGAAATTCTCGTATAGTTTTACGATGGCAACTGCCATCGTATAGTTCGTAAAACTCGTAGTTTTTTTATTGCTTTTATGAGCATTTCTCAAACCCATCTTCACCTGGTGCTTTGTTGTTTTTCATTTCATGAAGAGAGTTCTTTATTTATTCTACCGTTACTTCAGGTATGTCTCGGAGCCTTGACTGAGAATTTTTGGTATAGTAGGGCCATTGTTTTCTTCGTTTACACTGTATAGTTCGGCGTAGAAGTTCTCCACTGCCTGTAGGATTTGCTCTTTTGTTGTGACAATCGCTCCCTGGACATTTAGGAGCTTGTTGATATTTTTTTTTCCCAAAGCTAGTTTTTGTTTCATTACCTTCATGCTCTTATTTTGCTCTATAACTTCAGAGATATTGTTAGTGTTGTACTTTTGAATATCGTTTCTGGCTGATCTTTTCTTATCATATTAATCATAGATTTTCTTATTTAGTTCTCGTAATTCGTCGGATTTGTTACTGTATTTGTTTCTTACTTCTCTTTTTTTTTCATAAGATCTTTTGTATCATGGCTGAGTTTTCCTGTATCCATAGTTTCTTTAAAACAGTATTTCTCATGTGTGTTTTTGAGGATATCTGCTACGTTGTTGTTTAGTTCGTCAGTATCTATTTATGGAGGGATTCTATTGATACGTCGTTGTACTTGTTCAAGTTGTAAAATGTCTTTATCAAAATAAGGGTTCCAGCAGCTAACTGCGAACTCCAGCACTGGCCTTATAAAGGTTTTGTATAGGCGAACTATAGTGGTCCCGCAGAGTGGTCTTTAAAAGCCGTTTGGATAAGGTAAATCAAGGAATTTGCCCTTTTTACTAGTTTGACGATATGGCCCTTCCATTTGAGATCCTGGGTCATTGTAACACGCAGGTCTTTTTAATGCTTTGCAGCAGTGAGTGGGCTACCATTTACCATTGGGTCCAATGTGCAGTACGGTGCATTTAGCCACATTCAGAGACATGCGCCACATGTCAGTCCATCTCTCGATTGAAGTTAGATCTTCCAGAAGTGTTACAGCACTTTCCAGCGGGTTGCAGTATAATTTCGTGTCGTCTGAAACGCTGGTCTTCCCTATCCTGTCTCTCTATTTATTTAAGAATATGTTATCATATCTTGCATCTGTTGTTAATGTGATTATTTACCCATTTCTATCTCTTGATTTTATAAAGTTATTTAGAGTTGTAGTATTAAATGTTTTTGGTCGAATCATTTTGATCTAGTTTTGACAGCCTTATTCTATCTATCTATGTGGTTTTGTCTAGGAAGTTATTTTGATATTGAGTGAATTAAAACCGTTTTTTAAAACCGTCTCCTTAACTCTAACTTAGCGTCAACCAATTTCGCCCAAGGCTGTTAAGCACCCTTAAGCACCTCTGAAACAAGCGCCCCTCAGGGGGCGTTATCGCCCGCTTTGGGAACTAGTTAACCTACTCGTGGTCCATTCTAATCAACTTATTTGTTGATTTGATAAAGTTGTATATAGATAATAGGCTTTTAATTGTAATGTATTAAGCAATATCTAATCAGTTACTTAAGGCTAATGTAAGAACGTTTTCAAAGCTAATAATCATAATGATAACGTTAAGAGCTTCAGTGTCAGGAGAACCAAGAATCACAAGGAATTGATAGATGAATTGAACTGAGCAATTATTAATAGATTCACTTTTCAATAATTTACTTGCTATAGACATTAATTGATATACAGTATAATCTTGATAATCCGACACATATGAGACCAGGTAACCGCCAGATTATCAACAAATTTCGGAGTATCAGGATTAAAACAAAACAATATCAAATTTACATATTTTATGTACAATTGTATTTCAGAAAGAAGAAACAAACAAAAAAATATGTACAAACTTAGAACAGATAGTAAGTCAATTGTAGAGTGGAGTTAACTAGGTCAGAAGCGTCAATAAAGTTTTCATAGTTAAAAGCAGGGTGTGTTGGTCAGACCTTCTTCCAAGAACACTGGATGGTGTTGTTTTTGTGTAGAGTGGAGTTAGCTTGGTCAGAATCGTCAATCAAATTTTCAGAGTTAAAAGCAGGGTGTGTTGGTCAGACCTTTTTCCGAGAACACTGGATGGTGTTGTTTTTGACTTTATTTCTTCTGTGCGCGACGTTTATACCAGGCGCGGGGTAGCTTAAAAAAAGACACGTGTTTACAGAGAGCGCCGGATTACTGAACGTGCCCGATTTGCCAGCGGCCGGATTATCAAGATCAATAAAGCATTCTCATTTCCATGGCATGTAGATGACGTTCAGAAATATTGCCAGATGGTCGACAATCGACTCCATATAGCGCAACAGGCCGTATCACTATCCGAAGTGGCATTTTCTTGTCGCAAAGTACACCCGTGACCTACTTCCACCGCATCCGCTCTTACTACATCACTGAAGCTGCCATCATTCTGTAAACGAGACCCAAGGTACCTAGAGGAGTTGGTCTTGACTAGATTTTCTTCACCGACTTGAATGGTACCGTCACTTGGATTTTATAATTTAGACTTTTGGACGTAGACCATACTGGGAGAGGCAGTTATTCCAGGCGGTTATTCCAACTTGAGTTTCTCACTAGCAACCAATAGTTTCTGATCCAGAATGTGAAGTCTGTATATAAAATATTTTATTTTAATTTTTATTTTAAACTACTAGATAAATAGTAGAGTCACTTTTTTATCTGGTATTTTAAAATAATTGTTTTATACTCTATTTTTGCCATTTATTTGTATAACAATTTTTTGCATTTCCGTTTATTAGTTTAACAAAATGTGCCTTTTTCATTTATTTGCATTATTAAAATCAGTCTTGTCCCTAGACCCTGTACGGGATTGTCGCCCCTCGTTGTGGCGCCCATGTTTATGATGAATCTAGGCTTCCTATTCTTCATAATTTATTAATTTTTTATTATAATTTCCAATTATAACTCTTTTTTTTTGTCCTTACATGTCCTTTTCTGTCTTTGAATTATCTTGTATGTCTGTCTCTTCAGGTCAATCATGTCTGTCTCATTTTTTTAAAATAACTTCTGCTCTACCATTTGTCTAGACTCTTAGACTAGATTGTTTTTTCGAAACTTTCGAAATCGTACCTGAAGAGTTTACATAGCTGGGCGTCAACGTAAACGCAAAAAATAACTACAGGGCTGAAATAGGAAAGAGAATAATGCTCGGTAACAGGTGCTACAACGCACTACGAAAATAACTAGCAAACCCTAGCATTACTGGAAAGACGAAGACAGTCAAATACAAGACTCTAATACTGCCTGTAGTAACATATGGTGCAGAAACATGGATAATAAACCAAGAAGACGCCAACCTCCTAAGCATTTTTGAGAGGAAAATCTTACGCACAATCTTCAAAGGGATATGCGACAACGGTACATGGCGACGTAGACAATTTTGAACTGCAATATTTACTAAAAAAGCAGGAAGAACCGACGTCGTAACCAGAGGCAAAATAATGCGGTTACAATGGGCAGGCCATGTAGCAAGAGCTCCGCAAAACAGCGTACCAAAGAGGCTATTAGACGCCCAACTACAAAGAGGACGAAAAAGCAGCAGGTCAAAACTCAGATGGGAAGACGGAGTAACAGAAGACGCATCAAAGTTAGGACTTCGAGGCTGGAGAGGACTAGCACATAAAAAGGACGAATGAAGACACTTTGGGAGACCAGGACGCGCATAGAGCTGTAGAGTCTCAAATGATGAAATTTAAACTCGTATCAAAGCATATTAAATTGTCTTTCAAATGGCATATTTCTTTATTTCGTCTCATAAATAATTTCTAAAAAAAGTCAAAAGTTTATAGTGGGCCGACGTCTATGCACCAAGTTTATACTGGTTTACTGTTTTTACATTAATTATTCAATGTTGAAATTATTATAAATATATAACAGGAACTAAATCAATTTTTAGTGTAGGTAACTCAGTGATTGTATGTTTTTGTTTAGATGGTAGCAAAAGGTAGAGATGCTTCTGGATTGTTTCCAGCAGTTGTCAAAAACGTCGTCTCGAAGAATATTGAACTAAAGAAATTAGTTTATTCATATTTAGAGCGTTACGCGGAAGAAAAAGAAGACTTAGCGTTACTCTCTATATCTACATTCCAAAGAGCTTTAAAAGTAAGTCTTTTTATAAAATCTCTCCTAGTTTTTGTATTAACTATTCGTATATTTAGGAACCAAATCAATTAATAAGAGCCGGAGCTCTCCGAGTTTTATCCGGCATTCGTGTTACTATGATAGCACCTATTGTGATGATAGCAATAAGGGATGCTGCAGCTGATATGTCCCCGTATGTTCGTAAAACAGCTGCTCATGCAATACCCAAACTACATAGGTAAAGGTTCTTCTAAATAGGTTCAAGTATATAACATTTGTATTAAATTATGCAGACAATAGAATTTCCAATATTGTTGATAAATATTTTAAATTCAGATTTTGTTTTGTTAATTTGTCACAATTATTTTAGTTTGGATAATGACACAAAACCAGAATTGATAGTGATAATTGAGAAGCTGTTGGCAGATAGAACAGTTTTAGTAATTGGTTCGGCTGTAATGGCATTTACCAAAGTATGTCCAGAACGTGTAGATCTAATACACAAAGTTTATCGCAAACTATGTGCTTTACTAGGCGATGTTGATGAATGGGGACAAGTCGTAATAGTAAATATGTTGACAAGATATGCAAGGACCCAGTTCACTGACCCCTGCAAAAATGTAGCTATAACCTCATAATAAGAACAAAAACAAAAATATATTATTTCATTTTTGTTTAGGAAAAGGAAGATAACAATCGTCCATTTTATGATTCTGAATCAGAGGTTTCTGATAAAGAACCTTCTGTGCCAAGCTTAGATCCAGATCATCGTCTGCTTTTGCGTTCTGCTAGACCTTTGCTACAATCTAGGAATGCAGCTGCTGTAATGGCAGTTGCCCAAATGTACCATCATATTGGTACAAAAGCAGAAATATTACCAGCTGTAAAAGCCTTAGTACGTTTGCTTAGATCAAGTCCTGAAGTTCAAGAATTAGTGCTTAAAAGTATTGTTACCATGACTGTAACAAGAGTTGGGGCATTTGACGATTATTTGAAAAGCTTCTTTGTGAGAACTACAGATTCCACTAGGGTGAAATTGTTGAAATTAAATATTTTGACAAATATAGCAAATGACAGCAACATATCTGTTATTTTAAGAGAATTGGAGACTTATATTTCTAGTTATGATGATGAATTTGTTGCTGCTACAATACAGGCTATTGGCCGATGTGCCTGTTTCATTACTGCAGTCACCAATACGTGCCTTAGCGGATTAGTCATACTACTCTCAAATAAAAATGGTAAAAATAAAATTATAACATTCTAGACTGTCAAATTATTAATCAATCATTATTATTATAGAGGTGGTTGTTGCTGAAAGTGTTGTTGTAATAAAAAGATTATTACAAACATTGGTTGAAAATCCAAAACACATTATACAACAAATGATTCGTTTGTTGGATAATATTGAGGTACCTCAAGCTAGAGCATCCATAATTTGGTTATTAGGTGAACATTGCAGGGATGTTCCAACTGCCATTAATGTTTTGAAAAGAACTGCAAAATCTTTTCAGTTTGAACAAGACATTGTTAAGATGCAAGTTTTAAATCTAGCTGTTAAGCTACACATTTATGACAAAGAAGAGTATGATATAATATGCCAATATATATTTAATTTAGCTAAATATGATCAGAATTATGATATTAGGGATCGTGCAAGGCTATTAAGGAATTTTGTTGATAATCCTCATAATAAATTATTAGCTCATTCTGTTAAAATCTTTCTAACTTCTAAGCCTGCGCCAACCTACAGATCTAATGAAGGTAAAACAAATATTAAAAAAGAAATTCTAATGCTACAAATTATAACCCTTTAGATTCTGATTTATATCAGTTAGGTTCACTCTCACATTCCATAAATGGTAAGGCAACAGGCTATGAGCCTTTACCTGCATGGCCTGAAGTAGCTCCTCCAAATGATATTAGGGATGTTGAGCCTGTTCCAATGCCTGAACCAGCAACAAGCCAAACTGTAAAATAATTTTATGTCATTCGCAAGCTATTATTCATTTTTTCAAATTTTTAGGCTAAACATGACAAGAATTTCGATTCTTGGGAGTCATCTGGTGAATCTTCTTCAGAAATGTCGTATGCTGATGAAAGGGACTTACAACGGAGACCAAATTCAGATTCTGAATCTAATGGAATGTAAGTAGTATATATAATGTATTAATATTATGATAGAAATTCATATTTCTTGACTGGTAAGATATTTGAATGTTTATTTTAGTCCATTATAGTTCGTGGTAGATGTGATATATACTGCCTTCAGAAAAAACAGAACACCAAGTATTTATTGGACGATTTTAATAAAATTTACAGAATTTGACCATGTAAATGAACTGCATCGATTATCAAAAAATCAATTTCTATTTAATGGTATTTTTTCATGATTTCCACATTATGAAGAGCTCCTGATTTTTTAATGTAATTGCTTCTAATATCCAAGTGGCCTCTGAGTAGTTTAACGTTTCAGTTTGTAAAACTTGATGAAAGATGCCCCGTGTTAGTCGTCGTGCACTATTGGTATGCACATTATTGGTTTGCGAGAAGGCATTATTGGTATGGTCGGTTCATGCTATTGCTGAAAGGGTACGCCGTAGTGTATCGGTGATAGTACGCTGGTCTAGATAGTCCGAAGCTGGGGAGTATCGACGTAGACTTGGATCAGGACGTCCAAGAAGCACCACTGGGCGTCAAGATCGAGCTCTTCGTCTTACAATTTTAAGGGACAGATTTACAATCGCGGGCATTGGGAAATGACTGGTTGGCTCTAACTGGCCAAAGAGAATCCATGCGTACTGTTTACAGAGGAATCCGCTGTTTTGGTATAAGATCCTACGGTCCACAATCGTGTCTACTTCTTACTCAGCAGCATCGCAAGATTTGATGGGTGCAGGGTTAGACAACATTGGACCCATGAATGGAATAGCATTATCTTCGGCGATGAGTCTCGGTTCTGTTTATGGGCTCATGATGGTCGCAGAAGAATGAGACGTCGACGCCGTGAACCCAGAATTTTACAATTTACTGTTGAAAGACATACACAGAGAGTTATGGTCTGGGGGGCGATAGCGTATGGTAGTCGGTCTACAGACAGTTTTAGTGCCCTGTGTAAATACCTTGCAGAACCCCATTTTAAGCAAGATAACGCTCGGCCTCACACAGCGGTCATAACAAGACAGTTTGTTGATAGTGCCGAAATCAATTTGTTACCTTGGCCACCTCGTTCTCCAGATCTATCACCGATAGAACATGTTTGGGATAAGGTAGGTGTTAGAATAAGTAACTTACAGCGCCCCGCTAACACTGTAATGGAACTTAGAGGTCAAATTAACGAAGTTTGGAATTAAATACCCGACTCGACTTATATAATATACTCGACTTATTAAACTCGACTCGACTTATTAAACTATACTCGACTTATTAAATAATAAGTCGATATTGATAGCATGCTTCGAAGTGTCAATGAGTGCTTGGAAAATCGTGGAGGCCCAACACATTATTAATTTTTATTCATTTATTTTTCAAGTTGATTTTTTGATCATCGATGCAGTTCATTTACATGATCAAATTCTGTAAATTTCATTAAAATCGCCCAATAAATACTCTGTATATATATAATGTTGTTCTGTTTTTTTTTTTAAGCAGTATGGTTCTAGAGTACTTGTGCGAAATTTCAATACTTCTGCAAAATGACGCGAGAAAATGGAGAATAGAATGAGCGTAGGAACAACTTTTGAGAAAATCTGTGCATTTTTGACATATTTCTGCACCTCGGCCATGAGTTCTCGACCAATTTTGCTAAGAGTTCTGCAAAAATTGAGATTTTGCAAAAAAAAGATTTTGCAAAAAATCGCGTTTTGAAAATTGCAAAAACAGTTCTATACGCGGATCGGGATATCACCCTTAGAGTTCTATCTAAGATCCCTTTGACATATTTTGATCAAAACCTTAGTTCAAAAGATATTTGCAATAATAAGGGACCTATTGTTTTGAATGAAAATAAAACAAAATCGGGCAATAGTTCTGTTTGTAGTGCCCGGTAGAACTCTTATGCCCGCTCCACACTTTCGCGAAGTAGCACGGAGTTGAGCGATGAACGAGAGTGTGGTCAGGTTACTCGGTCTGCCTTGTGCTTCCTCGCCTCGCCTTGGCTAACTTCGCTTCATGAAGCGGTTTTTCGTACCCGAGTCAAAGGGACACGAGGCGCGAGTACGAGGAAGGGAGAGTATCACGTTTACACTCTCGTGTTTACTCGTCCTTTAATTTAGTCAACTGTATGCAGGTGGCTCAGTTCACAACCGTTTCTTGAACTATTAAAAACAAAATATTTTTATTTAATATTATTAAATTTTATCTAATATTAATTTAAATAATATCAAAAATCATGAGCGATTGGTCCCAAGAACTCCAGTTATTGGGATAACATAATAATAATAATTAAAAGCAGAAATAGCTGCAGCTGCAGCTACTACCTGTTCGGTGTCGGTCATGGCACTGAGGTCCTCGCGAAGTAAGCCGAGAGTGTGGATGCCTCTTCCGTGTAGTTACTCGCCTCGAACAACTTCGGCTAGGATCCTCGCCGAAGTTACTCCGCGAGAGTGTGGAGCGGGCATTAGGGTTCTATCGAAAATTCTTCTAGGATTTTTCTGTAAAGTTACAAATTTTAGATAAAAAAAGATATGCAAAAAATTAGACGTCACCGATGCGACGAAGTGAAAACAAATATCGCACAACAATCAGGTTTGTAGTTCCCGGTAGGGCTCTAAGAGTTATACTGTTGATATATACTTATAACATTTTTCTGTAAAGTTAAATATTGGAAAGATTTGCGAAAAAATAGACTTCCCGATGCGATGAAGTGAAAAAGAACAAATATCGCGCAACAGTTCTGTTTGCAGTTCCCGGTTGAACACAAAGAGTTCTATCAAAAATCCTTATAACATTTTCCCGTAAAGTTAAGAATTAGAAAGAAATGCGAAATTTTTGCAAAATCGGTCAAGAACTGTGGTCGAGGTGGAAATATGTCAAAAAATGCACAGTTTTCATCAAAATTTCAAACATTTTGAAACAGTTTACCTCAAATGTGGTTCCTACGCTCATTATTAATACTTTTTTTTTTTGGCGAAATTCTGCAGCGCTACTGAAATTTCGCACAAAGTACTCTATAATCGGGCCGGCGAGAGAATGCATCTCGTCTCGACGAGTTTAGCATTGTTCTTTGTTGTCCGTGTTTGAAAAACTGACGCCTATATCTTAACTCAAACTAACCTGCGCGTTTCTCGGCGCGTTTCTCGGCGCGTCCCTCGTCTTTGATACCCCGGCGCAGTACAGCTGCATTCTCTCGCCGGCCCGAGTCATATCTACCAGGAATGAAATATTATACTTTTACATATTCGGTTACTAACTTCACAGGACTCAATATTGGAGATTCACGTCAATTAACAAGAAACATAGCAGAAAGGCTTAATACATCTGAAACTTCTATTTGCCGCCACCTGGAGAAATTACTCCCGTACAGTTAGCAACCGAATTTGCTAAAATATAATATTTCACCAGAGTTCTTGGCAGATACAGTACTTTGTGGGAAATTTAAATAGTTCTGCAGGATTTTCTCGAAAATAATGGAAAATTACAATAATGAGCTAGCAACCACTTTTGAGGAAAATTATGCGTTTTTGACATTTTTCTCCACCTCGATCATAGTTCTGGAGTTCTTGACTAATTTTGCAACAACTTCTCCAAAAATTGAAATTTTGCAAAAAATGAATTTCGAAAAATGCAAAAGCAGCGGATCTTCGCGGATCTGAATAGCACCCTAAGAGTTTCTATCGAAAATCCCTTTCACATTTTTTGATCAAAACCTTAGTTAAAACGATATTTGCAATAATAAGGCACCTATTGTTTTGATGATTGATAATTTAAAAAATCGCACAAAAATCCTTATAACATTTTCTCTTAAAATTAGAAAGATATTCGAAAGTGAAAAAGAAAAAAAATGGGGCGGACGAGCAGCGTTTTGAGTCTGTCCCTTGTCGGCGGAGAGAGGTAGGCGTCCACATTTTCGGACGGATTTTTTACAATGCGTCCACAGTATCAGCAGCGATCGGATTTGCCGACGCAACTGCCAGCAATCGGATTGCCGGCGCCACTTTCATTCGGATTTTCGTAGTGAGAGGTAGCGTAGCGTTCGGTGGAATGTGCAAGATAATGGAGGAAAACGAAGAAGAAGAATTTGTTGTAATTGCTTGTTTGTTAGCAGAAGAAGAAACAAAAGCTAAATCATCGAAAAAAAGAAAACATAATATGTGGGTATACTATATATTTAAGAAAAGATCGCAACATGGACAATATTACACACTATTTCCTGATTTGCTAAATGATGAAATCTTTCTCCAATTTCCTCCCAGATATTATACATTCTTTGTTGGTTCGAATAATTAGGGTGTTTAAATTATATATCTCTTTAGTCTCTCTTTAGTCTTGCACAATTGCAATTAGTTGTGCCGCGTCCATGCTAGAATAACACGTGTAAACACGACGATAATCGAAGGTAAATGGCGGACGACGCGGAGTCCGTCCACTGATCGGCAATCCGTATGACATCATCAGCACTCATCGCAAAAGTTGCCCCTCCGAGCATCGACATTGCCGACGAATAGATTCGTGTGAGCCGTACGATGCGGATAAGAGGAAGCACTTGTATTACTTCCTATACAAAGAATACTACGATCCGTTTGATGCGATACGCCCGATACTTTGCGAAACTCTGGACGCCTACCTTAGATCGGCTTTTTCCTTTGTTGGCCCCACGAAAATCCGTATTTCCACATATAATGCCACGTTTGTACTATACTTTTAGTTAGAAAATATTTGTTAGAAAATGTGCATTTGTTTGCAGGAAACCAACGAATTCATATAGTAACAGCATTGTTTTTATTCACTATTGCTTTTTTCAAATCTCAAATTTTGCAGAACTTTTTGCAAAACTGGTCAAGAACTTATAGTCGAGGTGCAGAAATGTGTTCTAGAATAGACAGGATCATGCGATCCCATCGACCCATCCCATCCCATCGTATGGGATGGGACTACAAATTTGTATGGGACGGAGTGGGACGAGTTTTGATAATCTAGTAAATCTAGTTCGTGGATAATTAATTGCTTATTGTGCCAATAAGCACATTTTCCATTATATGTCCAGCTCAGGATTTCTGTGATTTTTGTAAGGATGTAGTTCCTGAAATGTCCTACAATCGGTTTGCGACGAAAAACTCTGATGAAAATTCACTGTCAGATGAAGAAATTACGGAATTAAATTTGAACGAATTATCGTTAAAAAAGTCTGAACCGAAAAGAGAGTCTGCTGTATCGGTAAAATGGAACTGACAATTGAGAATGACAAATAATAAGCAAACACTACTATTTAGTTTATCATCTATTTATATTATTTTATTTCAATTTTAAGATCACTATTTAAATTTAAAAAAATTATATACATCTATATACAAAAAATAAAACAGATTGTAAGTTTACTTTGTATATTCTTTGTATTTCTTAAAAGTTAAAATGAAGATTTGGTTGTTTATTTCTGGTTCAAGGATATATAATCTAGATAAAACTGTAAAGCGGATAAATCATATTAAGCCTTATAAAACTTACAAACTTTCAAAGCCAAACTCTTGCTTAATTTCCTGACCGTCCCTCATCTAGTAATCAACTTATCTGTTAGAAAACATGGAATTGGGTCTTATTTTTTTTGAGTACGTTTAAACCGCGCCCCCAAAAAATAATTTACCTAGCCTCGAAAAAGAAAATATTCAATGATAAACGGAAAACACATATTAAATTGATAAAAATATATATTTTTATCATAATTTGTGAGTTTAGAATAGTTAAATCTTTTGAATACACTTGCAAGTAAATATTATATAGAAGTATATAGCATTTACTTTGGTTGATTTGCATTAAATATGTCATGTAATGTTAAAAATCTCACTTTTTTTAAAATAACACTTTTTGCAATGGGACGGTCGTGCAAAACTTGGAGAGGATCTTCAACAAAGGGTCAAGTTCAGTGTAGAATGGTTAAGAAAACATATATTTGCAAACATCTTTTTAATTTTTGAAGATATATTTATTTAGCATGGAAAAAATGATATAAAAAACTTAATATAAAATGCTCTTATAAATAAAGGGAACGTGTTTTAAATGAATAATACCATTCCATTGATTGACAAACGGTTTTGTATTTTTTGTTGCCTAAACTCTACTAGATAGAGTAAGTGGTGATGACAACGTTGTTAAAATTTCTTTTTCTTTCTTCTTAGCTTGCAAGTGTTTCTCACGATCTGAGTTAATTTTAGCGCTTTGTCTTCTTTTCTTCTTTTTTTCTCAGGATGGGACGGTCGGGAAAAGGGACGGTCAGGAAAACGCGAATGTTTTTAGCAAATTTAGTAGGTAAAATTCATCATTCAAAAGCAGGGTTATATATTTCGTAAATGGACAATATGGGAAAAAAATTACCATAATTAATCTTAAATTCAGAATATTAAAATGTCTAATAATGCTAGGGACGGTTTTGAAGACAATTAAAATACGCACATAAATTATTACCTGTATTTTCACTAGAATTCGTCACTATGCAAGCACACATTCGTTGCGCTTGTTTTTTTTTTGCTTAAAGGACAAATGTGTACGTAACACAACCAAATTTTACTGCCTGGTTGGTACAGTGGCCTTCGAACTACCTTAATTGGGTTGGTGGACGGTCAGGATCAAGAATTCGGCGACATACTTTACAGCCATGTAATTTTATAGCTATATAGTATTCTATCTAAAGGATTCCAAATAAATATTACAAAAAAATCTCTATTAAAGATTTCATATATTTTTAGATATAAGCATGTGTTAGATTGTAAGTATTAGTTTCACTTCACTTTTGACCGTTCATGACAAATCTAAAAACATGTTTGCGACATAGGGACGGTCAGGAATTTCAGCATGTTCAATTTGTGATTGTTCGAAAGCGGGGTGTAAAATCTATACTTTATTATATTAAATTAATAGTTTGCCATCCAAGAATTGCAACTATAACTAGTTTTTTAATATAGCTTAAGAAATAATTTTTTTATAGTACAGCGACGCGAGAAGTAAAATTATGGGAGAAATACACAAATATAAGTAATACTAAGGACAAAAATACTATGACTGTGTATAAAATATGAAAATACTATAACTATATCAGATGAATCGGGATACCTCGGGATAACATGAAATGATTTAATTTTTTTGTTTTATAGAGAAAAGAGTAGTTCGTCAGAAGAATCATCTAGTGAAGATGATGAAGAAGAGGAGGACGAAGTGGAGGAAGAGGAGGAGGAGGAAGATGAAGAGAGCAGTTTAGATACAGAAGAAGGTGATAATGTAATACTCACAGAACCTGAAGCCGAAAAACTATGCGATAAAGTTCCTGAAATAAAAACGGAAAAATCGAATTTAGATTTACTGCTCGATTTAGAAATAAATTATCAGAATTTTGGACCAATTCTAACACCATCTCTAGGTGGATTTTTAACTCCAATTTTAAATGTAGGGAAAGTAAATTCCAATTCCGCAATAAAAGTTATACCTCCAGCCGAGATTCCCATGACAACAACAGAAGTTTTAAATAGAATTAATGGAAAAGGTTTGAGTATAACATGTAGATTCACTAGGAATCCTCATTTATTTTCACCGTGCATGGTTAATATTAACCTGGTTTTTACAAATAATAGTACTGAGGAGATCACTGATATTAGACTTGGAGAAAAGGTAACTTCTTTTCACAAAAAACTTTATTAACAAATGAATATTCCACTTCATTAGCATGTGTGTTTTTTAGACGTTATCAGCAGGTATGAGTGTCCATGAATTTGCTTGTATATCAGCTCTTAGTTCAAATAGCAGTCTGCCTGGCACTTTGGGAATTGACTTTAATGATTCATTACATCCAGCCAATTTACAAATCATTTCATCACTAGGTAATCGGTTACATAACAATAAACCTTTAAACATTTAAAATAAATTACATTGTGTGTTAGGAACATCAAATATATCGATAAAATCTCATATAGGCGAACTGTTAAGGCCTGCCACAATGGCACAGGAAATATTTTTGAAAGAACAGGCTAAATTAAAGGGAATGAATGAGCATATTGGAACCTTTACTACGCAAGAGACAGATATTAAACATAAAATTCATCAGGCTGCCAATTTAGGATTCTGTCCAAGTCAAGACAGTGATACTTTAAGGTGAACATTTAATATATTTCACTATCCCTTATCTAAAATATCCTCGTTTGAAGAGCATATATTCCAAAATGTAAACTTTTGTATTAACTTCTGTATTTTTAAATGTTTTTTTTAGATTTGCTGGTGAGACATTGTCATCATCATCGTTAATATTAGTGACTATTGTAAAAAAAGAATCTGAAGTCACAATAACTGTAAATTGTGAGAAACTTGTCCTAGGCTCAATGCTTTTAAATACATTAAAGTGCGCGATTCAATAAAAGTTATATATAATTTTAAAACAAGATTGAATCGTTTTTTTTTAATTTTTTTGAAATTGAATTGTTTTATTCGTATTAAACTTTATTTTCAAGTAATGATGAAATTATTTACATATTTTTCTCTTGTATTATATACTAAATAGTTTGTATTGTGTTATTTTTTTGTTGAGTTATATTTTGTATGTAATCACATTGTATTTATTTATAATCACCAGATTCTTCTTTGTTTAATACATCTTTTATATATACAATATACTTTAATATGTCTGTTGTAGTTTAGAGTTTCAAAATCTGGATATGCTGTTTTGATATTAAATTAAAAAAAATGAAGTTATTGAAGCTTAAATATCAGGCTTTATATATTATTATTGAAATTTGAATAATAAAGGCCGAAATAATATTACGTGATAAAATCGAATAGAAAAATGATTAGTTAACATTTTATTGTAAAAACTTGTCCTACGAGGGAATTTGTTTTAAAACAAAAATTCTTTAAATATTTTATAAATATATTTTACTTACAAACGTTTATTTACATGAAATTGAAAATAATCTAAAAAAATATTCACCACGTATATATATATATATATATATATATATATATATATATATATATATATATATATATAAATGTAATTTTCAATACATTTATTCACTATGACTTCAGAAAACAGATTTTGTGTTTAAAATTGAAGTAGAAGTTTAAAAGAAAGAAGTTTAAAAGTTGTGTATTATCTTAGTATGACTAAACAAATACAAAATGAATACAAAGAATTAACTTATTGTAGAATATAAATAATTTGCAAGGAAATCATTGAAAAATAGAACAGTTCTTCAAAACGAAGATTCTTTAGACATATAGAACGAATGTTGCACATAATTTATATATATATATATATATATATATATATATATATATATATATATATATATATATGTATATAGAGGAAAGTGGGGCGGATTCACACAAGGGGCAGCTACATACACTGTATGCGTATTTGAAGTTAGACACGGGGCAAAAGAATGATGTTAGTGTTGGTGGATAGCTTTTATGTGTGTATACTGCCTAGTGAAGTTCGGCATCAATCGCCGCGGAAAGCGCTTGTGTGCAACACTGAACGTGTTTTTGCCTCGCCTAAGTAATTTCATAATTTTACTTTGCAAGTATTTTGTGACTAGTTAATGTTGTTTGGATTAATCACTGCTATGTAATATTAATCGTAATATCATAGAGCTTTTGATTTGATTTGTAAATTATCCTACATGAAGACAGTTTTTTTTTGCATATTTTTGTATTAATTATATGTGATGGGGTAGATTCATACACAAGTACACGGGGCACATTCATACTGTATTAATATGCCTTTTATTCTTGTTTTATCGCAATTTAATGATACCTATCATTTTTTGTTACACAGTACGATTATGGTTAGAAATTATACGAAGAAAGGGACGAGGAGTAGGGAGGTTAATGAAGAGGCAATATCGTCAGCTATATCTGATGTTTTGGAACACAACCTCTCTTTTCGGAAAACAGTAGCCAAATACGGACTTAATGCACAAACATTAAAGAGCCGAATAATTTTAATCCTTCTTTTATCTTCTTTCAAGTGTGTATTTACCTGCCCGTTCGTGTATGAATGTGCCCCTCCGGTTGTATGAATGTACCCCATTAGTGGGGTACATTCATACATTTTCCTTTTTTTTTTTTAAGCATTATGTAAATTCGCGCCTGTGGATTTTGAGTAATATTATGCTTCTACTACAGTATGAAATAGTTCAACTATCAATATACTGTAAATTGAAAGAGATATACGTAGTACACAGCATTCCACAAAGCGAAACATAAAAACTGTATGAAGGCGCCCCACCTTCCCCTATATATATATATATATATATATATATATATATATATATATATATATATATATAAAAAATCACATTTACTCTTTACCATATGAATTAACATATTCGCTAACTTTTTTATGGAAAACCTCTTTAGAATCAAAGTACATATCAGCAGCTTCTATATTTAACGGATCCTCAAAATTCAGTAGATCCTAAAAAATAAGCAAATCATATTTCTGAATGTTATTATAACGGTCTATTTACCGTGAATAAAGCGTGCAAACCCCAAACTACATCATTCAATTTTCTAATTGGGGACCATCCTAAACCATCGACACTGTGTTGCCTTAAAAGCGATAGGCAAACTTCACCAGTTTCACTTATATTGGGGTGCCACAGTCTTGTTAGGCATTTTACTTTTGGAGGCTGAAATATAAAAACAGTGCTATTAATTAGATTAGATTTACACGTAACTTTGAAGTATGGGAATTTCATTACAGAAAATACAAGAGGTACAACAAGCAAAAATATAAAAACATTATTTTCTAATAATTATTTATTGGTAATATGTAAACATAATGATTATTATAAAAAATTACCAATTACAGTATAATCTTGATAATCCGGTAATCCGGCGCTCTGGGGAAACACGTGTTTTGCTTTTAACTCTGAAAACTTTATTGAAGATTCTGACTTACTATCTGTTCTAAGTTTGTACATATTTTTTTATGTACACGTTTACCTATATAGATACATATTTTATTCTTTTTGAAATACAACTGTACATAAATTATGTAAAATTGTTATTGTTTTGTTTTAATCCCGATAATCCGGATTTTTTTATAATTCGGCGGTTGTTCGGTCCCATATGTGTCGGATTATTATGATTATACTGTACTTTTATATACTTTTTGTCAATCGGCAGTAAATATATTCGGTTTTGTTATGAGATTGAAAATAAGTTTTTTAAATATCAAAACTGGGCCTGGTTTTACTTCAAAAGTTAAAAACTTAAAAAGTTCACCTTCTGCTATTTGCTACTGCAGAGAGCACATCTTCTCATATCAAGTGGTAGTTAGTATCAATAAAATATCAATAATAAAGATCAATAATAGGAAAATACAATTGTACTTAATATGGAACAGACTACGGGAACCGTATTTATACGCAAAGAGTAAGAAATTATTATTTATACGCAAAGAGTAAAAGCACTAACCTCAGCACCTCGAACACAGGGCACGACTTGTAGAAAAGCACCCCGTAGCGAAAGGGGTTATTATAAACTAATACAAGCTGCCATAACTTGCCCTTCTTCAGTGGAATTGTCATTTCCATTGAAAGTGGGGGGTCTATTAAAGAATAGGCAACATTATATTCCCAATAAAGGTTATTATTGCTATTTTTGGTATACCAAGTAACTTAATAATCTTTTGATACCAATTTTTACTCTCACGATCCATCCATACATACAGTACCTTCATCTAGTCAAACTTCGTTCAATTCATAGATTTCTCATTTACGCATTTGGGCTTCTAAATTGTGGTAGTTGGGGATAAGTTGTACACATTTGCTGTCATTTTATGCTGTTACTACAGAAATAAACTCTTCATATTTTTATTAGAAGAGAGTGTAGAAGATGTTTTCTTCCAATATTTACTGTTCTGCAAGGAAATTTGTTGTTTTCTAGAAGACGTTGTATGTGTTGAACGCTGGTAAATTAGATGTCAGAAAATTTATATAAATTGCGTGAACGTTTTAATATCTTATCCGCAAACTTATTATTTAATTTACACATGTAAATATATACACATTTAGTCAGTAAACAGATTCTCAGATATCATACATGTGATCAGTCCCTATTTTCATCCATCATAATCAAGAAAGTTTCTCCACTGCTAGTTGAGTGCAATGGAGTTCAGTTCACTTCCAAAGCTGGTGCAGTTTTTGAATTGTCCAATCTCTTGACTATTTTGGCTCTGAATCAATGGTTAAGTCAAATTGATTAGTTTCAATAGTTATGTAGGTACCCATAGTTATGGAATAGCTGAAACAATAGATCGCCGTCACGGGTAATAAAGTAAAGTGATTCGAATGACATAGTAAACGCAATGGTTGGCGATTCAGGACCAACCAGTTGTAATTCTGCAAGTCGCTGGATAAGGTCTCAATAGAATAGATTGCTGGACAAACTAGAGATCGGTTCTCTTTACCTTTTCTAACAAATATCTTATAATTTTGCATTTAACTCTTCATATCCTGATATTTCCCGAGGATACATGGGTCAAGCCTTAGTTTGACCAGTTTTTGTGTAGTCTGATCCCTCTAATTGGTTTAGTTCCGTGAAGTTAGCAACCGAATTTGCAAAAATATTTTTCGTCTGAGTTCCTGGTAGATATGAAATAGCTCTAGAGCAGCGGTTCTTAACCTATGGGTCGCGAAACATATTTCTTGGGTCGAACCAAGAGGTGAACCAGAGATTTTTTTTTCGAATTTCCCGCAATCGTGACCACCCCCCCCCCCCTCTTGTTCCTAGGGAATGATCAAGAACTATTATTATAACTATTATGGCTTTGAATTTGTTCTTTTCCTTCCTTTCACTAGTGCTACAGTCTCAAGCAGGACCTGGACACAAATATAGGTTGAATTTGTTGGCAGACAATTTCTTAGGAAGTTACCAAAATTTGGACAGACAAACAATTACAATAATTTCCAAAATATTTGATTTGGTTTAGAATTTCTGGACATACAAATTTTCTAATGAATTTTCTAAAATTAGGACAGACAAAACAATTTAAGTCCTTCCAAAATATTTTGTAAGTTGCGGTGAAAAACTTTCGTGTGCTAATTGGTGTCTTGAAGAACCAATACAACATTTTGAAAATTCGTGTTTCAAAATCGTGTGTTAGTTGTGGTGCTTTGAGGAAACAAGAAAGCATTTTGAAAATTCGCGTCTCAAAATCATGTTCTAATTATGGAGCCTTGAGGAAAGACAAAATTTTGAAATTTCGCGTTTCAAAATCGTGTTTTAATTGTGGTGCCTTGAGGAACCAAGACAAATTTGTAAAAATTCGTGTTTCAAAATCGTGTCTTAGTTGTGGTGCCTTGAGGAAACAAGACAAAATTTTGAAAATTCGCGTCTCAAAATCATGTTCTAATTATGAAGCCTTGATTAACCAAGACAAAATTTTGAAAATTCGCGTCTCAAAATCATGTTCTAATTATGAAGCTTTGGGGTACCAAGACAAAATTTTGAGAATTTGCGTTTCAAAATCGTTTCCTAGTTGTGGTGCCTTGAGGAAACAGGACAAAATTTAGAAAATTCTCGTCTCAAAATAATGTTCTAATTATGGAGCCTTGGGGAACCAAGACAATATTTTCAAAATTCGCGTCTCAAAATCGTGTCGTAATTATGGAGCCTTGAGGAACCAAGACATAATTTTGAAAATTCGCGTCTCAAAATAGTGTCCTAATTATGGAGCCTTAAGGAACCAAGGAATAATATGCTCAAAAACATAGATTTTGAAGAAGTGATTAACGATTTTGCCCATCTCAAATCTAGAAGGGTATTTCTTCAATCAACATAGATTTTGCAGCACTAACCTGTGAATTCTAAAAGAGTTACTTTTGTCGATTATATTATATCATATCTATTCATTTAATGTGACTATAAAGAAATTTAAAAAAATCTAGAACTTGGCTTATCTACTTTCTTTGTCTATTCTAACAAAATAGTGCTCTGTCAAGGTCATATGGGCCCCATTATCGTAATGTGCCCAGGGCCTCCTATAGGTTTAAGACGGCCCTGCCATTACTATTTATTAGATTATTCATTAAATTTTCCATTGATCACAAAATAGCTTTATTTATCTTTAACTTGAAAATTACCTTCAACAGTTGAAACTCAAGTCGTGTAAAGTGTGTAGATTTATATAACTTCACAACTAATATTTAAAAATGACCTAGACAAAAATTGGCAAAAATGAGTAACTAGATTTGGATACTTTTAACTGTAGAGATTTTGATCTAAAAGACTTGATCATTGTTGGCCTATGTTAGAAGGTTATGATTAGCTACGTATATTGGCATGGCTAGGCAATGACCAGTTTGGGTTCAGAAAAGGCAGTGGCAACTGTGAAGCAAATTTGGCTTTGAGTATGATTCTAGAAAAGAGAGAACTGAAGAGAGGTTTGATAACATATATCGCTTTTGTTGATGTGAAGAAGGCATTTGATAGTGTTATATACGGAAAACTCTTCTCTGTCCTGAAAGAAGGAATAGAATATAAAGATAGGAAAGTAATATTGAGATCGTATGAAAATGAGAAGGCTGTAATAAAATGTAGGGATCCCATAGAGGAAACAAAGATAAACAAAGGCGTGAGACAAGGGTGTTGTCTGTCACCAGTCATATTTAATGCATACATTGAAGCTACTTTTTATTTAGTAAAGGAGAAAACTGACTTTAGGATAAAAATTAATGGAGAGAAAATTGAAATTTTCTTTTAGTTAAAATTAAAGGATTTTAATTAAAGGATCTCGAGAATGCGTTAAGAAGTATGGTAGACATATTGGGAAACGAATATAATTTGGAAATTAATTATGAAAAAACTAAAGTTTTAGTTTTTTCATAATTTTTCATATTTATTTATTTATATTTTTTCATAAAGTTCAAAAAGAAAGGATCACATCCACACAAATACCAGCCTAAATGGACAAACATGGATGATGAAGTTTAACAGTTCATGTATTAGGAAAGCAAAATTACAACTGCCGGAAGAAGTAAAAGCGAAATTGTCAGTAGAATAAACCAAGCAAAAATTGCATTTCTTAAATGAAAAAACTCCTCCAACAACATTAACCTTACGCCAAGGAAAAGACTAATAAAAACTTTTGTGTGGAGTGTTGCACTGTATGGGTGTGGAACCTAGACTATAGAGTTCCAATAGAGAACTCGTCTGGAAGCCCTAGAAATGTGGTGTTATAGGAGGATGATAAAAATTGGCTGGGTTGACCGAGTGACAAATGAAGAAGTGTTATGGAGAGTCGAAAAAAAGATGTCTGTGGAACGGCATTGTAAAGAGACGAATGCAACTTATTTGCCATACACACTCCGACATGATTGCTTGCTGAACACAATTATCGAAGGACACCTTGATGGGAAGAACTGCATACGGAGACCACAGAAATACATTGACCAACTAATTCGACTGCTCTAGGGTACAGCGATCTTTCAATACTTCTGTAGAATTTCTCGAAAATTATAGAAAATTCTAATAATGAGCTAGCAACCACTTTTGAGAAAAATTATGCGTTTTTTACATATTTCTGTACCTCTACATTAGGGTTTTGATAAAAAAACCTTCTTAGGGTGTTATTCAGATTTGCGAATAGAACTGTTTTTTTAAATTTCAAAATCTTAATCTTTCAGGACTTTTTGCAAAATTTGTCAAGAACTCCAGAACTATGGTTGAGTTACAGAAATATGTCAAAAAGGCACAGTTTTTCTCAAAAGTGTTTAATCATAAGCTCATAATTGGTATTTTACATTATTTTCGAGAAAATTCTGCAGAACTATTAAAATTTCGCACAAAGTACTCTAGAACCATTTCATTTCTACCAGGAACTCTGATGAAATATTACATTTTTGCAAATTCGGTCTCTCTAAAGGTATGTTGTATAGCTGTATGTTGTATAGTGTATGTGTTGTATGTTGTATATTGTAGCAAGTGTTTTGATCACTACATTCAGATTCTTGTTTTATGGAGCTCATTCCGTCTATTTCTTTTTCCAAAAAACTTTTTAAAAAATAGAGGGAAGGGCTCATTTCTCTCTCTCTCTCTCTTAATGGTGCTACAGTCCTAAGAGGAGCTGGTCCTCCTCCCACAGCCTATACTAGTGTTTGGTATCTTCTCACCAGGGCTCATTTACCCCTCTTATATTTTCCAAACTTTAATTTTTTTAATGCAAGAACTAAAATAGTCCAAAGCAGCCCAAAACAATACCAGCTTTTTTAATTTATTTACTTCAAAAGCATAAACCATGAAAGATATTTCACAAAGCAGTGAATCCTTTTACATATTTTATTTTTGAATGAAGAAGAAATATTTTCAAATAGTTGGAAATGTTTGAATGTGAAAGGAATACCAAATAAAGCTTATTTTTGCTATAAAGCTGTGATAACATAATTGTGGTCCAAAACTGCACAACTTCTTTAATGGGTTCTACGACAAAATGCTCCCAACATAAGGCTCCTATACAAAATGTTCCCAACAATATATTCCCAACTTAAGGTTCCTGAACAAAATATCTCTGTGCAAAACGTTCCCAACTAAATATTCTCAACATAAGGTTCCTGAACAAAATATACGACACTTTCCTCCTGCCTGTTCGTTTTTTAAAACCTTTTGTAAGTCAGAAATGAAAACATTGCATAGGACAGGGCTAAGTGGATACCCTTGCTTTAACCCCTTACAAATACAGAATCTTTCCGACTTTTTCTCACTCATTCTTACTCTGCAGCTTGTAATACCATATAGGTCTGTAACTGCCTTCACTAGCCATCAGCTGAATCCCTTTTGATTCCATTAGTTCACACAGCATCTTTCGTTTTACTGTGTCATATGCCGCTTTAAAATCTATAAATAACGCATATACCTTTCCACCTTGCTGTGCCAGCTCTGCAGGTCAGGTAATTTAAGGTAATTAACTCGTCCGTTCCTCTTCCTTTCCTAAATCCTCCTTCTTATTCAGGAAATACTTCGTTTTCCTCCTGGTTACTAACTCGTCCAGTGTTTGGTATAGTTTTCTTTGCAGGTAGAACATCCTCACAATATCATCATTTTGTATTGGGGTCAGCCAATATAAATCAATACCGGTGTTATGCTCACATAATTAACTTCTAAAAATAGTTCGTTGACTATATCCAGGATTCAGCATTTGTAGTTTAAGATCTTAGAACTCTAGATCTGAATAGTTCTTACTTAGCAATATTCAGATTATTAATAGTTACAATAATATATACAGTATAATCTTGATAATCCGACATATATGGGACCGGACAACCGCCAGATTATAAAAAAATTCCGGATTATCGGAATTAAAACAAAAACATAACAATTTTTTTTTATGTACAATTGTATTTCAGAAAGAATAAAATATGTATCTATATAGCTAAATGTGAACAAACTTAGAACAGATGGTAAGACAATTGTAGAGTGGAATTAGCTTGGTCAGAATCGTCAATAAAGTTTTTAGAGTTAAAAGCAGGGTGTGTTGGCCAGACCTTTTTCTAAGAACACATAATGGTGTTGTTTTTGACTTAATTCTTCTGTGCGTAAGGAAAAGCCACGCGTTTCCCCAGAGCGCCGGATTACTAAACGTGCCGGATGAACCACTTTTTAATAAAATTAATCAATTCCACTAAAAGGATGATAATAAAGACATAATTTTAAAAGTTCACTGTAAATTGAATTTGCATAAGTCGAAGTTTGTCAAGTCATTCAGAATTTATTTTCAAGTTATAGTTTTGGAGTCAGCCAAACAAGTTTAATATAATACAGATCAAACTCATCTTGTTTACTTGAATCTGACTATAGAAATACTGTTAGCTTCAAGACTCAACAAGTTTCTGAGATTTGAATGCATATATGTAATTCAAAATTAATACACATCAATGGATGAAAATTATATACTTCTGCTGTCTAGTTTTCATGTGATAATATTTACCGAGGATCATTTCTTGTAGAACTTGAATGTTGATATAAATATAAATAGTTTTATTAAACATAAAAACATAAATTATTTTAAAGTTTCAAATTTATTGTATAAATACAACATATGTTTTAACAACACTGGTAATGTTACATTACAATTAGGTAACGATATACAAATGATATACTATTTTTCAAAAACAAAATTAATAATAAATAAATAAACAAAGTCAAACATTACTTATAGAAGGCAATACTACTTATAGATTACTAAAAAAATTAAGGGGCATGTATTCTAAGTTTAGTTTCAGTAAAGGAGAAATGTCTAATTGATCATTCAAAATATAGCGTCCCATTCTTCAATAAGAGCCGCCGTTAGCTGCTGGATGGTCTTAAGATGCGGGTGACCACGAACACGTCTGTCGAACATATCCCAAACATGTTCTATGGGATTTAAATCAGGACTTAACGCAGGCGACACCATTTTTTGAATTTCCAGTTCTTGTAGGAAGTCTAAAGTGATTCGCGTAGTATGTGGTTTTGTGTTATCCTGCATTATCAAAAAAATTTGGACCTGTTCCATATGCCACAGGGACAACATCTTAACACAATGTCAACATAGAATTAGCGTTAAGATTTCCTGAAATTACAACAAGGTCGGTTCTAAGGTCGATCTAATCCCACCCCAAACCATAACTGAACCACCTCCAAATCTTTCAACTTCCTGGACAGTAGCAGCTGCGTAGCCTTCTCCTGCTCGTCTGTAAACACGTACTCGGCTATCGCAACGAGTAATACGGAACATTGATTCATCCCTAAAGAACACAACACTTCCATTGTCGAAGTTGCCATGAAATATGTTCACGAGCAAAATTCATCCTTGCTATTCTGTTGCGTCGTGTTAAAGAGGGTTTTCGAACAGGTCGTCTTGCCCTGAAATTTGATTTCCTCAACTTATTCCTAAGTGTTTGGTCTGATAGAGAGACCCCATACGCCGTCCTGAAATTAAGAGGTCTTTCGCCGTAGAAACTCTATTGCGAAGACTCGAAATCACAAAAAATCGGTCTTGATTTTGAGTTGTTTTTTTTGCGACTTGGCCACCGCGCCTGGCATATTGACCTGTATCAAAGTACTCGTTCCAAAATCGCTGAATAACAGACAGGTTTACATTGAAGTTTCTTGAAACTTATCGAAGACTTTCGCCATTTTCAATTAATGTTGTAGCACAAACAACTTCCACTTCGTCGAAATGACTCATTTTCACTTAGCTTGAGACAAACTGTCAGTTGCAAACATTTTCGTCTGTACATTGATCTGAACAAGGCCCACAAAAACCTAGCTCTTTGAATCAAATTTGGGATACATTATTTCACTTTAGTTTTGGTAGTTCTTGTTAATTATTACGGCTACTCCGGAAGTATGCGATGATGATAATTCCCTATGTATCAATGAAAACAATTAAATAGAGCATCTTTCAGGTGTTCTTAATTTTATTTGCATGCAATTTTCCGTTTGAATTTTATGGAGGTACAAATTAGTGACCCGCTAATTGTTTTGAGCAATGTATTTATTTATCTCTAAACTTTCTAACAAATTTAGTTTTTTACTTCCCTATATGTAAAATTTCCAACAATTTATTAAATTTATGGTTATTCTAATCAATGGTATTTCATGCTCTTTGATTCTTGTTTCGAATGACTTCCTTGTTTGTTCTATGTAGAATTTATTACACACTGATACCACAATACATGCAAGTTCTTTTCAACCAATAACACACACATTATCAGTATACCAATCCATGATCCATAGATCAATACCCCAATGAGTAAAGACAATTTTAATTTAAAAAAGAACATAATTATTGCAATAGCTTTAAATAATGGGTATTCGACAAACATAGTTTGTTATAACCATGGTTTACATAAATAGTTTTAAGTAAATTTCAAAAGTCTAAAATGCTATCTTTAATTTACTAATTGTAAAATAGAATATAAAACATTTATTAATTATAAGCCCATCACGTACATGTTTTTTCACGCAAAATTGGTACTTTCATTAACAAATCAACAAACCAAACTATTGATTTCAAAACACACAACTACTATATACAAAATGACTTTAAAAACAATAAGAACAAAACAGAAAATAAGTTGAACTCAGGGGTTTATAAGTAAACATGTGATGAATGTAATAAAATATACTTAAGACAAACAAGGAGGTCATTCCAAACAAGAATCAAAGAACATGAAAGCAGCTACGACGCCAAAAAAACTAACTACTTTCGCTAACCATTGTTTAGAATTCAACCATAAATTCGAAAATTCGAGTTCGAAATTTTACATATGTAAAACCGTATATAACGTATATATGGTGTGGGTGAAGGGTGTGTCAGAACTCCACCGACAAACTTTCAGGGCTGGTTCTAAGATCCAAAATAGTCATAATTTCGCCCCCGTGTTCAATGCACAGCCGATTCCGCTGCAATAAAGAACGACGAGCGCATCCAAAAAGGGCGGGCATGTTTCTAACTGTTTGACTCGCTTCAGTTACACTTGGCAATAGCTCCCCAGTGCTCTGACCGGAGTTTCGTACACCATGGTTTTCAGACGAATCCATAAAAAATAATCAGGGTTTCAGATCTGGTGAGCGGACCGGCCATGGTATCGGACCGTTCCTGCCTATCCATTCATCAGGATACCTCGCATCAAAATATGCACAGGCCTGGCGACTAAAATGTGCCGGTGCACCGTCATGCATACATTTCAGGTGTCAGTTGTAGAACAGCAGGGTCTAATCCATTGAGGAAGTCATTTTCCAGAAAATGTGTGTAAGCCGCCCCGTTCTATTATGTCCTGTATCTATCATAGAACTCTCAAATTTTCCGATGAGGCCTATACGGAAAACGTTCTCCAAAAATTCTTGCAGCAGCTCGGCCGTTGTCGTTAGCAGCACCATAAGCTATATTCATATTTATTTCTTCGAAAGAATACATTTCTGAAACCCTTTTGGGTAGATATATGAGCACAACACACAATTTTCAATGAACTAAAAGTGGACATATGATTTTCGTAAAGCAATGTGTAAATTGATAATTTTCTTGGGTTTTATCGCAACGGGAAAGAAACACCGATTATATTTTGGTACAAATTAATCGCTTCTCTTTTTTTTTAACGGAATTGTTTTCCCTCTTTTTTGTCGAGTATCTTGCAAACTAGGCGTTTTTGACGCCATATGTATTCAGAGTTTTATGGTTATTTTAGATCATAGAATCAGCCCTGAAAGGTTGTCGGTGGAGTTCTGACACACCCGGTGGAGAAGAAAAGCACAAAACTAAATTTGTTAGGTTATTTTGTTGTGTATTATGTTGTTTATTTATATGTATATGTATTATTAATTTTGTTTTTGACAATTTGTATATCAAAACCTGAAGAAGCCACAGTGTTGGTGAAACAAATGTTGTGTTTATACAATAAATTTGAAACTTTACAACAATTTATGTTTTTATCTTTAGTATTGAAATGAAGTTTCAACAAGTAACTTCACAATCAATCAATTATAAATACTTTTATTATTGGAAAGGATGGTTGCGACCGTTACTACATGTTAATCCATACTTAATTTGAATTGAAAAATTCACTGTTTTTACCATTAATTTTTACGAAAATATTAAATAACTTGAGAAGTTATATAAATCTACCCACTTTACACAACTCAAATTTCGACTGTTGAAGGTCATTTTCAAGTGGATTACAAATTAATGAGATTATACGAAAAGTTTTGGTGGGGAGATGTCTGTAGTTTGGGACTAATCTGGAAACGATTAGGTTAGATTAAAAAGTTGTGAAAAGATTAGGTCGGCAGATAATATACAAGAAAGGTGACAGAAAAGACTGTAACACCTACCGAGGAATCACCCTGATAAGCATAGCATCGAAAGTGTATGAGAGAATTTTAGAAATAAAGCTGACAATGAGTCAGGAACTAGAATCACAGCTTCAACAGTCACAAAGCGGTTTCAGGAAAGGCAGGAGTATACAGGATCATATAGTTACGATTAAATGATGGAAAGAATAAGTAATACAGACGATGAAATATATCAAGCCTTTCTTGACCTGGAAAAGGCATTCGACAGGATATCAAGATCAATTATAGAAAAATGCCTGTTCAAAAGAGAAATTAACATAAAACTAATAAGAGCAATAATGGACATGCACGGAAACAATAGAAATATTGTAAGAACAGAAAATATGCAATCACGTGAGTTTCCGGTAAACGAGGGTGTAGGGCAAGGTGTTTTGAGTCCAACTTTATTTAACCTAGTTATGGACGAAGTAAAAAGAAACGAGGAAAAGAACGTCTTCATTGAGTTTGGGGTATAGAAACCTAGAACCAATCTGTATAAGTGAATGTGCGTTTACTGACGACCTTGTTGTATTCGCGAGAAATGAAAGTGAACTGAGGAGAAACTTGGAGATATGGAATGAGAAATTAGTACAGAAGAAGCTCAAGATAAACGAAGAGCAAAAAAACATGGTTAGTGGGAAATCAGATAAAAAAGTAAACATAGCTAAATGGAAAGGCAATAGAACAAGTTGACACCTAAAAACTACTTAAATACCTAAGGAGTACGTCTAGATAGCAAGGGAAACCATGAAATAGAAATTAATGAGAGAAGAGAGAGTTCAGCGAGGGTGTACCCCAGCCTCAGAAATAGTTTCCTAGGAAAGAGAGAAGTTTCACTAAAAGCAAAAACTAGTATATGCAGAGCTGTATTCGTACCTATACTAACGTTTTAACGAAGAGATTAAAGAGCAAGATCCAAAGTATGGAAATGAAATACCTAAGAAGAGTGTTAGGAGTCACAAGCAGTGCCGTCTTAGGCTATGCCGGGGCCCTTGGGTCCAGAAGAATTTGAGACCCTGTTGGAAAAAAAAAAGTGAATGACATTTTGACAAAATGACAAATACATTTTTCTGCTATGATCTTATATTTATTATGGTAAATTGGTACAAATCAAATATACATGTTATTTATTAGATAAATATGCTGCTATAATGTGCATATAATGTGTCGATTGTAGGAATAAACGTATCTACATGATTTTTTTTTTGCCATTCAACTGTTCAGATTCTGATAATCCTTCAAAAAAAGTGATGCGTGTATTGCGAATTCATTTTCTTTCAGACTTATCTTTATGGTCAGCATTTGGATTTTTTTGTTTAGCAACCGATTCATACTGATCGAATTTATTGTGTGCGTTACTGACATAATCAGAAATGATCAGAAATGCGTAAAGTTTTGTTGCAACGTCCATGGTAATAGTGCTATTCTTAAGCTTGTTTTATTTATAATGCCCAAAAGACAATTCCATATCTCCGTTAAAACAATAGTATTCAGTTTTTCCATTTTTTTTGGCTAGGCTTTGGGCTTCATTTCATGTTTCTCCTGGTTGATTGATCTCGCTTGCAATTGAGGACAAAGCTTCAGAACTATTTAAATAACCATTTTGTAAAGCATTAATAGCATTAGCACATGCAGACCATCTAGTATTCGGGAGAAATTTCAGGACTTTGCTCTGTCATAATTTTCCATCGTTTGGTCGAAGCCGAGAAAGATTGAATAATTTTTGGATAAACTGTAAATATGCTACAGCTTCGGAAACACATTCACATGGAACAAAAATTGCAAATTTACATTTTTCTTTTATTCTTGACTGAACACCAGAATACTTTCCAGCCATATGTGATGCATTATCATAACTCTGCCCACGACAATCTTTTAAAATATGATGTAATTCCTTTTACACGATTTCCGCAGTTTCGTATATGATCAGCAAGAAAAGAATCAAATTCACTAATCATTTCTAAGCATCCCAAATAATTCCAGTTATTTTGAGACCCCAATATCTCATTATCACCACGAAAAGCAAGACCTCTAGAAGCTAAAAATTTCACTACTGCGACAAATCTTCTAAGTTTATTCTTCCTATAATTGACTTCTGTATTATATTGGGAAAGCAAGTCACTGTCAACTCGTACCCATAGTTTTGCTTCTTGCATAATTTATCAATAATTGCCTGTGCTGTAAACTGTTCTCTTGCTCAAGTAATAAGTTACTTATATGCTTCTAATCTTTATATCCATTCAGAGAACTTAAATTATGTCCAGTAGTGTCTATTAAATAGACGGCAGCAATAACTTTCTTCGACGAATTATATATTGTTAAGAGCAGAAAGGCCTACTCCCTTTCCCATTTGCCTGCCCCCACTAATAACAAAAGAATTCCAACCCCATGTGCACCTAGTTGTTTCTATATTTAATATTCACAGCTACAAAAAATAAATACTTATATCTAAAATTTGTGAGTTTAAATATTACATTGTTTACAAATGCATTTATAACCATTAATGGTCACAAACAGTTGCAAACACATAGCGGTCATAAAACAGCCCCAAAACGCATTCCAAACCATTAGTGTGCTACGACCAGATGTTAGGACCTATTGCTCGATTTATCGTAATCTTAGTATAATATATAAATATCTAATTTTAAGAACCTAGAGATAAAGAAACTAAAAATTAAAATAATTTTATGACACAATAAAAATAGAACTGTTGGGTCAAAACAAAATCACGCCATTTTCGGGAATTCTCCAACCATAGATAATGGAGACTTAGATAATGTCAAACTTCCTACCTTTTGTCGGGTTATATCTACATGAAATAGAAAAAAAAAACTTGTATAGTGTAAGCGAATATATCGGCCTTTTGGGGCACCAGTTAAAATGTGCCCGGGGCCTGGGCACATGCCCCTGTGCCCATGTGGTAAAGATGGTTATGGTCACAAGATGAGATTGCATAAGAAATGACACCATTACAGTTAAAGGTGCAACCAGTAGCAAAGAGGATCGAGAACTGCCAACTGAGATGGTCTGGACATCTCACGTGAATGGAGGACAAAACCAGACCAGTCAAGAGAGTGTGGGAAGCTAAATGTCAAAAAAAGAAAAGTAGAGGAGGACCAAAGACAACATGTAATCAATACATAGAGAAAATTGTAGAGGACAGAGGACTCGCAATGGTTCATCAACTATGGCAAAAGGAAAACAGGAGTGGAAAAGTTCATATATAGGGAAAGAAATGTGTGAATATAATGTATTAGTTATTAATGAGTTGAAATATTTCGTCCTGTCTGACCTATGTAAATGCTATTGCATTGTGAACAATGAATCTGATATACTTATATTAAAATAGAACAATATTTATTTGCCAGTTTTTTTAATATAATTGTAACAAACAATAATTTTACTAAAAAATATTTCTTACCACCATGTTATATTCTTCAGTAACGTCAATAGCGAATTTAAACGCTCCACCTTGCCAAAAGCCCTCAGTGGGTTTGACAGTTAGCACAAAAGAACTTAAGTCGTTAACATTATCATAACTAACACTACAGTTACCAGGAAGCAACTGAGCCATTTCTTGTACTTCTTTAGTTAACAATCTATCTCTGATAGATATTCTATTATTTGTATTTGTACTTTGTTCTTGTTGTTTTTTCATACGTGATAAAGTTATCATTTTGTATGATATAAAATACGAATCGGTTTATTTAAATTAAATTGTTAAGATTTTATTTATTATTAAATGATACATTCCTTTTTACTGTTATAAAAAATATTCTAACGAAACCAAACAACAAATATTTGTCAGTTTTAAGGTTATTATTATTTTTAACTAGAAGGTTTTACAAGCGTCAATTCCTAGATGGCGCAAAGAAAAACCATTAAAACTCATTCCTCATTCAAACCTGAAAAAGAAAATGATGAATTTGTAAAAGTTAATTAATAGGCTTAATTTCAAAACCCTAAACCTATATATAATAAGCTTAATTTAAAAACCTTTCAACTGAAATAAAACCAAATCCTAAAATTACAAAAAGAAACATTCGAATACAATTTGTTTTTTTTTTCTTCCCCAATTCTAAGATTTTCCTTTTGATTATCAAATATTCTTTTTTATTCAAAGTTTGGAGGGGCTTTCGAGGAGTTTTCTAATAGATAAGTGCTGAAAAACGCCTTACGAAAGAGTTTTTTATAGTGTTTTTTTTTCTATTTTGCGCCCTTTTATGCCATTTCTAAATAAAAAAATTGCCGATACATATTGAGAAGATTGTATCGCACTAGGCGAGCCATAAGCGTAAGCATATGTATGCTGTTATGGGCCCATTACAGAAGCAAAATATAGAGACGATTAACACGTTATTAGCAGAGAACCACAATTCCAAATTGATCCTCTCTCATGGTGTCTTCAACTATACCCATTTTTATATTTTTCGGTTTTAATTCTTTTACTAAGGACAGTTAGGTCTAACCTGCTAAAGTAAGAAAAATTTTGGCTAGAACTTTTTTTTGCTAGAAACAAAAGTAACAATTGAAATCCAAATTATTTTTAATCTTTTCTAAAGCTGAAATCACATGATATAAATATAATTAACACAAATTACATTTATATTACAGGAGGGTAAACCAATCTTTCAATATTAAATTGTCCCAGAGTCTAGAACTGGATCAAAGTCTAGCATTTGTAACAATATTTAACTTGTTTTAAACTAGTTTTAAGCTTGCTTGGCCTAATTTTAAGGATTTTTTAACTTGTTTTAAGCGTTTTTCAGCTAGATATAGTCATTTGTAACTACTCCAAATATGTTGCAACAGTTTTATCATTTTTAGTTAGCTATCACTATTCCAGGTCTGTAATAAGCAGTTATAAACCATTTTTTTGCCAGTTTTAACTGTTTCCAATAGCTAGTAAACATCTTTTAAATAGTTCTAGCTAGCTATAAATATTGCAGCTAATTTTAAGTTTTCTAGCTAGTTTAGGATACTTTTAACCATTTTTAAGTGGATATAAGAATCCTGAGAGGAGTCATGATGGGACACTGCAGACTTAGAAAACACCTCAAGGCCATAGGCCTAGAGGAGGATGACAGATGCAGATTATGTGGCTCAGCAGAGGAAACCCCCATACATCTGCTCAAAGACTGCGGAGCATTGCCCCGCAAGAGACAAATGTATCTGGCGCCCACTGCTGGAACGCAGAGGAGTTGCAGACCTTGAATCCCGCCCAGATCATGAAATTCCTAAGCGAATTAGGACTGCAGAAGGCGCTTTAAATGGGTACAGGGTGGGGTACAATAGATCTATGATGGTCGCAGTACAGGTTACCGAAATCTACAATCTACAAGTGGGTTTAAAGATTTGCAGCTAATTAGAACTTCTTAGAACTAATTAGAAGTCTTAAGATCGGTAACTAACATTTTGAGAAAATAAAAGCTTTTAATATATTTGGCTCTTGTTAATTAGTTTCATCCTTTGCAAATTTCTTAGGTAACTAGAAAGCCTATGGTCAAGCCACGCGCTAATTTTTGCATGGAAAGCTCAAATTTGAAAATTGTCACTCGTAAACGAATTTGAAAAAGCATCTGTTTGTTCAATTTCATTCGTCGTTCATTCAAAATGTAGAATGCTTTTATAGATTTTCAAAAGATCAATTAGTCCTTCATTTTTGTTCACCTTTGCAGCTTCTTATATCACGAACTTATCTTTAGAAACTTTTTTAAGGGCGCCATCAAAAACTTACATAATATCAACCCAAGACTCAAGGAATCGCATTAAACTAGAGATATTCCCCATTGATATGGGTCGAGCTCTTTCATATTTTTCCAAATTTTACAAAAATCTAAGTAGCTTTTCGCCGTCAACATTAATATCAAAAAGCTCTAGTTTCAAGTTCGTTCTGTTGTAACTTTTGACCTTGAACAATGCTGATGTCGAACTTTCGATCAAATTTTTTTGCAAATCTAACAAAAATTTTAATGAATCTGACAATTTTACAAGCTTTAGGCTCTGAACAATGGCGAGGTAAAGCTTTCTTTTAAATTTTTGAAGTCAAAATTCCATTCAAAAAACCATTTTGCTCTTGACTATGAACAAGGTCGAAAGCTACGAACTAATTTGGCAGTGGCAAAATATTGTCTGTCATGTTTAGTCTGTCTTATATTGTCCGTTTGGCCATTCTGGTGAAAATTAAATGTCGTCGAAGTGTTTGAACAAAGCATCAGTATTGGGTAATCGAAATGTCGTCAAACTGACGGGTAAAGTGTCAATTGTCTTTTAGAAAACTGAAATTTACAAACAAGAAAAACAGAAAAGTTTCATTGAAATAATTTTGACGCAATGTCATTCACGCAATAAAAGTATCTGTGAAGTGTTATTTCGAATAATTAATTTCTATATTTACCATTTTAATTTAACGTTTTATGGTTTTGGTCTCTGTCTTGATCGAAAACTTCTTTCATCTCCATAGGATTAAACTGCTCTGCATCCAATTCAGTGAAAATCTTTGAAAATACTCGACCAGTTTTGCGATAAAGTAAACGACGAAACCCGTTATTACCAGAACCACAATTGCAAATTGTTCCTCTCTCATGGTTTCTTCAACTATACCCATTTTTATATTTTTCGATTTTAATTCTTTTAATAATTTTTTTTAATAACAACTAGATCTAAACTGCCAATGCACGGAAAATTTTGGCTTCTATTTTGTTTTGTTGAAACAAAAGTAACAATTGAAAACCAACGTATTTTTAATCTTTTGTTTAAAAAAATGTAACTGCGGAAAAGCTGAAATCCCATGATCACTGAAATCACATGATATAATTAACACAAATTAAATTTATATCACATCATCAGTGTAAACCAATCTATCTATATTAAATTATCCTAGAGTCTAGGAACAAGTCAAATATCATTTTTTGCCACATTTAAATTGTTTTAAACTATTAAAACTATTAGTTTTAAGCATGTTTTGCCTAGTTTAAATGACGCTTTAAGTTGCTATAAGCGTGTTTCAGCTAGATCTAATCAGTTGTAACTACCCCAAGTCGGTACCAGTTTAAAGTTAGTGCTAGTAAAGTTTAATTCTAGTTAAAAAATTAGTTAGTTATCACTATACCAAATGTAGTAAGCAGTTTTAAGCCATTTTTTGCTAGTTCTAACTGGTTCTAACTGCTATTAAGTATCTTTTAAATAGTTCTAGCTAACTATAACTGTTATAGATAATATTAAGTTTACTAGCTAGTTTAAGATACTTTTAATAGTATTTTACAACTATTTGTTAGTGGGTTTAAAGATTTGCAATTAATTGCAATTAGTTTTAAGGTCTGTAACATTTGGAGAAAATAAAAGCTTATAATATATTTCGTTTTTGTTAATTTGTTTAATTCCTTGCAAATTTCTTAGGTAACTAGAAAGTCTATGGTCAAAGCACCCGCTAATTTTTCCATGGAAAGCTCACATTTGAAAATTGTTGCTCATAAAATGGGAGCTTTATCAGATTTATTTAACAAAAATCATCAATTTCAAAAAAACTCAAATTTTACGGTGTATAATAGCTCTAATTTTAAAAGATTTCTAGCTTTTGGCTTTGAACAATGGCGAGGTCAATCTTTCGTTTAAATTTTTCAAATTATTCAAGTCAAAACTGACCCTTTTGATCTGGACTTTGAACAAGATCAAAAGCTGCTATCAAAATTGGCATTGGCATTAAAGGAGGTCAGGCTTTCGTTCAGAATTTTAGAAGATTTAGAAGCTTTAAGATGTGGCCATCCTAGTGAAAATTACGTTTTCTAGTTTGTTTAAGATACTTTTAACCATTTGTAAGTGACTTTAAAGATTTGCAGCTAATTGCAACTAGTTTTAAAATCTTTAGCTAACATTTTATGTTAAATAAATAAAAGCTTTTAATATATTTGGCTCTTGTTAATTTGATTCATCCCTTGCGAATTTCTTAGGTAACTACACTTTGCCGCAAAATTAACGAACCCTTATACATTCTGATTTATTTCGAAAAATAGTATGTGTTTTCCAATTCAGCAATTAGAAGTATAATCAAAATGCTTAATGTTACGCCTTTTGTATGTTCTAGCTGTCCTCTTTATTTCAACTCGAAGTCATAGCAGCTTTTCATAAATAGTGTGTTTTTCGAAAAATTAAACCTAGCTTCTAAAATAAAGTAGTCATTGATTTTCACTTGTTTTATCAATAGATACGATAATTATTATTTGTGCAATACATCTGGTCGCAATGCAACGTGTTACAGAAAATTAATATCTTATTAATAAAATATTAATAATTAAATCGTGATGAATGGGTTGAAATTGTAACTTTGGCCAATAAAGGACTAACAAATCGCGAACTTGGTAGAAGATGTGGAGTGTGTCATACAACGGTCGGTAGGGTTCTGCAGAGGTTTATACAGACCAATGATCATGCTAGACGACCTGGTCAAGGCAGACCACGAGCTACTAATGCCGTGGAAGACCGATTTTTAATGCTTAGAACACTAAGGGAACGGTTCACTAATGCACGAAGTCTCCAACTACAACTTTCTGAGGTTCATGGCACTGCTGTTAGTCAAGATACCATAAGAAGAAGACTTCGTGCTTCAAATTTACCACCTCGGGTAGCAGCTACTGGTCCCAGTTTGTCTGTAGACCACCAAGAGTGTACAGAAGGCCAAACACAAGATATTTCACTTGTATAATTCGAGAAACCACTTTATATGAAGGTGGCTCAGTGATGGTATGGGGTGGAATATCTTTTACAGCTCGCACAGAGCTTTTGAATGTTGATCGTGGACGTCTGTATTCTGAACGATATATGACAGATATTTTAGAGCCTTTTGTGGTACCTTTTGCACCTTACATTGGGGATGGATTCGTTCTCATGCAGGACAATGCTAGGCCACATGCGGCACATATTTTTACTGAATATTTAAATTATGTTAATATTCAAGTCCTGGCGTGGCCAGCCTGCAGTCCAGACCTAAACCCAATAGAGCATCTTTGGGACATAATGGGACGCCGGGTTAGAAGTCAACATCCACCACCCAACAGCTTAGACGAGCTGCGACAAAGTCTTATCCGCGTATGGGAAGATATCCCTCAAGAAACGATTAGATTTCTAATTAATAACATATACTATATAAACTATACCACGGCGATGTCAGGCTGTAATAACATCTAGAGGTGTTAACACTAGTTTTTGATAAGCCAAAAACGTTTCAAAACAAGCTGTATTCGTGTGTATATTAATAATGATCATTTTACATTATTTTGTTAAATAAACCATATTTTTGGTTTTCGTTTTTTCTGCACAATTATTTAACTTAAATTTATTATTATTATCGAAATAATTCTGTTTATGTGTTCTATTCTTAATATGTTTTTCAAAATGTATGATAATATTGACAACAATTAAAATAAATCGAATTGTATATGTGGTGCGTTAATTTTGCGGTTAAGTGTAGAAAGCTTATGGTTAAGCCATGCGCTAATTTTTGCATGGAAAGCAAAAATTTGAATATGGTGTCTGTAAACGAATTTGAAAAATTTCCCATTTTTCACATTCGTCATCAAGAAAATCGATAATAGGTTAGGTTCCAATAATACTACAAACCAGTGCAATATAAACTACGTTGATAACCACCACACTATGTTATATAAAGATAAATCATCATATGTACTTCATGGTCGCATCATCATGGTCGCATTAAAGAAATTTGAGAAAATTTCTGTGTCTATATCTTGTCTGTCTTATCTTGCCTGTTTGGCCAACCTGGTGATGGGTCGGTAATGCGTAATCGAAATGTCGTCAAACTGTCAGGGAAAAACTGTCAGGTGTTAAGTGTCTTTTGGAACACTGAAATTTTAATAGTAAATATCGCTGAAATGATTTTGACCGATGATGATAAGAGTATCTGTGAAGTATTATTTCCTATAATTTATTCCTATATTTACCATTTTAATTTAAACTATTGTGGTTTTGGTCTCTGTCTTGATCCAAACCTTCTTCCACCTCCATGCAATCCAATTCAGTGAAAATCCATTGAAAATACTCGACCAACTTTGCGATAAAGTAAACGATGAAACACGTTATTACCAGAACCACAATTGCAAATTGTTCCTCTCTCATGGTTTCTTCAACTATACCCATTTCTATATTTTTCGGTTTTAATTATTTTAATAAGGACAACTAGTTATAACCTGCTAACGTACGTAAAATTCTGGTTTGTATTTTGTTAGAAACAAAAGAAACAATTGAAATCCAAATTATTTCTAATCTTTTGTTAAAAAATGCATCTTGAGGAAAAGCTGAATTCACCTGATATAAATATAATTAATACAAATTGCATTTATATCACATTGGTGTAAACCAATCTTTCAATATTAAATTGTCCCAGAGTCTAGGAACTAGTTCAGAGCCTAGGATTTTTAACGATATTTGTTTATAAACAAATATGTTTGTTTTAAACTAGTTTTAAGTGTGTTTTGTCTAGTTTTAAGAATTTTTGTTTTAAGCCTGTTTCAGCTAGATATAGCCAGTTGTAACTACTCCAAGTGTGTAACAGTTTTGCCATTTTTTGAGAGTTTTAACTAGTTTTAACAGCTATTAAGGATGTTCTTGCTTGTTATCACTATGTCACGTCTGTACTAAACTGTTATAAGCCATTTTTGCTAGTTTTGACTGGTTCTAATAGCTATTAAACATCTTTTAATAGTCCTAGCTAGCTATAAATATTACAGCTATTTTTAAGATTTCTAGCTAGTTTAAAAGATACTTTTAACCATTTGTAAGTGGGTATAAGAATTCTGACAGGAGTCCTGACGGGACAGTGCAGACTTAGAAAGCACCACGAAGGCTATAGGCCTAGAGGAGGATGACAGTGCAGATTCTGTGGCTCAGCAGAGAAAACCCACATACATCTATACTATTCCAGTCAGAAATACGAACATCACAAATTAGTTTCATGTACCTACTAAAAATCTTTTTTTAGCCTCAAAATGCAACAAGCTACAAATGGGTCCAAAGCCTTATGGGAAATCATACAGAAGCAGTCCAATAAGGCCAGATCAACCGGAATCATAGATAGTATTACACCAAGATCTATTTCAAATGCTCACATTGCTGTGAACGCGAATACTATGTATATAGAGGAATTCACGGATAACGAAGTACTCGGAATAATATTATCTTTAAAAAACAAAATGTCGAGAGGGCCAGATGAAATTCCGGGAAATATAATTAAGGAGTTCGGATTTACTAGTAAAACCTATAACTAATATAATCAACGCTTCTTTTAGTGAGGAGCAGTTCCCAGAAATATTAATAATTGGAAAAATCATCCCAATATTGAAGAAAGGGGGAAAAACAGCAATGCATAATTATAGGCCAATAGTTTTAACGCCAATTCTGGCAAACAATATCGAATATTGTATGCTAAAAAGAATGACTGGTTTTATAGAGAAATATAAGCTAATTCCGACACAACAACATGGTTTTTGCAAGGGCAAGTCTACCACAACTGCTCTGGTAGAATTTTATGATGTATTATTAGAAGAGGTGGATAAAGGGAAACACCCCATATGGATTTTCTGTGACCTGACCAAAGCGTTCGACTGTGTCTCGCACAACGCCTTAACGCCGAAACAAATTATATGATTACGGAATACGAGGGAAAGCTTGGAGATGGATTAGTTCCTACCTGAAAAACAGGAAACAATACGTTACGGTATCGAATGGAAACGAATTGGGCCAATCTGACATCATAGAGACAAATATTGGGGTTGCTCAAGGGAGCATGTTAGCACCTACATTATTTCTATTATACATCGCAGATTTGGCAAATTGCGTGAAAGGGCCGCATTTCACCTTGTTTGCTGATGATACGAGTTTTATTTTGTCACGGAATAATTTGGAAGAGAACACTGAACAGGCCCAGTTACTGTTAAAATCTCTGGATAATTGGTTCTCTGCGAATACTCTGCACCTCAACACAGATAAAACAGAGTACATAATATTCAAAACGGTAAGAAGTTCACATATTTCAAACCTCGACTTTGAAATACAAAATCAACAAATAAACAGGACTAAGCAGGCAAAACTCCTGGGTATTTATCTGGAGGAGCACCTTCGTTGGGTAACAACAACGCAGAAAATATGTGCAACTCTACATAAAAAAGCTTTTCAATCAAGACAACTGAGGAAACTTTTAAACACAGACGATCTCCGAATCTGGTACTATGCCGAGGTACAATCGTTACTACGGCATTATATTATGGGGAGCTTCGTCACAACTAGAAGCAATACTAATTGCACAAAAAAGAATCATCAGAAACATGCAAGCAATAAAAGTTACACAGTCATGCAGGCCCCATTTTAAAATGCTGGGAATACTTACAGTCGTAAGCCTGTATATACTCGAAACCGCTTCGTACATTCACAAACACCGAAGTAAGTTCCAAAAAAACGAAGACAAGCATAATTATAATACCAGCCGTAAACATATTTTGAATACCAAGAAAAGACACTTAACCCTATGCTGTCATGGAGTCGAAAACAAAGAAGTTCACATTTACAATCATGTTCCAACTAATCTGACAAATGAAAAATCCTACAAGAAATTTCGTAAGAAGTTGAAGGAGATGCTACTCACTAATACAATATGTTCACACGGTAAATGTTTTTCTTGTACATTTAATTATTAATTTGTAAGATTTATGACACATCCTATAGATACTTGTATCTCAATTGGGAAATAAATATTTTGAGTTTTGATTTGATTTTGATCTACTCAAAGACTGCGGAGCACTGTTCCGCAAGAGACAAATGTATCTTGGCGGCCACTGTTGGAACACAGAGGAATTGCAGTCCTTGAATCCTGCCAAGATCCTGGTCACAAGGAAAATAAAGCAGCACATTTTTTCGAAAGGAAGTCTCCTTTAAATTTATTCTGATAACAAATAATAAATTGAGAAATTAAAAAAAATATTTATCAAGTTTAGCGTTTAAATTTAAATAATAAATTCAAGTTTTCGCTTTTGCGAATTTGCAAACCTATCAATAACGTTTTCAAAGTCTATAGAAATAACTTGATCTATAGAAATATCTTGATGATTAACTCGGCTCCAAATATTGATTTCGAATTTAAATTTTGAACTTTCTGAAATATAGTCTCATATTTCTTCTATAAAACTTCAGTTAAGTTTTGAAAGTTTTCATTGTCCAATTTGATTAAGTTTTGAGGTAGTAATTTACTCAAATGAAAAGCAACAATAGCATCTGAAGAAAACCTAGTACTCACATCATTTAAAATAAAATCTAACAAAGGAATAAAAATACATCTTCTGAAATATTCTTCGGCGCTACTTGCTGGTCGATTGTCCCTATTTGTTGGTTTTCGTGCAATTCTGGGCAGAGCAATGGTTATATTTTGTTCACTTGTTAATTTCTCAATGTTTTTCCAAATGCTATTGAAAATATTTTCCACATTATTTCTTTCTGAAGTGAGTACTAAGATAAGATCCTTTGTACCCGTAGCGGCTGTACTTATATCAAATGTCTCTTTTTGAAATATTGTACTGAATGGTAACGTTAAGGCAAAAATGTGATAGATACATTTTAATAAAACAATGAACTCAAGTGTCAATAATGAGGTATTCAATATGTTAGCTTTCGATGATGATATGGCATCGTCCCATACATTAATACTGTTTAATGATTCTAATATTGCCGCACAGTCTTGGTTAAACGGTAGCGTTGTTGTGTGTCTTTCAACCCACCGAGTGTCACATACGTACCCAATGATGTTAGCCATAGAATTTTTTAGTACAAAAGACCGTTTTGCAGACGCATTAAAAAATGAAAGCACTTCGCGAATTATTCCAAAACAGTTTGCATTTTGATATGGTTAAATTAAGAGAATGGTTATGACATGGTACTCAAACTGCACATTCAGTATATTTCATAATTTCTGCAACCGATCCACGTTGCTTAGATATCATTATATTACAGGTATATGTGCAGATGCCGACACAATTTTTCAAATGGAATTCTTCCGCAGAAATGATGAATGTTTCCGCAGAATTTTCTTAACCGAATCTCCAATTACTTTTCTACTTAAAACCGGTTCAGCATTAGAATCTTCTCCAAAGTTTAATTGATGCAAATCAAAAAATCCCACAAAGTCTTCTCTTATTTCATCTTCTACCACATATCTTATCACGATGCTTAGTTGAGATATTGTGGATTCGTCAGTCGTCTATTCAAACATTATGGAATATAAACCGGCTTTGTTTACATTAAATTTAATTTTACTCACAATTTCATCACCGCAAAATTTAATTAAACTATTTTGAGTTGTTTTTGATATTATTTGGATAAAAGAATCATCAGAAACATGCATTTTAAAATGCTGGGAATACTTACAGTCGTAAGCCTGTATATACTCGAAACAGCTTCGTACATAAGTTGCGTTCGCAGATGAATTTTGTAGATGCTCCTTCAATGTTATATCGCCGGATCTTGCTCACAATTTAAAAATTGCCCTAAAATTGCCCTCGTTCGTAATACATCCGGAAGGGTTATTACGAAAGTCATCTAACGAGCCGTCATCTCGATGACCTCTAAATGCAATGTTTTGTCGGCCGATTGTTATGATTACGTCTAAGATATGAGCTAGTCGATTCCGGTTATCCTGAATTTGAATCAAACGTTGAGATGATAACATATTTTCAATTTGATTTTCCGGCTCATCATAATTCTGCAAAAACATATTGCATATTTCAATGGCGTTTTTATGACCTCTTACACGTTGATGTTTCTCCAAATATCCTTCTGCTCCCAGCAGTTTAGCAAATTTTGTTACAGGTTTAGTGATTAAAGCACCAGCTTTTACATTGCATTTTTCACTGCCTACAGATGTTGGACGTTGTATGAAGCAATATTTGCAGACTATTCCTTGCAGTTTTGGTCAATACACTAACCAAGGATATTTTGTTAAATGGCTTTGTTTCAAATAGCGTTTTTCAATTTTTTATATGTTCTGGGTATGGGAACACATAATTATTTGGAGGTGTAAAAGAATTGTGTAGCAGTTCCTTTTTCAAATATTTACTTATGGGTTGATTGATAAAATTTCCAATATCTTTGGGAGAATTATCCACTTCTTCGATCTCCCTATTTTGAATTGTTGATGTCGTTGGTGAGTCAATTGTTTCTGAAATTTTGCTTGTTTTGTTTAGAATTTGTTCATCATCTTTCTTATCAACTGTCAAAGTTTTTGTTTTTTTTTATGAAAATTTTTTCAATAGTATAGTTTTTTAGACATTTTACATCTGCACAAATTAAAATATCAATTAATAAATATACCTGATACTTATAATAATAAAATTGCATGTATGAAAGTATAGTATCAAGTATAGTAAAGTATATTTTCAAAGACGGCAATATTCATTATTTTTGTTGTGGAAGATTGAGCCGAATTCGCTTCCTACCTACTCGTTCATACAATTCAATGTCCCATAACACACAGATATTGCCGCCTTTGATGTGATGCGACTCGAATTCAAAATAATTTATTGTTGCATTAATACTGTAGCAGAAATTTATTTGTATTTAACAATTTATGATAATTTTAAGTGAAACATGCTGCTACTCACTTTAATAATTTGTAGATGAATTTATTAATTTTTGGAATATGATTGTTCACTTTAATAACCTCAGACGTTCACCACAAACATGAAAAGCTATAAAAAGAGAACAAATTTTTTTAACAAATTTCAGTTGCACATGAGCGTAGCTAGGCGGTGCGTAGCCACCATAGTAGCCACCTATGGCAATATTAGTAAAACTGCAATGCGCGCTGCATGAAGCCAATTTTCAAACCACAGATTCAGACGAATTTTTTTTTTAAATTATGCTTGCTGTAATTTTTTTTTCGGTACAGCTAATACTTATGGAATTCGAAAATGATCGCTCGATATTAAATTATCCTAGAGTCTAAGAACAAGTTAAGAACATGTTTAGCCGTATTTAAATTGTTTTAAACTAGTTTTTATTAGTTTTGAGCTGCTTTTGCATAGTTTGAATGACGTTTTAATTTGTTTTAAGCGTGTTTCAGCTAGATCAGTTAATCAGTTGTAACTACTCCAAGTCTTAAAAAGTTTAAAGCACTGCTATTAAAGCTAGTGCAAGTAAAGTTTAATGATAGTTAAAAAAATAGTTAGTTATCACTATTCCAAGTCTGTATTAAGCAGTTTTAAGCCAAACAAGATCAAAAGCTGCTATCAAAATTGGCATTGGTATTAAAGTAGGTCAGGCTTTCGTTCAGAATTTTAGAAGATTTCTGTGCCTATATCTTGTCTATCATGTTTTTTTTCTGTCTGGTCTTGTCTGTGTGGCCATCCTAGTGAAATTTAATGCCGTTCAAGTGTCTGAACGAACTGTCTGAACGATAGGTCGGCAATACGTCAACGAAATGTCGGCAGACTGTCAGGGAATAGTGTCAAGTGCCTTTTGGAACACTGAAATGTGAAGAGTGAAGTTTCGCTGTAATGATTTTGTCGCATGTCATTCACACAATCGAAGTATCTGTGAAGTGTTATTTCCTGTTATTAATTTCAATATTTACCATTTTAATTTAACATATTGTGGTTTTGGTTTCTGTCTTCATCGAAAACATCTTCCATATCCATGCGATTAAACAGCTCCGCATTCATTTCAGTAATCCTGTGACAATATTCGAACAGCTTTGCGATAATGTAAACGATTAAGCCCGTTATTAAAAAACCACAATTGCAAATTGTTCCTCTCTCATGGTTTCTTCAACTATACCCATTTTTATATTTTTCGATTTTAATTCTATTACTAAGGATAAGTAGGTCTAACCTGTTAACGTACGGAAAATTTTGGCTTGCATTTTGTTAGAAACAAAAGTAACAATTGATATACAAATTAATTTTAATCTTTTGTTTAAAAAAATGCAACTTGCGGAAAAACTGAAATCACATGATATAAATATAATTAACACAAATTACATGTATATCATATCAGTGTAAACCAATATTTCAATATTAAATTTTCCTAGAGTCTAGGAACTAGTTAAGAACATTTTTAACGAAGTTTAACTTTTTTTAAAAATAGTTTAAAGCGTGTTTCGCCTAGTTTTAAGGATATTTTAAATTGTTTTAAGCGTGTTTCAGCTAGATATAGTCAACTGTAACTACTTCTAACTAAGTCTGTAACAGATTTGTCATTTTTTCCAGTTTTAACTAGTTACAACTGCTATTAAACATGTTCTAGCTAGCTAGCACTATTCCAGATCTGTACTAAGCAGTTGAAGTCATTTTTTGCTAGTTTTAACTGGTTCTAATGGCTATTAAGCATCTTTAAAATAGTTCTAGGTAGGCTGGGCCGTAGCTAGGGGGGGGGGATGCCCTACCTTAAAATATTAATGCCCTACCTTAAAATATACCATAAACTAAGGTATAATATGATAAGTAAATTGTTTTCTCATAGTATGAAATGATAAGAAAATTATAAAAAAACTATTCATTTACTACTAACGACATTGTTAAGACCTAACAATTTTATTTTTTATTGTGGTGTTAAAATCATTTTAATTTTATTTTCTTAAATGGATTAAGATTACGATAAGCGACCAAAAGGTCCCAACATCTGGTCGTAGTGTCGTGAATAGTTTCTAAATGCGTTTTAAAGCTGTTTAAGACCGCTACGGTTTTGGAAACTATTTATTACCACTAATGGTTTTTAGATAAATAGTTTTAAATGCACCCTTACAATGTAATGTTATATTTAATAATTTTTAGTATTCTAGTAGTTTTTAAGATTAAATAAAGAAGTGACCACGTGCACTTGGGGTTGGAACTCTTTTTGGTTCAGTGGGAGCTGGCAAACAGGAGCGGGAATTGAGCTTCCCTGCTTTTAAAAATATGTTGTCATGCTCATTTAAATTGTAACCTTCTTGCCACCAAGATACTAAGAAGAAATTCCAAACTCCGGCAGTGCACGTCGTCATAAGAGTTTTAATAATAATTAAATAAACAAATGTTATCGAGGCGTACGAAGTTTTATTTCGCCCAAACATTAAATTTTCAGTGCCTATCTAATCTATTGAAAATTAGCTGAGGTTATTAAAAAACCTAAGGTAGGTATAACTATTTCAACTAAGTTTACTAGGTTGTTTAAGATACTTTTAATCATTTGTAAGTGGGTTTAAAGATTTGCAGCTAATTGCAACCAGTTTTAGGATTTTTACCTAACATTTTGAGAAAATAAAAGCTTTTAATATATTTGGCTCTTGTTAATTTGTTTTATTCCTTGCGAATTTCTTAGGTAACAAAACTTAACCGCAAAATTAACGCACAATTTATACATTCTGATTTATTTCGATAAATAGTATGGGTTTTCAGATTCATCAATGACAAGTATAATAATAATGTTTATTGTTACGCCTTTTGTATGTTTTTGCAGTCCTCTTTATTTAATATCAAAGTTATAGCAGCTTTTCATAAGTAGTATGTTTTTCCAATAATTAAACACCGCTTCTAAAATAAAAGTAGGCATTGGTTTTACTTGTTTTATCAATAGATACGATAATTATCATTTGTGGAATACATCTGGTCGCAATGCAACGTGCTACACAAAATTTAAATCGTGATGAATGGGTTGAAATTGTAACTTCATCCAAGGAAGGACTAACAAATCGCGAATATGGTAGAAGATTTGGAGTGTCTCATTCAACGGTCGGTAGGGTTCTGCAGAGGTGTATAGAGACCATTGATCACGCTAGACGACCTGGTCAAGGCAGACCACTAGTTACTAATGCCGTGGAGGACCGATTTTTAATGCTTCGAACACTGAGGAAACGGTTCACTACTGCTCGAAGTCTCCAAATAAAACTTGCTGAGGGTCATGGCAATGCTGTTAGTCAAGATACCATAAGAAAAAGACTTCGTGCTACAAATTTACGAACTTGGGTAGCAGCTCTTGGTCCTAGATTGTCTGTAGACCACCGAAGCAACAGAATGGCTTTTTTCTATGAGAAATCTATGATTGGGAGATAGCCGCCCAAGAGCGTACAGAAGGCCAAACAAAAGATATTCCGCTTGTAATATTCGAGAAACCACTTTATATGGAGGTGGCTCAGTGATGGCATCGGGTGGAATATCTTTAACAACTCGCATAGAGCTTTTGATTGTTGATGGTGGACGTCTGCATTCTGAACGATACATAACAGACACTTTAGAACCTTTTGCACCTTACATTGGGGATGTATTTGTTCTTATGCAGGATAATGCTAGGCCACATGCAGCACATATTGTTACTGAATATTTAAATTAAGTTAATATTCAACTCCTAGAGTGACCTGCCTGCAGTCCAGACTTGAACCCAATAGAGCATCTTTGGGACATAATGGGACGCCGGGTGAGGAGTCAACTTCCACCACCTAACAGCTTAGACCAGCTGCGACTAAGTCTTATCCGCGTATGGGAAGATATCCCTCAAGAAACAATTAGATCTCTAATTGAAAGTACACCACGGCGATGTCAGGCTGTAATAACATCTAGAGGTGATTGGTTATTGATAAGCCAAAAACTTTTGAAAAGAAGCTGTATTCGTGTGTATAATAATAATGTTCATTTTACATTATTTTGTTAAATAAACCATATTGTTGGTTTTCGTTTTTTCTCCACAATAAGTCAAATTTAATATTATTATAGAAATAATTCTGTTTATGTGTTCTATTCTTAATATGTTTTTCAAAATGTATAAATAATAATATTGACAAAAATTAAAATAAATCGATATGTATATGTGGTGCGTTAGTTTGGTGACGTTAGTAGTGCGGTTTAGTGTAAAAAGTTTATGGTCAAGCTACGCCCTAATTTTTGCATGGAATGCTAAAATTTGAAAATTGTGTCTCCTAAACGAATCTGAAAAAGTTTAAGTTTTTCAGATTCGTATCGGTGTAACACATTAAATCAGCGATGTATTTCTTTATCTGTTAATTGCGGATATGATTGATTTCTTTCATCTAGAAAATCGATAATAGGTTTCAGTAATATTACAAACCTGTGCCATATAAACTACATTGATAGTCACCTCTCTATGTAATATAAAGAAAAATCATTTATTTGTTTATATAAATAAGATATACAAATACAAGTTGTTCTCCATGTACAATACAATGGATCGGAATAAAATGTAGAATATTTTAATATTTCTTAAAAGATCAATTAGTCATATTAATTAGACATTTTAGCTCACCATTGCGGCTGCTCTATTAGTGGCTATACTTACGAACTTATCTTTAGAAATCATTTTAAGGGCGCCATGAAAAGCTTACTTAATATCAACCCAAGACTCAAGGAATCTCATTAAATTAGAGCTTCTTGACCTTCACATTGACCATTGATATAGGCCGAGCTCTATCAAATTTCTATAATTTTTACAAAAACGTAACTAGCGTTTGGCAATTAACATTTATGTACAAAGGCTCTAGTTTCACGTCCGTTCTGTTGTAACTTTTAACCTTGAACAATGTCGAAGTCGAGCTTTCGATTACTTTTTTTGCAAATTTAATAAGAATCTTAATGAATCTGACCAAAAATGTATAAAAGCTCTAGCTTTACAAGGTTTAGAGCTTTTGACTTTAAACAATGGCGGGGTCAAGTTTTCGTTTAAATTTTCGTTTAAACAATGTCGAAAACTCCGATCAAATTTGGCATTGGTATTAAACAAGGAGCATTCGTTCAGAATTTTAGAAAATTTCTGCGTATATGTCTTGTTATGTCTGTTGGGCCATCCTGGTAATGCGTAATCTAAATGTAGTCAAACTGTCAGGGAAAAGTGTCCAGTGTCTTTTGGAACACTGAAATTTGAAGAGTAAGTTTCGTTGAAATGATTTTGACCCAATGTCATTCACGCAATCGAAGTATCTGTGAGTGTTATTTCCTATAATTAATTTCTATTTTTACCATTTTAATTTAACATATTGTGGTTTTGGTCTCTGTCTTGATAGAAAACTTCTTCCATCTCCATGCGATGCAATTCAGTAAAAATCCATGAAAATACTCGACCAGCTTTGCGATAAAGTAAACGATAAAACCCGTTATTACCAGAACCACAATTGCAAATTGTTCCTCTCTCATGGTTTCCTCAACTATACCCATTTCTATATTTTTCGGTTTTAATTATTTTAATATTTATTTTAATATTTAAGGACAACTAGTCCTTAACTATTTTTTTTAATTTTAATATTTAAGGACAACTAGTTAACTAACTTAACTAGACAACCTAACTTGACCTAACCTTCTAACGCACGTAAAATTCTGGCTTGTAGTTTTTTGTTAGAAACAAAAGAAACAATTGAGATCCAAATTATTTCTAATCTTTTGTTTAAAAAATGCATCCTGCGGGAAAGCTGAATTCACATGATATAAATATAATTAATACAAATTGCATTTATATCACATCGGTGTAAACCAATCTTTCAATATTAAATTGTCCCAGAGTCTAGGAACTAGTTCAGAGTCTAGCATTTTTAAGGATATTTAACTTGTTTTAAACTAGTTTTAACTAATTTTAAGTGTGCTTTGTCTAGTTTAAAGTATTTTTTAACTTGTTTTGAGTGTGCTTCAGCTAGATATAGTCAGTTAACTACTCTACAGTAGTAAGGTAACTACTCCAAGTCTGTACCAGTTTTGTTTTTTTTGCTACTTTTAACTAGTTTTAACTGCTATTAAGCATGTTCTAGCTAGTTATCACTATGTCAGGTCTGTACTAAACAGTTATAAGTCATTTTTTGCTAGTTTAAACTGGTTCTAATTCCAATTAAACGTCTTTTAAATAGTTCTAGCTAGCTATAAATATTACAGCTAATTTTAAGATTTCTGGCTAGTTTAGGATACTATTAACCATTTGTAAGTGGGTTTAAGAATCCTGACAGGAGTCCTGACGGGACACTGCAGACTGAGAAAACACCTCAAGACCATAGGCCTAGAGAGATGAGAGATAGAGGATGACAGATGCAGATTATGTGGCTCAGTAGAGGAAACCCCCATACATCTGCTCAAAGACTGCGGAGCACTGCCCCGCATGAGACAAATGTATCCTGGCACCCACTGCTGGAACGCAGAGGAGTTGAAGTCCTTGAATCCCGGCCAGATCCTGAAATTCCTAAGGGAATCAGGACTAGAGGAGGCGATCTAAATAGGTAAGTATACCAACGATTATAGGATGAGGGTGGGGTACAATAGATCCATGAAGGTCACCGAAATCTACAATCTACAAGTTTTGCAGCTAATTGGAACTAGTCTTAAGATCGGTAACTAACATTTTGATAAAATAAAAGCTTTTAATATATTTGACTCTTGTTTCATCCTTTGCAAATTTCTTAGGTAACTAGAAAGTCTTTGCATGGAAAGCTCAAATATGAAAATTGTCGCTCGTAAAAGAACCTGAAAATGTATCCGTTTTTGAGATTCGCTCACGGATAGTTAATGATGACTGCAGGAGAAAAACCCGATTCACTATTTTGAATGTTTAAAAAAGTTGAATTTTTCTTTTAAATCTGAAAATTCTGTCTTTATTCTAAAACATTCTTGTCGTTGGAGTAATAAATTTAAAATTTTCAAATGTTTCCATTTTATTCGTGTAGCACATTCAATCATCGATTTATTTCTATATTTGTTAATTGCGGATATGATTGATTTCTTCCATAAAAAAAAATCGATAATAGGTTTTAATAATACTGCAAACCTTTCCAATACATAGTACGTTGATAACCACCACAATATATAATATAAATTAATCACTTATTTGTTCAATTAAATTAGTGAAATTAAATAAATTGAATTATTAAATGGAGTTCATCAATAAAGTTTCGCAACTGACTGTGTTTGTATACAAATACAAGATGTTTTGCATGTAGAATACAATGGATTAGAATGAAATGTATAATGCTTTCATATTTTTACAAAAGATCAATTAGTCCTTCATTTTTGCTCACCAGTGCAGCTTGCTCTATCACGAACTTATCTTTACTTTCTTATCTTATCTTAACTTATCTCTAACTTTTTTTAAAATAGTTTTAAGTTTGTTTTGCCAAGTTTTAAGGTTGTTTTAACTTGTTTTAAGCATGTTTCAGCGATATAGTCAGTTGTAACTACTACTAGCTAAGTCTGTAACAGATTTGCCATTTTTTCCGGATTTAACTAGTTACAACTGCTATTATGCATGTTCTAGCTACCTATCACTATTCCAGATCTTTACTAATCAGTTTTAAGCCATTTTTTGCGAGTTTTAACTGGTTGTAATAGCTATTAAACATCTTTAAAATAGTTCTAGCTAGTAATAACTATTACAGCTACTTTTAAGTTTTTTAGTTTGTTTAAGATACTTGTTATACCATTTGTAAGTGGGTTTAAAGATTTGCAACTAATTTCAACTAGTTTTAAAATCCTTAACCTACATTTTGAGAAAATAATAGGTTTTAATATATTTGGCTCATGTTAATTTGTTTCACCCCTTGCGAATTTCTTAACTTTCTTAACTTTGTAGGTAACTACACTTAACCGCAAAATTTACACACCACTTATACATTCTAATTTATTTCGAAAAATAGTATGTGTTTTCTGATTCATCAATCATTCAAAATCAATCCGATTCAAACAAGTATAATAATAATGTTTATTGTTACGCCCTTTGTATGTTTTAGCTGTTCTCTTTATTTAATCTCGAAGTCATAGCAGCTGTTTATAAGTAGTATGTTTTTTCCAATAATTAAACCCCGCTTCTAAAATAAAAGTAGGCATTGGTTTTCACTTGTTTTATCAACCGATACGATAATTATCATTTGTGCAATACATCTGGTAGCAATGCAATGTGCTACACAAAATTTAAATCGTGATGAATGGGTTGAATTGTAACTTTGTCCAATGAAGGACTAACAAATGGCGAATTTGGTAGAAGATATGGAGTGTCTCATTCAACGGTCGATAGGGTTCTGCAGAGGTTTATAGAGACCAATGATCACGCTAGACGACCTGGTCAAGGTCTACTAATGCCGTGGAGGACCGATTTTAATGCTCCGGGCACTGAGAGAACGGTTCACTACTCCGCGAAGTCTCCAAATACAATTTGCTGCGGTTCATGGCACTGCTATTAGTCAATATACCATAAGAAGAATACTTCGTGCTTCAAATTTACGACCTCGTGTAGCAGATACTGGCCCCAGATTGTCTGTAGACCACCGAAAATACAGAATGGCTTTAGCAAGGAGGCATGAGGATTGGGAAATCCATGATTGGGAGCAGGTATTATTTACAGATGAGTCAAGGTTTTGCCTTGTAAATCCTGGTCGCCGCCCAAGAGTGTACAGAAGGCCAAACGAAAGATATTTTGTTTGTAACATTCGAGAAACAACTTTATATGGAGGTGGCTCAGTGAAGGTATGGGTGGAATATCTTTAACAGCTTATTGATTACAGATTATTGATGGTGGACGTCTGCATTCTGAACATAACAGACATTTTAGAATCTTTTGTGGTAGCTTTTCCACCTTACATTGGGGATGGATTCGTTCTTATGCAGGATAATGCTAGGCCACATGCGGCACATATTATTACTGAATATTTAAATTATCTTAATATTCAAGTCCTGGAGTAACCAGCCTGCAGTCCAGACCTGAACCCAATAGAACATATTTGGGACGTAATGGGACACCAGGTTAGAAGTCAACATGCACCACCTAACAGTTGAGATGAGCTGCGACAAAGTCTTATCCACGAATGGGAAGATATCCTTCAAGAAACGATTAGATCTCTAATTGAAAGTATGCCACGCCTATGTTAGGCTGTAATAACATCTAGAGGTGGTAACACTAGTTATTGATAAGCCAAAAACGTTTGAAAAGAAGCTCTATTTCGTGTGTATAGTGATAATGATCATTTCACATTATTTTGTTAAATAAACCATATTTTTGTTCTTCGTTTATTCTCCACAATTATTTAAGTCAAATTTATTTTAATTATCGAAATAATTCTGTTTATGTATTCTATTCTTAATATGTTTTTCAAAATGTATGATAATATTGACAACAATTAAAATAAATCGAAATGTATATGTGGTGCGTTAATTTCGCGGTTAAGTGTAGAAAGTTTATGGTCAAGCCATGCGCTAATTTTTGCATGGAAAGCTAAAATTTGAAAATTCTGTCTCGTAAACAAATCTGAAAAAGCTCCCGTTTTTCAGATTCGTATCGGTGTAGCACATTCAATCAGCGATTTATTTCTTTATCTGTAAATTGCGGATATGATCGATAAAATCGATAATAGGTTCCAATAATACTAAAATGCTGTGCAATATAAACTACGGTGATAACACCTCCCTATGTAATATAAAGATAAATCATTTATTTGTTAATTTAAATAAAATATACAAATACAAGTTGTTCTCCATGTACAATACAATAGATCGGAATAAAATGTAGAATGCTTTAAAATTTTTTAAAAAGATCAATTAGTCCTAAACTTTTGCTCATTATTGCAGCGGCTCTATCAGTGGCTAAACTTACGAGCTTTAGAAATATTTTTAAGGGCGCCATCAAAAGCTTACTTAATATCAACCCAAGACTCAAGGAATCTCATTAAACTGGAGCTTCTTGACCTTCATATTGACCATTGATATAGGTCGAGCTCTATCATATTTTTCCAATTTTTACAAAAATCTAACTAGCTTTTGGCCGTTAACATTAATGTCAAAAAAGCTCTAGTTTCACGTCCATTCCGTTGTAACTTTTGACCTCAAACAATGCCGAACTCGAGCCTTCGATTACTTTTTTTTGCAAATTTAATAAGATCTTAATGAGTCTGACCAAAAATGTATAAAAGCTCTGGCTTTACAAGGTTTATAGCTTTTGGCTTAGAACAATGACGAGGTCAAGCTTTCTCTTAAATTTTCGTTAAAACAATGTCGAAAGCTCCGATCAAATTTGGCATTGGCATTAAAGAAGGTAAAGAAGGATTGGCATTAAAGAGTATTCGTTCAGAATTTTAGAAAATTTCTGTGTCTATATCTTGTCTGTCTTATCTTACCTGTTTGGCTATCCTGGTGATGGGTCGGTAATGCATAATCGAAATGTCGTCAAACTGTCAGGGAAAAGTGTCAAGTGTCGTTTGGAACACTGAAATTTGAACAGTAAGTTTCGCTGAAATGATTTTGACCAAATATCGTTATTTCCTATAATTTATTTCTATATTTACCATTTTAATTTAAACTATTGTGGTTTTGGTCTCTGTCTTGATCGAAAACTTCTTCCATTTCCATGCAATACAATTCAGTGAAAATCCATTGAAGATAGCTTGTGATAAAGTAAACGATGTTAACACGAACTGAAACACGTTATTACCAGACAATTCTAGACACTCTCTAATTCAAAACCAGACCACAATTGCAAATTGTTCCTCTCTCATGGTTTCTTCAACTATAACCATTTCTATATTTTTCGGATTTAATTATTTTAATAAGGAGACTAGTTCTAACCTGCTAACGTACATAAAATTTCGGCTTGTATTTTGTTAGAAACAAAAGAAAGAATTGAAATCCAAATTATTTCTAATCTTTTGTTTAAAAATGCATCTTAAGGAAAAGCTGAATTCACATGATATAAATATAATTAATACATATTGCATTTATATCACATCGGTGTAAACCAATCTTTCAATATTAAATTGTCCAGAGACTAGTTCAGAGTCTAGGATTTTTAACGATATTTAACCTGTTTTAAACTAGTTTTAGCTAGTTTTAAGTGTGTTTTGTCTAGTTTTAAGGATTTTTTAACTTGTTTTAAGCGTGTTTCAGCTAGATATAGTCAGTTGTAACTACTCCAAGTCTGTAACAGTTTTGTCATTTTTTGATAGTTTTAACTAGTTTTAACTGGTATTTAGCATGTTCTAGCTAGGTATCACTATGCCAGGTCTGTACTAAACTGTTATAAGCCATTTTTTGCTAGTTTTAAGTGGTTCTAATAGCTATTAGACATCTTTTAAATAGTTCTAGCTAGCTATAAATATTACAGCTATTTTTAAGTTTTCTAGCTAGTTTAAAAGATACTTTTAACCAGTGGGTTTAAGAATTCTGACAGGAGTCCGGACGGGACAGTGTAGACTTAGAAAACACCACGAGGCTATAAGCCTAGAGGAGGATGACAGAAACAGATTCTGTGGCTCAGCAGAGAAAACACACAAACATCTACTCAAAGACTGGGGAGCACTGCTCCGCAAGAGACAAATGTATCTTGGCGCCCACTGCTGGAACACTGAGGAGTTGCAGTCCTTGAATGCTGCCAAGATCCTGATATTCCGAAGGGAATCAGGACTAGAGGAGGCGCTCTAAATAGGCAAGTATACCCACGATTATAGGAAGAGGATGGGGTACAATAGTTCTATGAAGGTCGCACTATAGGTAACCGAAATCTACAATCTACAAGTGGGTTTTTAAGATTTGCAGCTAATTGGAACTAGTCTTAAGATCGATAACAAACATTTTGGGAAAATGAAAGCCTTTAATATATTTGGCTCTTGTTAATTAGTTTTATCCTTTGCAAATTTCTTAGGTAACTAGAAAGTCTCTGGTCAAGCCATGCGCAAATTTTTACATGGAAAGCTCAAATTTGAAAATTGTCACTCGTAAACGAATCTGAAAAAGCATACGTTTTTCAGATTCGCTCACTGATAGTTACTGATGACTGCAGGAGGAAAATCCGATACAGTGTTTTGAATATTTGGAAAAGATGAATTTTTCTTTTTAAATATGAAAATTCCCTGTTTTAATTCTAAAACATTCTTGTCCTTGCAATAATAAATTAAAAAATTTCAAATGTTCCATTTTATCGGTATTAATTAAATCATCGATTTATTTCTTTATCTGTTAACTGCGGATATGATTGATTCCTTTCATCCAGAAAATCGACAATAGGTTCCAATAATATTACAAACCTATGCAATACATAGTACGTTGATAACCTCCACATTATATAATATAAGGATTAATCACTTATTTCTTCATTTAAATCGAGTTCATCAAAAAAGTTTCGCAACTGACTGTGTTTGTGTACAAATAGAAGATGTTTTCCATTTACAATACAATGGATTAGAATAAAATGTATATTCTTATATTCTTTTCATATTAGGATCAATTTGTCCTTCATTTTTGCTCACCTCTGCAGCTTGCTCTATCACGAACTCATCTTTAGAAACATTTTTAAAGGTGCCACCAAAAACTTACATAATATTAACCCAAGACTCTAATATCAACTCAATCTCATTAAACTAGAGCATTTAGACGTTGATATTCACCATATCGGTCGAGCTCTTTCATATTTTTCTAAATTTTACAAAAATCTAAGTAGCTTTTTTGCCTTAAACAATAATATCAAAAGCTCTAGTTTCAAGTCCGTTCTGTTGTAACTTTTGACCTTGAAGAATGGCGATGTCGAACTTTCGATCATTTTTTTTTGCAAATATAACAAAAATCTTAATGAATCTCACCAAAAGCTCAAATTTAATGTATAAAAGCTTTAGTTTTACAAGCTTTTGCCTCTGACCAATGGCTAGGTCAAGCCATCTTTTTAATGTCGAAAATTGGGTTGATATATATATATATATATATATATATATATATATATATATATATATAAAACTCTCAAGATACTTTATAAAATACTTTATTAATATTAAATATTCAGTTGTATACACAATTAATTTATAATGTAAAATCAGTTTTCTTAATCCAACTGTTATGTTCAGCTCCAAAACCCAACCATTTAACGTACATCATATTTCCTTTTCTTTGAAGAATTTTTTCAATTAAATACATATCTGGATGTTTTACAGCTTGTAACTCAAATTCATAAAATCCTTCTGATATTAACTCCCCTGCTTGATCCATTATAAGGTATCTTGTTGGATTCGTTAATATAACCTTATGAATTTTGAAAACTTCATTAGACCAGTTTGGTGTATATCCTTTATCGACAATTCCTCTGTATTTGCTAATACGAACAGGGTCACCAACTTTTAATTTATTTTTCAATGTTTCTATTTTAATATTATTGCAGGATGTTGCCAAAATATATTTCTCGTTTGTAGAATTTACATCAGCAGGGTTCATGTTTATAGTTGAATGTTTCGTTAAGTTGTATTTTAAAACTATCCTAGGTAATAATTGTAACCACTTATAATTTCCTTGCAAACTGAATTCTTTCCACATCATAGATTTTAATGTTCTATTAACTCGTTCTACAATAGAAGCTTTCATTGTGTTAAATGTTGAAGGCTTGGATTTTTTGCGTACAATAAATAGATGTTTTTTACAAAAAATAGTTATGCGGTTTATTCATACAAAAAGAGATTACTTCATCCAAAAAAAGGTTACTTTGTCCAAAATAAGAGGCTTCGATTTTTTGCGTACAATAAATAGATGCTTTTTTACGAATAATATCTGCAAAATACAAAACTCGGTTTATTCATACAAAAAACGATTACTTCATCCAAAAAAGGTTACTTCGTCTAAAATAATATATAAACGCCCAATGATCGATTGAATCTTACAAATAATAATGGTTTAGTACAATAATTGATAGATTTGTACAAAATAAAATCAATTTACTCAAAAAAAGGTTTAACTGTACAAAAAAGGTTGATCCATCCAAAATTTGATTGCTCTTTACAAACAATTTTTTTTATACAAAATACAATTATATCTTCACAATAAACGAATTTTACAAACAAGGACTTGATTCCTTCACATTTTATTTCTAACTAACGCGGCGTATAACGAAAGAGAGAGCGCAAATACATCAGTCTTACGACCAGAAGCACTGTATGCCATGGAGTGTCTTTCCTTGAACCAAAGAGGTCTGGTAGAGAAATTGGAAATCAGAGAGAGGAGAATCATCAGGAAGATCATAGGCATTCCCGGTAAAGGAAGATGGGGAATTCTGAAGACGACATAACTCTAAGCTCTACGAACATATTGAGAGGCTCTCTGACTGTGCAAGGAAAAGAAGGGTAGCTTTATATGGCCACGTTGCAAGATTGACTCCAAACTGACTAACTTACAGTCTGTTCACATTCTGGTAAAACAAGAAGTTTCGTACCACTTGGTTGACAGAAACCGAGAAGGATATTAAAGTGGGAATAACAGATCTCCAAAACAGACAGTCTTCTGTGAGATGCATCCTGAAGGAAGTCCGTGGATTTCAGGAAAAACACTGAAGGAAGTCCGTGGATTTCAAGAAAAACCCCGAAGGAAGGGTACCCCCTGGACAGAAGAGGGTAAGAAGCTACACCGGCAGAAGATGCGACAATACTGGGCAAAGATCAAAGCCCAATAGTTGAACAAGCGTGGTCCAAAGTAGGGCTATTGGAAACAACAAGAAGAAGAAGAAGATAGATGCACTATATATAAGAAGCACTATATATACTATATCTAAGCAGATAGAATAATGCAATTTATTTCCGAGCTAATCCACTCATCAATAAGTTTTTTCCTTTCAGTATTTTTATGCATATAATAAAAGTGTGAAGATTATTAAATGTAAAGCTTTTTTGGGTGAATTTCGAATATGTTGAACGATTCAATCGATTATTGTAAGGAAAAATCATAGTTTGTAAGAAAAAATCAATTATTGGAGGATTACATTTTATTTTGTATGAATTAACCTTTTTTTGGATGAAGTAATTTATTTTGTACGAAGTAACCGAATTTTGGATTGATTAATTTATTTTTGTATTTATCCAGCTATTTATTGTAGAACTTCATCAATTTATTGTATGTTGAGTTTTGTATACTTCTAATCGAATATTGGATGAATAAATTTTATGCGAATGTTGAATAATTATTGATATCAAATTTTTTCAATAAGCTACTAACTTCTTTATTGGAAAATTATTTTCCATTATCTGTTTGTAAATTTTTAGGTATGAAAGGGGGGATAAGAATGGTTTTTATTGCTTGAGAAACATCTTTACCAGTCTTAGTTTTTACTGTTATAGCCCACACAAATTTTGAAAAACAATTAATTATAACTAATTTATACTTATACCCTCGATTTAAACGAGCGTATGGAATCATTTCAACTAAATCTGCCTGAAATAAATCATTCAATCCTTTAATAATAACTTTTCGTCGAATAAACGTATTGCTAGCTGACTTAAGCAATTCTTCTACAATTTGTCTTTTTACATTATTTTTCGATTGCTCGATTGGATACTTAACAATTAGTTCTACATACGGCAAATAATCTTTGTTTTTAACTGTTTGCGATATTTTATCATTAAATTTTAATTTATATCCAACCAACTCGTTCCGTTTAATTTCCTTATTGTTTATGTATACACTAATATCCCCTGGATTCAAGTATATGTGGTTTATTTCACCAGAATTAAATGGAACTGAGTAAAAATGAGTTACTGTAGTTAATGTAACAAATATGTTAATGTTATTAATCGAAATTGCTTGAAGTGTAATATTTATTAAACCAAACAAATTCTGTTTTTCAATAGATGATGATGATGATGATATTATTCTATTAATCCCATGTTCACTATCACGATGATTGTGCTCAATTTTTTTACCGAACTTATCAATAGTCATTTCGCTTAACAAATGCCATTTTTTACTAATTTATTCTATTATATTTGCTTCTTTCTCTCAATTCTTCTATAATACTATTTGTTTCATTAATATGCGAATTATTTGCTGCCATCTGAGAAGCATGTAAAAGTCTCAATCGATATACTAATTCGTTAGGGTCATCCCAATATACATCAATTGAATTAGTATTATACTCCATTTGAAGTCCTTCACCTGAATATCTAGATGATTGCAATAGAGTAGGCTGTTTAGTAGGATTAGTAGGTTGTTGTTGAATATTAGAAAATAAAGGTTGTACAATGTATTTATATTTATTAGACCTATTTCCTGCAATTTGTCCCTCTCGTAGATAAGCACGTCGATGAGCATTAGTTCTATTTACAATATCTCTATAATTTCTAGAATCTTCAGATATCTGAAGTTGGTTATACATATAACCAACAGGTTCTTTTTTAAATAAGAGTTCATATAAACCTGGAGTAACTTTGTAATCAAGACCTTGTATAGATATATCATTTCCTTTAAATATTAGTTCACTATTTCCTATATAGAATTTTTCTGTTTTCACATTATGTGTATTACCATAAACTGTATCAAACTTATTGTCAGTATCTCTGATTTTTTCTTCTATATACATTCTAGGTAATTCAGCAAAATCATTTAAATACATTTGAAATGTATCTTCAGGTATTATATCACCTAAATATGTTGTATCTAATGTTTTTTCCAATGCCGTTTGATTAAACATAGGTTTATAATCATCATCATCATTATCATAAGAATATCTTTCAGTAGGTATATTCTCAAATGTTACAGTGTCATCGATAAAATTAGCTTCCTTTGGTGATGACACCAATTTTGGTGGTTGCAAAAACTGATCTTTACGTTCTTTATGTTCACTTTTGATTGGTTCCTTAAAAATTGTTGGCTCGTCACTTAAATGTTTTTCAATCTTTATTAGTTTACTTATAGATTTTGTAATTGGTAAATATGACTCATGTAATGAGATTTCACTAGATTTCAAATCTTCCAATTTCTTTTAAATTGCATTCCTTTTCTTTATTAGCTTACTTTTAATATCTTGCTCCTTCATGTTAGTATGTTTTATAACAGCTTCTTAACAGCTATTTTAAATAGGTCTGTTTAACTGAAAACAGCTTTATTACAGGTCTGTTTAACTGAAAACAGCTTTATAACAGCTTTTTAAACAGGTCTGTTTAACTGAAAATAGCTTTATAACAGGTCTGTGTAACTGAAAACAGTTTTTAAACAGGTTTTTAGGTGATATTGATGAATTTAGAATGTTTATAAATCAACATGTGCTATAGATTTATATAATAATTGAACCCCTTTCTATATCGCCCATTATTAATGTCACTATCCTTATCAATTAAAATGAAATCATACTTTTTAATCCAACACATTGAACACATTTCCTTAAACCGATTAAATGTTATATCAGTATTTACATGATCTTCATACACATGTTTCAAATTCATATCATCTTGCTTAAATAAAATAGTCATATTAACATTATCTCGAATTAAATGTTTAGGAATTTTGGTATATGTTTGACATAAGTAAAATGAATCAATAGTTTTATATCGCCCCATGCTGAAATAATCACGAATTGCATTCTGTTTACCACATGCTACATCATCAAATATAAATATAGAGTTTTCTCTTGCATCTGAAGGTTCAATAACATTTACGTTTTCAGAAAATTCATAATATCCTACTCCTTTTATTGGTGATAATAAATTTCGTAAATATTCATATTTAGGTTGGTATAAAGATTTAGAGTATATGTAGATATTTTTAAATCGAAGCCCATTAGGATCCTCAAGTAAACTAATCATAACATTTGTTTTTCCACAATTCGATGGACCTGCATTTATACATCTAATACTAGATGGAAGCTGACTGCGACGAACAATTTTATTATTATAATTTTCATCTATATTATTAACAAGAATCGTTTGTTGTTGTTTAATCAACTTCATTTTTATAACTACTATATTATATGAAACTATAAGTAATATAAACATTTGATTTTTTATGCTTATACCTATAACACAAATAATGAGACAATATCATACAGATCAGGTTAGTTCAAGACAATATATCAAGAAGGTAGGATCAGGATTTTTAAATAAAGTAATTAATAAATTACCCTTTGAGTTACATATACCTGGCTACAAATTTTGTGGACCTGGAACGAATTTAGAAAAACGGTTAAATAGAGGTGATGTAGGTATACATAAATTGGATGAAGCTTGTAAAACACATGATATATCCTATTCACAATTTAAAGATTTAGAAAACAGACACAAAGCTGATCAAATATTAGGAACCGAAGCAATAAAACGAATTAACGCAACTGACTCAAGTATCACTGAAAAAGCTACGGCTTTAGGTGTTGCAGGAGCTATGAAGGCGAAAGTTAAATTAGGAATGGGTTCACGTAAACAAAAAAGTAAAAAGAAGAGTAGAGGTATCAGAGGACGTGGAATATCTTTTCATACAGCTGTAAAAAAAGCTCGAGCTGAACTAAAACGATTTAAACCAACTGACTTAATATCAGCATCAAAAATTGCATTGAATGCAGTTAAGGTAATTAATAAAAGAAAACCCACTACGATTATTTTTTCGATTCCGAAAAAGTGGTGTTTTTTTTTACCATTAATTCCACTTTTTGCTGGATTGAGTGCTTTGGGGGCTCTAGGTGGTGGTGCTGCTGGAATTGCAAAAGCTGTTAATGATGCGAAAGCAGCTGCTGCAGATCTCAAGGAAAAACCTGTTTCTGAAGCAATATAAAACAGGCTATGGATTATATTTAAAACCTTATTCAAAAAACTCTTAAAACTACCATAACGTGCTCTCACTAATATAGATTTAATAAGGTATGTTTCTATGCGTGACAATTTACCTGAAAGTATAAGAGAACTTGAGTGTGGTATTATTAATTTAGATACTAATAATGGCACTCATTGGGTTGCCTATCAAAAAATATTTAATAATGTGCAATATTATGATAGTTATGGTAATTTAAAAGCACCTATAGAAATTGTGAATTATTTTAATAGTAGTGGACTAGTCAAAATTTTTTATAATCATGATAGAATTCAAAAATTTAATTCTGTTGTATGTGGACATTTATGTTTAGAATTTCTATATAAAAATATTTAAGTATTGTAACAGTTTTCACTAGTGGTATGGTTGTTGCAAAATGCACACGTTCACTCTTACTGGTTCAACATCACTGCTTAGGGTACATTATCATCCACCGATTGATTTAACATCAGAAGAAAAAAGTGATAGCTTAGGTTTAATAAGTTTTGAAACTTACAATGCTATTCCAAACATTGACGAAAATAATAATAAATTTTATATTGGTGATAAGGTCATTACAATACCAACTGGATCATATGAATTAAATGATATTTACAATTTTATTAGTAATGAAATTGAGAAATTAAATAAAGAAGATGTTAAATTTAAAGGTCTATGTCATATATTACCTAATAATAACACTCTAAAAGTCATATAAAATGTACAAAATCTATCGATTTTAATAAACCTGATTCAATAAACAGTTTGTTAGGCTTTAAAAACACAATTTTGAAGGAGAATATATCACACGTATCTGATTCACCTGTAAATATATTGAAAGTAAATAGCATTCGCATAGAATGTAACATAACCACTGGAGCATACAATAATAATCAATTAGTTCATACACTACATGATTTTTTTCCATCAGTACCTCAAGGATTTAAAATTATTGAAGTCCCTAAAAATGTACTATATATGCCTTTAAATACAAAAATAATCTCAGAACTTGTGCTTAAAATAGTAGACCAGGATGGGAACAACATCAATTTTCGTGAGGAAGTCATAACGATAAGACTACATCTTAAGGGTGTCTGAATAATATGGTTGTACGATACAATAAGAATTATTTAAATAAGACCCAAGTGGTGCAACCACTCATTAATAGTAAAGCTATAATACAGTTAACACCTGAAAATCGTCAATTTCTACAACAGCTTGGTTTAAAACTTAAAGATGTCTATATTAAACGTTGCAGAAAAGGCACTTTTTGATAATTCCATTATAAATGCTGAAAAACATTCACACCTTCTATACGCGTCAACTTCATTTAATAATAACGATGAAATTAGAATTCCTATTCAACAACAGGATATTTACACTTTACCATCGGAAAGTTATATTTACATAGAGGGTCGTTTGACAACAGAAGACAACAATATATCGGGTACTGCTAAATTTATTAATAACGGATTCGCACATTTATTTGAAGAAATTCGCTATGAGATTGGTGGAAAAGTTATTGATCGTATTAGAAATCCTGGTATTACAACAACAATGAAGGGATATGTTTCATTTAATGAGACAGATAAAAATAAATTAAATAATGCTGGTTGGACGATTGATACTTATAATTTAGAAGATTCATTAGGTTACTTCAATGTGTGCATTCCTTTAAAAATGTTGATGGGATTTGCAGAGGATTTTAAAAAAGTTTTATAGAATCTTCGTCAAGAACTTGTTTTAATTAGAAGTAATTCAGATATCAATGCAATATATAATACTGCTAATGATGAAAAAATTAAAGTAAATATTAACAAAATAGTTTGGCGGGTACCACACATCTCTGTAGCAGATGTGGAACGATTAACATTATTAAATTATATTGAGAGAGAAACAGATCTAGAAATTGGTTTTCGTAGTTGGGAATTACATGAATATCCTTTGCTACAACAAACAAAACAGCATACTTGGACTGTTAAATCTGCAACTCAAATGGAAAAACCTCGATATGTAATTAAAAAATAAAAGCAATGCTAACGTTAGTATTTTTGATCATTGTAACCTAAAAAAATATTAATTTTTTTTAAATTTTGAAATGTATCCTTATGATAACTTAAATTTAGTTTTTTCAAGGTGGCAGTATGCATCTTTGTATGAAATGTATGCACAATTCCAAAGTTCATATTATGAAAAAGAGAATGAACCACTATTTAATCCTAAAACATTTAGAAACACTGCTCCATTAGCAATTATCGATTGTTCAATGCAAAATGAAATTCTAAATTAAGGAACTGTTGACATACGTATAGAATTTGAAACGAATGATAACATAGCAGCAAAAACATCAGCCTATTGTTTAATACTACATGATAGAATTATAAAGTATAATCCTTTGACTGCTGTAATTAGATCACTGTGAACTATCAATGTGCATAGACGTAAAAATTTATAAAAATTCTGTTATTATTGATATTCAAGGATTTCAATATAAAAATGGAGAATTTTTATGTAAAGAACTAGCTTTAATGACACTATTGGATAGGTATCGTAAATTTCATACACTATTTAATTTCCCTATTGAATTGGAATGTCTAAATGATAATGTTAAATCACAAATCAATTGGTTATTACATAATATTCATGGTTTACAATGGTTTACAGAAGATTCAATGAATTATTCAAATTTAACTTCAGTTTTATTAAAATTATTAGACTATTGCACAGTTGTAATTGTTAAATGTTTACAGAAGAAACGTTGGTTAGAAAAACAATTACCTGAAATAGAAGTAATTGATATTGAATCTCAAGGATGTACAAACTTGTCTTCTCTAGTGCAGAAATTAAAATCATCAAAACAATATCATTGTTTTAAACATAGTCGAAATAATTTACAGTGTGCAAAACAAAATGTTTGTGCAATAAACAACTGGATTTTAAATAATTCATCTTCTCTTCAGTTGTTTAATAATTCAAATGGAATAGAGTAATTTATGTTGTAAAATGAAAAATAAAAATATTATATGAGAATATTTTTATATTTAAACTTTCCTATATAAATGGATATTTGCTACATCGTCAGTTCAGTTAATATTCTGCATTCAAAGAATATATTTCTATATACAAGAAAATCATCATGTGGATGTGTTATAGTAATCAAACTCAAGAGAAAGCGGTAGATATTGAAGGTATGGTGGAAGACTTGCATCAAACATTTTTAAATTTGGAATTTGATACATGTCAACAACAAAATGGTATAGGATTGGAACAGGAAGAATTGAAAGAATTGGAAATGTTAGAGAAGAAATATTACAATGCAGCAAGAGAGTGTGTTATTTTTAAATAATAAAATAAATAATGAAAAATGTAAGATGTGTTTTTGTGAAGCATTGACAAAATTAGGTTTTCAAAATTATTTAAATGAAATAAAAAACATGCGCGTGTGTGTGAATACATGTAAACATCATTAGAAGTATATGTTATTAAATTTATGGTAGGAGTAGGAGGTGGTTTTGTATGGCAGAGGGGTCCATTTTTATAAATTATCTACTATAAATGTGAGTTTCATTCTTGGATGGATATACAGTTTCCAAGTCTTCATCTCAGAAGAATAAGAAGAAACATCAACTACAACAACAACAAATATATATATATATAATATATATATATATATATATATATATATATATATATATATATACATATATATATATAAATATATATATATATATATATATATATATATATTAACAATGGATATTTTAAATAATATTGGAAAAGAAACACAACTACCAATCACCCCCATAAAATCTTTAAGAATTGGGGAGAAATATAAAGTTAATAAATTCAAAAGCTATTTATATGACAATTGTTAGACATGTGGGACAATCTGTGGAAATTATGTTTAATGATAATTGAAAATTATATTTAAGTATTAATTTTATATTTATATTTATATGTATTAATTTTATATTTATATGTATTCATTTTATATGTATTATTAATAATTAAAATTAAGTATTTATTCAACAAGCGATGTACTTGATTTACTGGATTCATTCCCACCACCCTCCTCCACTAAATTGTTGAGTCGTATATATAAACCGATCATACATCAGAGATCTTCAGTAGTAAACAATTTTCTTAACAAGTTTAAAGTTAAATTAAAAGAAAGTTAAATTAAAAGGTATGAATAAACTTTATGATAAATTATTTTAATCATACTCATTATGTTTACCTATATTGTTTGTTTATCATAAAAAAAAAAACTAACATTTCAGAAATTAGTGACAATGCAATTAAAACAATTTCTAAATCAATTCATTTACTTAAATTTAATAATGAAGTTAGAAATTTCATTAAACATATAAACAAAATTATTTTTTTACTGCATAAAGCAATAAAAAGTGGTGATTTTAAAACAAATCAATCAAAATTAGAGGCAAACTTATCCTTACTGAAGTATTTTAAATTAAAATTACAACAAAAAACAGGGTCGACTAAAAAATTAATCTGGCAAGATGTTGAATCTTGTTTTCAGAATAGAATATGTACAGGTATTATAATTAATTAAAAATATAAAGACCCACGCGATTTTTTAGAAAAAGCATTTAAAAGTTAAAAATTAAAAGTAAATAAAAATTAAAAGTAAATTAACATCATTGTTAAAGGTTAATACTGTATTTTGTGAAAATTTATTTTACCTTCAAAAAACAAAATTGAAAATAAAACTTGCGGTACTAGAAATAAAATCATTGATGTATCCACCAATTTAAAACAATGGTACCATGATAATGTTTTAGATAAATTATTAAATCGTATCGGTGAATTTCAAGAAAAAGATTCAGGTTGGGCATTACTAGAAATTTTGTATTTTTGTAATAAAAGTAAATATTAATAATTATAATCCAATTTCAGTAGGTTCTTACATTGAGTTACCCCTTCACATTAGAAATAAGAAAGCGGTAATTAATGTTCAAAATAAAGATAACTATTGTTTTCTATGGGCAGTTACATCTGCACTTTACCCTGCAAAATCAAACTCCAATAGAATTAAGTCATATCCACATTTCAATACTATTCTCAAATATAATGACATAAATTTTCCATTCTCTCTAAAAGACATATCAAAATTTGAACAGATAAATGACTTAAATATTAACGTTTACACATTAGATGGGACAAAACAAGACAAAGTTGTAAAAAATTAGATTCAAAGTAGTAGTAAATCAAAACGTTTCATTGATTTGTTATTAATTACTTCAGGTGAAATAAATCATTTTGCCTGGATAAAAAATTTATCAAGACTTGTAACACGACAAATAACAAAAAGACACAATAGTAGATATTTTTGTAGGAGATGTCTAAATTCTTTTACCACTAGTGACATATTAAAAAATCATGTAGACAATTGTATGGAAGCTTGTAAATTAGAATTACCATCAGAGGATAATAAATATATTAAATTTAAAAATTTTAATTATAAGGAAAAGGTTCCTTTTGTTGTATATGCAGATTTTGAATGTATTTTAGAAAAAACAGGGAACCATGATGGGGAATATCAAAAACATATACCAATGAGTAGTGCATATTATTTACATTGTTCATATGATGAATCATTATCAAAATTTAATTCATACAGGGGTAATGACTGTGTTCCATGGTTTGTTCAACAATTAAAACAATTGGCTGAAGATATTGAAACTGTATTTATGACAACAATTCCTATGGATAAATTAACACCTCAACAACAATTAGATTTTTGATTGGCAACAAATTGTCATATATGTGAAACTAAGTTTGATTTGATCGATTTAAAAGTTCATGATCACTGTCATATCACTGGAATCTACCGCGGACCTGCACATAATAGTTGTAATTTAAATTATCAAACTCTTCAAACTATTCCATTGTTTTTCATAATTTTAGTGGTTACGATGCTCACTTAATCATTAAAGAACTTGCTACAGGGTTTGAAGGAAAAATATCCCTTCAACCGATTAATAAAGAGAAATATATATATATATATATATATATATATATATATATATATATATATATATATATATATATATATATATATATATATATATATATATATATATATATATATATATATATATATATATATATATGTGTTGTATTGTTTTCTCGGGGATTCCGCGTTGATGCTGAGGGTTGGCTCTGAAAAGAACCGGATTCTCGACGTTTCGGCGAACTAACATTCGCCATTCTCAAGAGATATATGCGTCCGTGCGGGTCAACCGTTAGACGCATACTGTCGCATGTTACTGACGCATACAGTATGCGTCTAACGGTTGACCCGCACGGACGCATATATCTCTTGAGAATGGCGAATGTTAGTTCGCCGAAACGTCGAGAATCCGGTTCTTTTCAGAGCCAACCCTCAGCATCAACGCGGAATCCCCGAGAAAACAATACAACACAGGTATCTATCCGCGAAAACCTCAAATACAATAATATATATATATATATATATATATATATATATATATATATATATATATATATATATATATATATATATATATATATATATATCTTTCTAAATATGTTGAAGGTTCTAGAATTATATTAAAATTTCTAGATTCTCTTAGATTTATGCCATGTGGTTTAGATAAATTAGCATCCTATCTTAATCCTGAGAATAAAAAAAATTTAAACCGTTTTTGTGACACAGAGTTAAAATTTAATTTGTTATCACGAAAGGGGGTATTTCCATATGATTTTGTTGATTCTGTTGGAAAAATTAGATCAAGATCATTTACCTCTTCAAACAGAATTTTATAGTTTATTAATAGATGAGCATATATCTGAAGCTGATTATAAACATGCAAAATTAGTTTGGGATACGTTTAATATAAAAAACTTAGGTGAATATAGTGATTTATATCTTAAATGTGATATATTGATATTGAAAATTTTAGATATAATTCCATAAAAACTTACAATTTAGATCCTGTTCATTACTATACATTACCAGGTTATACTTGGGATGCAATGTTGAAGTATACAGGTATTACTTTAGAATTATTGACAGACATTGATATGATTACATTTATTGAAAAGGGTATTCGTGGTGGAGTTTCACAATGCTCTAACCGATAGCAAAAGCTAATAATAAATATATGCAAACAGATTATGATTCTAGTAAACCTGAATCGTATCTAATGTATTTTGATGTAGTTAATTTATATGATGCAGCAATGTGTGAATATTTACCATATAAACAGTTTGAGTGGATTGATATAACTACAGTTACAATAACAGAATTAATGAACTTATCATTTACATCTGAAATAGGTTATATAATTGAAGTAGATTTAGAATATCCAAAAGAACTGTTTAATTCACATAAAGATTTACCCCTGTGTCCAGAACATATGTGTCCTCCAGGTTCTAAATTACCAAAATTAATGACAACATTATACTCTAAAAATAAGTATGTTATTCATTATCGTAACTTACAACAGAGTATAAAATTAGGTTTAAAATTGAAAAAAATATATACAATTTTAAAATTTAAACAAAGCGGTTGGTTGAAACCCTATATAGATTTAAATTCAAGTTTACGAGCAAGTTCCACTAATGATTTTGAAAAAAATCAATATAAATTATTTATTAACGCTTCATTTGGAAAAACCATGGAAAACGTTAGAAAATATAAAGATGTTAAACTAGTAACCAAATGGGAAGGACGATATGGTGCTAAATCTCTAATCTCCAAGTCTAATTTTCATAGTTGTATAATTTTTGGTGAAGATATAGTTGTGATTGAAATGAATATAAAATTTAACAAACCAATTTATTTAGAATTTTCTATATTAGACATATCTAAAACATATATATATATATATATATATATATATATATATATATATATATATATATATATATATATATATATATATATATATATGATTTTCATTATAACTAGATTCTAACTAAATTTACACCATTTGAAGCTAAATTATTATATACAGATACAGATTCATTAATTTACGATTTTAAAAAGGAGATATACCATTATAAAAATATAATATACCATTAAAAATGCTTGAATTTGCAGGGCTCAGATCGAAACTCTATGCATATAGACTAAAAGATAAAGAATTTAAGAAATGTAAAGGGGTAACAAATTCAACTGTAAAAACAATTCAATTTGATGATTATTTAAATTGTCTTTTCAATTGTAAGGATATATACCGTACCCAAAATTTAATTAGATCAAAATTGCATGAAATAAGTTCTATAAAACAAACTAAATTTACTCTAAATTCATTTGATGATAAACGAAATGTTTCCAGTTTGAAAACAGATACAGTACCTTGGGGATATACCATTGATTGAATATAACTTTTAAATGCATTCACTGACAAAGATATATTTTCAGTTTGAGATTAGTGCGCAATGGATAAAAATCAATATTATCAGCTTCAATATGAAGTTCATTCAAAACTTAAAGAGATATACATTCAATATATTAAAAATTATATTTATGAAAATAAAATAGATTCAATTAAAGAATTACTAAATTTAATGTATGTACCTGATGAAATTCTAACAATCAAAATTTTAGAAAACGCAAGCAGTGATATCATAAAGCTTATTTATAGATCTAAACAAGAATTAGACATATTTACTTCGCAAGTTTTAAAAGTATTTAACAATTTTAATAAAGCAATTGAATTGGTTGACATTGGAACTAACCTGAAGTGTTTAGACTGTAAATATTCAGACAATTATAAAATATTTTTGATACAAAACACAAACACAAACACATATTGCATTCAGATGAAAATAATTCGATGAGGAATATGAATGTTTTGAATGAATTGAAGAATTGCAAAAACACATGGTATTTGTTTAATAAGCTAATATGTGATGGAGCTTATTATGCAAATCATAGATTGCTTGCAATATGTCTACAACTACTAGAGGAGGAAGGCAACACACCATATCGTTTTGAACCACTATCCAAACAATCACATAAAGATAAAGCTACGTGGTTGTTAAAAAATATATCTCGCTCAGCAGAAGGAAAAGATATAGGATGGAGATCTGGTCCTGATTCTGGTATTTGGCCATCTAGCTGTTCAGAGGATTACATTCATACATATAATTTATATAAATCGTATATGAAACTGTAAAAATATAAAATCTGATAAAACTTTCTATGTTTTTTCTTTACCTTTTTTCTATACACTACATTTTTTCCTAAATTAATTTATTTCAATGTTAATTTATTTCAATATTTCCTATGTTTATGATTGGTACATATAATTTGTATAAATCGTATATGAAACTATAAAAATTTAAAATCTGATAAAACTTTCTATGTTTTTTTCTTTACCTATCAAGTCACTCACTTCCATGAATTTTTAACATCAACCACCCACTTAACTACACATCCTTCGCATTACAGCAACCAGACATTACACCACATTTTTTTCCCAAGTTAATTTATTGCAAACTTATTTTTACAGACACTACATTTTTCCCAAATTAATTTATTACACTAACCACCCACATAACTACACATCCTTTGCATTTCGGCAACCACATTACACCACATTTTTTCCCCCAAGTTAATTTATTGCAATCTTAATTTTACATACATTACATTTTTCTCAAACTAATTTATTATACCAACCACCCACTTAACTACACATCCCTCGCATTTCGGCAACCACATTACAACACATTTTTCCCCCAACTTAATTTATTGCAATCTTATTTTTACAGACACTACATTTTTCCTAAATTAATTTATTACACCAACCACCCACTTAACTACACATCCTTCGCATTTCGGCAACCACATTACACCACCTTTTTTCCCAAGTTAATTTATTGCAATCTTATTTTTACTGACACTACATTTTTCCCCAAATTAATTTATTACAATTTAATTTTATGATTGCACACAACCACCCACTTTGCTCACCACCCACGCAGGCGAATACCCTCAGATGACTCACTCGACCAACCTTCCGATTTTTTTGATCAAGAACCATCATATGAGTCACTCGACCAACCTTCCGATTTTTTTTGATCCAGAACCATCGTTGCTATACTACTGTAAACCAGTCTTTCAATATTAAATTGTAGGAACTAGTTTTAGGGATCATTTAACAAAATTGTTTTAAACTAGTTTTAAATAAGCGTTTTAAGCGTGTTTCGCCTAGTTTCTAGGATGTTTTAACTTGTTTTAAGCGTCCGTTATCTACCTGAAGATATAGTCAGTTGTAACTACTCCAAAACTACTACAACTACTACAAAAGTCTTTAAAAGTTTTGTAATTTTTGCTAGTTTTAACTAGTTATAACTACCAGTAAGCATGTTCATCTAGCTATCACTATCCCAGGTCTGTACTAAGCAGTTTTAAGCCATTTTTTGCTAGTTTTAACTGGTTCTAATAGTTATTAAGCATATTTTAAACAGTTACTAATACTAATAGCTATAACTATTGCAGCTAATTTTCAGTTTTCTAGCTAATTTAAGACACTAACTAGTTTTAAGATTTGTAACTAACATTTTGAGAAAATTAATATATGCGCCTTTTGTTAATTTGTGTCATCCCTTATAAATCATCTCTTAAATTTCTTAGGTAACTAAAATGTCTATGTTCAAGCCATGCGCTAATTTTTGCATAGAAAGCTCAAATTTGAAAATTGTCGCTCGTAAACGAATCTGAAAAAGCATCCGTTTTCAGATTAGTTCACGGATAGTTTACTGATGACTACAAGAGGAATATCCGATACTGAAAATAGTGTTTTAAGCTAAGGAAGTGTTTCTCTTCAGAAAGTTTTTCCCCTCAGTCTGGAAGTTACTTTGTCGCGGTGTGAGGGCTTAGTTTCGCAACAAACCGTTGGACGTTACCGACTGGAGTCCAACTCCGATCGGAGCGGTCAGCGGAGAGCGAACAACAGAGCTTCCAAAACAACAAGAACTTCCAAACCCTTAATCCAAGTTGTCATGCAACCCGTGCCGAAGGAACTGGTTGGTGGCCAAGGGTAACCGGCCATCGCGAACGGAGTCTCCCTAATACCTGGCGACCTCAGAGAGTATCGAGCCTTCTCATGTCAAGCGGGGCTCTGACTTTGCGGACCTTTAGTTCCCTTGCCATTCGTGGGATTCATATGCGAAAAAACACGATAATGAAGCCTAGTGTACGGGATTTCACCGCCACAGAACTGGTGGACCAGATGGAGCGTGAGCTCCACGATCTCAAAGAAGATGCAGAGGTAGTAGCGGCAGCTACAGCGGTCTGCCCCTCGGAAGTTACGCCCGCAATAGCGGCCACTTTCTTGGTTGAAGAGACAGCAACAGCGGCCACTCTCATTGTTGCCACAATGGCCGAGAACGTGGAAGTCAACTCGGATTACCGAAAAGACGACCTAGACATCACACTTGTAGACATGAGCAGTCCTGCCATGTTTACTGAGGTAGAAGAAGACGTCATTCTTGCCGAGACAGAAGACTTGCCGCCTCCTGTCACAAAACAAAAATTACCAACGAACGCACAAAAATAGCTCAAGTGAACATCCACCATGCCAAAGTAGCTTCGGCTGTGATGGCTAGGATGTTCACTAAACAACACTTAGGGCTAGCGCTGCTGCAAGAACCCTAGGCTTATGGAGGTAAGATCAGAGGACTCAGAAACAGGGAATGTAAGTTGGTGTGGGATAACCGAGAGGCCTCCCCCAGAACTTGTATTATGGTAAGGAAGGGCATAAATTATTTATGTCTTTCAGAGTTCCTAACGCGGGATCTAGTTCCAATTCAAGTCCTCATCAAGACCGAGGGCCTCCACCGCGAGGTAGTGATCGCATCAGCATACTTCCCAAAAGATGGTAACAACATACCACTCGTAGAAGTACAAAGGCTGTTAGAACACTATATTAGGAGAAGGCTGCCACTCATCTTAAGATGTGACGCAAACGCCCGCAACGAGATGTGGGGCAGCACGGAAACTAATAAGAGAGGTGAATACCTTTTAAAATACCTCATTAAAGAAAATCTAAATGTGTATAACGTTGGGAATACACCAACATTTGTCACTAAGGTCAGAAGTGAGGTACTGGATATAACGCTAGGTAGCACTAACGTAAGTAAACAGGTTAAAAGGTGGAGAGTTTCAAGTCAACCCTCAATGTCAGACCATAGGATCATTGAGTTTGAACTGGAAGGAGCGAGTGAGGAAAACACCCCTCTTCGAAAACCCAGACAAACTATGTGGCCTATGTTTAATTCCAAACTAAAAGAAAACTTAGAGCAAGTGACAGTGCGGGGTAGTTTCAAACACTACACCTTGCAAGAGCAAGCTATAGGAGAAATAAATGTAGCAATCACCACGGCATTTGAATCCAGCTGCCCGGTAAAAACCGTGAAGGAACATAAGGATGAAAAATGGTAGAACAAAACTGGGTCTACATTAAGAGCAAAAGTACGTAGGCTTTTCAACAAAGCTAAGCAATACGGAAATTGGCTAGAATACTCCTAGGTGCTCACCACCTGCAACAAAGAAATCAAAAGGGCAAATAGAAAAAAACTTTAGGACCTTCTGTGAAAACATAGAATCCACCCCGGTGGCAGCTAGATTGCACAAAGCACTAGCGAAGGATAGTGTGGAAATGACAGCCACTCTTAAGAAACCGGATGGGAGCTACACGGAGGACGAAGAGCAGAGAGCTCTCCTCCTACTAGAAACCCATTTTCCGGGATACAGAAAATAGAAAGAGACCGAGGGCTTGATGCAACCAAACCAAGTCGGGCTTGTTGGAGGAGGGCCGCGTCCATCTGTACGGAAAACCGAATCAGATGGGCTATCGGCACCTTCCAGCCTAAAACACGCCTTCCTACAAAAATGAAGGAGAGAATTAATCGAACCTTCTAAAAATAAGAACCTTCATAAGAACCTCCTAAAAATCTTTAGAAGTAGTTTAGCGCTCGGATACATACCGGAACTATGGAAAAGGGTTAAGGTGGTATTCATACCGAAGGTGGGGTAGAAAGACACCACTCAACCGAATTCATTTAGACCGATTAGTCTAATATCTTTAATGTTAAAGACAATGGAGAAGGTAATTGACAATTACCTTAGAACAATAGTGCTGGTAGGTGCACCACTACACAACTGTCAGCATGCTACGTCAGCATGCATTCCTGTATCAGCTGACAAATGAAATAGAAGCAGCACTAGACACAACGGAAGTAGCGATATGTGAGTTCTTGGAAATTGACGGAGCCTTTGACAACACCTCGCACGAGGCTGTCAAAGCGGCTCTCGAAAAAAGGAATATCGACAGCTCTATCTCAATGTGGATGGGAGAAATGCTAAGAACCAGATCGGCGGAGGCACAAGTGGGAAGAGACGCCATCAAGATCTCCACAACTCGAGGGTGCCCACAGGGAGGTGTGCTATCACCACTGATTTGGAGCCTGGTAGTTGATGAATTACTGGCTAGGCAAAACAACCTAGACATCAAATATCAACGTTAGGCCGATGACATAGTCATCATAGCCAGAGGAATGTTTGAGGAAACAATCTGTGAAATCGTACAGAGAGGCCTCAAAGTAACTAGTAGTCAAACATTGGACTGAGACTGAACCCGACTGAAAACCACGGTGATATCATTTACTAGAGAGAGAAAAAAAACTGTCTACAGCCCATACTGGTAGATGGGAGGGCAGTAGAATACAAAGAAGAGATAAGGTTTTTTTCTCGGTATAACACTAGATAGCAAGCTTCTATGGAATAAACACGCTGAAGCAGCGGTAGAAAAAGCCAAACGAGCTCTAAAGGTGTGCAGAAATCTGTCAGGGAATACGTTAGGTTGTAACCCCACAATCCTGCAATGGATGTAGTCTATGATAGTGAGACCTGCGATCACTTACGGGACAGCTGCGTGGGGAAGTAGAACCAAGCTGGCCTCTATGAGGAAGCACCATGAGAAGATTCAAAGACTGGCGTGTGTCTGAATCGCGGGGCTGATGGAGTCGTGCCCGAAAGCAGCAATGGAACTGCTGCTGGATGTGACTCAGTTGCACCTTGTCATGGAGAGGACCGCCAGATCGGCGATTGTGAGGTCCAGCAAGGAAGGAATAGGTAGAGGCAAAATATTTGGTAGCAGAGACCGGAACAGCCTCGCTGCCAAAATCCCTTGGCTGGAAGCACCAACAGACGAAATGGTATGGAAATCCCATTTCGTCAGACAGCCAAGCAGCCATCAAGCCCATTAGCTCATACACCATCAGTTCCAAAACTGGTATGGGACTGTGTGGGAAAGATAAGCAGAGAAAATGAAGTAAAGCTATACTGGGTACCAGGACACACCGGTATAGATGGAAACGAATAAGTCGATCAACTGCAAAACAAGGGATCCAGTAATCCATTTATAGGTTCGGAACCCTTTTGAGCTATGAGTGTGAATACCATCCACAAAAGTTTAGATGAAGAAATAAAAGAACAATGGATGAAAACCTGGAAAGAACTTCCAAGGTTGTGACAATCCAAAGTAATGCTAGGATCGGTTAACCGGAAAAGAACAAAAGCTTTCCTGAAACTACACAGGAATAAGTAGAATTCTGACTTAGAATTCTGACAGGAGTCCTGACGGGACACTGCAGACTTAGAAAACACCTCAAACCTAGCCCCAGAAGAAGATGACAGATGTAGATTATTTGGTTCAGCAGAAAAAAAACCACACATCTGTTCAAAGACTGCGGAGCACTGCTCCGCAAGAGACAAATGTATCCTGGGGCCCACTGCTTGAACGCACAGTAGTTGCAGTCCTTGAATCCCACCCAGATCCTGAAATTCCTAAAAGAATTAGGACTAGAGGAGGCGCTCTAAATGGGCAAGTATACCAACGTTTAGAGGAAGAGGGTGGGGTACAATAGATCTACGAAGGTCCTGCCGTTAGCAGTAATAAATTTAAAATTTTCAAATTTCCATTTCCATTCTATCGGTATGGTATCAATAATTCATCGATTTATTTCTATATCTGTTAATTGCGGATATGAATTGTTTTCTTTCATCTAGAAAATCGATAATGGGTTCCAATAATACTACAAACCTGTCCAATACATAGTACGGTGATAACCAACCTCCGTATGTAATATAAAGATTGAAGAAGAGAAATCATTTATTGGTTCATTTAAATCGAATTCATCAATAATGCTGCGAACCTGACAAATAACAAGATGTTTTTTTTATGTACAATACAATGCTCTATCAGTGACTATACTTACGAACTTATCTTTACAAACATTTTTAAGGGTGCCATCAAAAGCTTACTTAATATCAACCCAAGACTCAAGGAATCTTATTAAATTAGAGCTTTTTGACCTTGACATTGACCATTAATGTGGCCAAGGATAATGACCATTGATTTTGTCAACTCTTTTAAAGTTTACTAAATTTTACAAAAATCTGAGTTGCTTTTGGCCGTCAACAATAAAGTCAAAAAGCTCTAGTTTCACGTCTGTTCTATTGTACCTTTTGACCTTGAAAAATGCCGAAGTTACAAACAAAAATCTTAATGAAGCTGACCAAAAGCTCAAATTTTACGATGTATAAAAGCTCTGGTTTTACAATGTTGAAGCTCATGGCGTTGAACAACAGCGAGGTCTAACTATCGTTTTGGTCAAATATACTCATTTGTAAGTGGGAAAATACCCATTTATAAGTGGGTACATTTATCCATTTGTAAGTGGGTTTAAAGATTCTTGTCCTGGCAGTAATAAATTTAAAATTTTGAAATATTCCATTTTATGGGTTTGGCACATTAAATTATCGATTTATTTCTTTATCTGTTAATTGCGGATATGATTTCTTTCATTCAGAATATCGATAATAGGTTCTAACAAAACTACAAACCTGTCCAATATATAGTACGTTAACGATAACCACCTGACAATGTAATACAAAGATAAATCATTTAATTGTTAATTTAAATCGAGTTAATCAATAGAGTTTCGAAACTGTGTTAACATATAAATACAGGTTGTTTCCGATGTACAATACAATGGATTGGAATAGAATCTAGAATGCTTTCATCTATTTTCAGAAATATGTAAATTGTCCTACATATAATACTACTGCACAGATAAATTAGTCCTACATTTTTGTTCACCATTGCTATTGCTCTATCAGTAGCTACACTTAAGAACACATCTTTAGAAACATTTTTAACGGAGCCATAAAAAGCTCGCTTAATATCAATCCAAACCTCAAGGAAATCTTATTAAAATAAAGCTTTTTGACATAGATTTTGACCTGATATAGGTCGACCTTGAATAATGCCTATGTTCTTTTCGATCACATTTTTGTCAAAAAGATCTACTTCAACGATGTTTAAAAGCTCTAGTTTTTGGGAGCTAATGGCTTTTGAAAAATGACGAGGCCAAGCTTTCGTTCAGATTTTTTAAATGAAGATTGAACTTTTTGATCTTGACTTTGAACACGGTCGAAAGCTCCAATTGGCATTTTCATTAAACAAGGTTGAGCTTTCGATCAGAATTGTATAAAATTTCTGTGTCTAAGTCTTGTCCGTCATGTTTTGTCTGTCTTGTATTGACTGTTATTCCTTTCTGGTAAAAATAAAATGTCGTTGAAGTGTCTGAACAAAGTTTCTGAAGGTGTCGGCAATGCGTCAACGAAGTTTCAATTAAAACGTCTGACTTCTCAAAACTTTCCTGACACTTTGACGACTGTCAGGGAAGTGTCTTTTGGAACACTGAAATTTGAATAGTTACGTTTCGCTGAAAGTTTGACATTCACGCAATCGAAGTATCACTGAAGTGATCTGGAACTGATCTACGACATATCTTTCGTCTCTGACACACTTCGTTGCACTTCGACGACACTTCATACGACAATTCATTTTTACCAGAGCTTTTCTTGCCTGTGTGGCCTTTTCTTGTCTCTTTGGCCTTTTATTGTCAGTTTTGTTGTCTGTGACAGTCTTGTCTATCTTGTCTTTTTTACAAAGACATCTGATGCCGTATTTTCTGTCTAGTCCTGTTTGTCTAGTCTAGTCTAGTTACATATCAGTTTCGATAGGTATTTATTGATATGTAGAATATCATTTGTAGAGTATCTAAGTTTATAATCTTTTTATCAATTCTCCATACTTTTTGGGGCAATTTATTTATTGTTGTTATTTATTTACACACATACTTTATATACTTTTAATTCAATATTAATATAACAGACAAATTATTTGAAAAAGGTTTTTTTAGAAACTTGACACACAATTAAACAGTCTTGAATTTGACTAGAATTTTTAACTGTCCAACTAGTCAAATTTCATAAATACTAAGAACAAACACATTTTGGTCATTTAGAAAAATATTTCAAATTCATTTTAAGATAAAGATATTTATGCAGAATATATTATTAGATTAGCTTACAAGACTTATATTTAGAAAAGGCACACAATTTATTGCATTAAATATTGCATTAATTATTAAGTAATTCTTATTTTGATATAATGTTTATTTAGAAAAGAAATCTAATAACTTGCAATAAATGCAAGTGTATCCAAGATAAATAGTAATCTCATTCTATTTCAACAATTTACCATTCAAAAATACAACTAGTTAACATATTTAACATACTACTCAACATTACATTATTTATTTCCAATCAGACGAGTATGAAGTACATGCCCAGAATGAACGTTACTAATAGAGAGCTGTCTTTATCCATTACAGCATAAGTGAAAAACTCTAAAAGATTTAGAGCTATGGATTCGACTAACCTGAATATATTAGTTTTATTTCTTCTCATCTCCATTACCCGAAGGGTCAAAATCAAGACCAACAGCAGGCACACATCGAGCCTCACCGTGCTTGCATCCAATATTCTATACGCAGTCGTTAGTAAATCGCCTAAGATGTTATTTATATAGTCCTTGTATAAATAATTGAATAACTACTTACATAGATTCATGAATTTTAAAACTGGAATAATTCGTACGTCCATTTTGCTATCCATTATTTTAAGAAAACTTCCTTTGATGCATCAAAGGATAAAACTCGAAAACACAATTTTCAGACTAGCAGTGCCAACTATGTCCAAGGGTTCATATATCATTCCCCATTTACACAAAAGTGATATATTTAGTTGTTTAGAAAATTCAGTTATTTTTTACCAGATTTTCTTAAACGGATCATTATAAAATAATAGTAATAATAATATTAAAATTAATAATATACTTTTGTTTACTAATCAAAAGTAAGTTGGTAACACTGGAAGAGTGGGAAAACTTTATATACCGCTTAACTCTTTTTTATTCAAATTAAGAAACAGCCGTTTTTTATATTTTCGTTTGAAACTTATAAATCTGGTCAAGTTGTAGATTGTAGATTTGGTGGTGACGACTTGTACTTCATAGATCAATTGTACCCCACCCTTTTCCTCTAAACGTTGGTATACTTACCCATTTAGAGCGCCTCCTCTAGTCCTGATCCCTTTAGAAATTTCAGGATCTGGGTGGGATTCAAGAACTACAGCTCCTTTGCGGTCAAGCAGTGGGCCCCAAGGCACATTTGTCTCCTACGGAGTAGTGCTCCGCAGTCTTTGAGCAGATGTATGGGGTTTCCTCTGCCGAACCACATAATCTGCATCTGTAATCTTCCTCTAGGCCTAGGGGTGTTTCCGAAGTCTTCAGTGTCCCGCCAGGACCCCTGTCAGAATTCTAAGCTTGTTCCTGTTTAGTTTCAGGCAAGCTTTTGTTCTTTTCTGGTTAAAAGATCCCAGCATTACTTTGGGTTGTCTCAACCTTGGAAGGTCCTTTCAGGTTTTCATCCATTGATCTTTTATTTCTTCATCTAAACTTTTGTGGATGGTGTTTATCACATTTATACCGCAAAAGGGTTCCGGACTTATAAAGGTATTACTGAATCCCTTGTTTGCTAGGTGATCGGCTTCTTTGTTTCCGTTTATTCCAGTGTGTCCTGGTACCCAGTATAGCGTTACTTTATTTTCTCTTTTTTTTAAGTGGTTCGGGGGAAGCTCTCACTAAACCTCCTATTTCACCCTGGCTTTTAATATGCGCCACACCAGTATCGCATATTTATCGCATTCGTTCAGGGTGGACAGCCCGGACGGTTAGTGAAAACCGCCCTAGTTGTTGTCTTCCAGACCAGGATTCGAACCCGGGTCTCCCGCATTGAAAGGCGGGTATGTTGTCAACTACACCACTGAGGAGGACACTTTATTTTCTCAGCTAAGCTTTTTTAGCTTTCCCACACAGTCCCATACCAGTTTGGATCTGATGGTGTATGAGCTAATGGCCTTGATGGCTGTTTGGCTGTCTGACAGGATAGCAATTCGTTTTTTGCGATAAATCCTGTTGAGGTTTTTGAGGAAATTGTGCACATATTTCGACTGTGTGTACCTCTGATTGGAAGATACTTAATTTTCCCATGAATTCGAAGTGTTTGGTACGAGGTTCAAATACCCCTGCACCAGTACCTTCCTTTGTCTTCGAACCATCTTTATACCACTTGATAGCATTTTACTCTTGTGGTATGTTGAGGATTCGTAGCTTCAATCGGCTTTACTACTTCACATTGCTGTGTAGTTTTTCTCGAAATGGTATTTGCATACCATTTTGTCTTTTGGTTCTTCCAGCCAGGGGATCCTGGCAGCGAGGCTATTCCGGTCTCTGCTCCCGATTATTTTACCTCTGCCTATTCCTTCCTTGCTGAACCTTACAATCGCCGATCTGGCGGCCCTCTCTACGACAAGGTGCAACGGAGTCAGATCCAGCTGCAGTTCCATTGCTGCTGTCGGGAACGACTCCATTGCCCCCGTAATGCAGACACACGCCAGTCTTTGAATCTTCTCAAACTGTTTCTTCATAGAGGCCAGCTTGGTTCTACTTCCCCACGAAATTGCCCCGTAAGTGATCGCAGGTCTCACTATCATGGTGTACATCCATCTTAGGCTTGTGGAGTTGCAACCCCACCTTTTCCCTGCCAGATTTCTGCACACCATTAGAGCGCATTTGGCTTTACCTACCGCTGCTTCAGCGTGTCTCTTTCATAGGATTTTGCTATCTAGTGTAATACCCAGATACCTTATCTCCTGTTTGTATTTTACTGCCCTACCATATAACAGTATGGGCTATAGGCAGTTTAGTTTTCTCTTTCTAGTAAATGATATCACGGTGGTTTTGCTGTTGGCTGTGTGACACCATCTACTAGTTAATTTGAGGCCTCTCTGTACAATTTTACAGAGCGTTCCCTCAAACTTTCCTCTAGCTATGATGACTATATCAGAGGCGTAACCTTGTCATTTGATATCTAGGTCGTTCAGCCTAGCCACTAATTCATCAACTAACAAGCTCCACATCAGTGGTGATAGTACACCTCCCTGTGGGCAATCTCGTGAGTTGTGGAGTTCTTGTAGGTGTCTCTTCCCGCTTGTGCCTCCGTCGCTCTGGTTCTCAATATTTCTCCCATGCACTTTGAGATAGTGCTGTCGATATTCCTTCTTTCGAGGGCCGCTTTGACAGCCTCGTGCGAAATGTTGTCAAAAGCTCCCTCTATATGCAAGTAGGCACATATCGCTACTTCCGTTGTCTCTAGTGCTGCTTCTATTTCATTTGTCAGCTGATACAGGGCGGTTTCTGTGGATTTCCCTGTTCTGTATGCATGCTGACAGTTGTGTAGTGCTACACCTACCAGCACTATTGTCCTAAGTTATTTGTCAATTACCTTCTCCATTGTCTTTAACATAAAAGATGTTAGACTAATGGGTCTAAATGGCATCTGGTCAAGTTATACTTCTCATATTTCCTGAGAGAAGTGCTCGAGCTATTTCTTAGTTAAGAGTAATTTATTTATATTATATAAGAGAAGACAAGAAGACCCAGCAAAATAAGGCACTATTAAAGAAGACTAGACCAGAGCAGATAAGTTCAGATAACAACAAAAATTACCTGATACGGAAGCTTTTTAACCGTATTTCTTAAATTTATTTTTGTTCAAGTTTTACATTTGAAACTTGGTTTCAAGATATTTATGAAACTAAAAAATTCAATCACAAGGATAAAAATAAGCGGTGCATTAATGCGTTTGTTTTTAAAGATTCCCATCTAAATTAAATCGACGTGCTATCTGGAAATCTGACTGACAGAATTTCATAGACAAAACTTGTTATATTAAATTCTCTAAGATAAAAGTAAAACTTGAGAGAAAAAAAATCATATTTCTAAGTTACTAATGATTTAGATTCAGAAAACTTCTCGGTTAGTTATTAGTTATTAGTTGAACAAATACCTACTAATAAATAATTGCCTACTAAGTAACATGCGACAGGATTTGACGAACTGTCCAACACCTTGGACGAATCTACAGACATTGAATTAGCAATATTTATTCGTTATGGTGGTCGGCATACTGAAGTGTGTATAGGGTATTATTTCCTATTGGCATTCTCATTCAGAGGGATTTCCTTCTCAAATTTTTCATACAGATTGAATAGTGTTGGTACCTCGCAACATTCTTGTGGGTGCCCTTTGTTCCTGACAAACTGCTAGTCAAGTATCATCGTAGTTTTACTTGTGATATTTGTTATTTGCTTAGCTCTTTCAAGGCGTTAATTAAGTTGACATTGATGTTGCTTTCAATAAGTTCCGGCCATAACTTGTTCAGAGGGATTATCTAGGCCTTATATATGCCTTATCTTATCTCATCTAGGTCTACAAACACCTCTATTTCTCGCAATTCGTTTTTGTTTCACCTGGGTTAGGCAAAAGATTGGTAGTTGATCGACCTGCTCGAAAGCCACATTGTTCCTCTTTCTCTTGTGTCTTCTTCTATTAGCATTCTGCCATATAGTTAGCTAAAAGTGCTGCTTACGAATCACGATAATCGCGGTATTCACGGTAGGTCATCGCAGTCCAAGATACTAAATATATACAATACATGTCCATAAAACTCCTTGAAGAGTATAGCAAGTGGGGACTCGAAATGAATCTATACAAGAGTCAGTACATATATACTGTTGGGAAAGCTACGGACCGGGTTATGGAAAATGGTGACACAATTAAGAGGTGCAGAAAATATACGGAAGTATATGGAAAATATATGAAACTTGATGATTGACTACATGTCCTGCCCAATTCCATTTCAGGTTGGCAATGTTTGGTGATGTCCCGCACGTTTTTCTGCTCTGTAATCCACTTATTGGTCTTACAGTGTCTTAACGATATCCCCAATATTCTCCGTTCTATAGCGTTTGCTGCACACGTAGTTTGTTCAATATGGTGTTCTTGAGAGCCCATGTTTGTGCACCATACGTGCTTACTGGGAGGATGCATTTGTTGTATATTTCTGCTTTTAGGTTAGGTTAGGTTCCCCTTACCCAGTGGGTAAGCGGTATGTCTTCACTTAACATATCTTTTAGTTTGGCGAAAGCAGCCCAAGTTAGTCGTATTCTCTCATTTACATCAAGTATCTGATTGGCTTTACCCACGGTTATTGTTTGGCCCAGGTACTTATAGGTGTCCGTTTTCTCGACTTTGTTACCAAGTATTTTGCAAGGTGTTTTCGAAAATTAATTTCTAGTCCAATCCGCTAGGTTGGATTGTGGATGTCTGAAGTAAGTGATGTTAGTTCTTCTCTGCTACTGTGAGCACGATGTCTTCTGCAAACATGGGGTGATTTAGCCTTTCGCCGTTGATGCTGATGCCTCTGTCTAGGCAATTGATATTATTTATGGTATCCTGTAAGACCAAGGAGACATAGATGTAAGAATTTCGGAGACCATGCGTCGGATGTATTCGTGTAGTCGGATCTGTGCAGTTGCGTTTTTGTAGATATTTGTTAATAGATTTGCATAGCAGTAGTCTATTCTTGCATTCTTCAACGCTTGCTGTAGAGCCCATATTTCAACCGTGTCAAAAGCTTTAGTTTAGCGTACTTAAAATGTACGAATGCTAGCCATAAATGGAAATTGCATTCGGTTGCTTTCTCTGTCAGAACTCTCATTGTTTATGTGCTCTGTAGTGCTGAATTTCTCTAAATGCCGCTTGTTCGTTTTATTGATACTAATCGAGCCTTGTACTGATGCGATTTGTAATTACTTTTGAGAACAGTTTGTGGTTTGTGAGAGCAGATTAATTGGTCAGTAGTTTTCAAGGTTTTCCGTGTCCCCTTTCTTGTGCAACAGTACTACAAGTAGGGATTGCAATCCGGAAAACTGGATTCGGTAATCCGGCGAATCCAGCATCACAAATTTCTCCAAAAAGTTTTCTCCAATTTTTGAAAATATGAAACCGTTTTGTTAATATTTTGAATAATAAGGCAACGCCATATCAATGAAGATGGGGTTGAGATTTTACAAAATCAACATTTGTAGACTCTCACTATTTTCTTCAATGCGCGGCTATTTGGAAGAATTTTGGAAATCTAAAACCACAAATTTCTCCAGAAAGTCAAAATTTTGAAAATCTAAAACCGTTTTAAAAATATTTTGAAAAATAAGGCAGCTACAGGTTAATGAAGACGAGGTTAAGATTTGACAAAATTAACATTCATAGACTCTCGCTATTTTCTGTACTGTGAGACTATTTGGAGGAATTTTGAAAATGTAATAACCTCGAATTTCTCCAAAAAGACCAAATTTTGAAAATCTGAAACCGATTTCCTACTATTTTTAAAAATAAGACAGCGACAGATTAATAAAGAAGAGGTTGAGCTCTAAAACATAGGTAATAGGTTATACGCGATAAAGACGCACAAAAAGTAGGTTGAAGTTTAGGATGCGCGTTATGCACCGGCAAATACGGTATTTACAGTAAGTTAAATAAACTAAATAGACATTTAAATATTATCTATTTTCCCATTAGATATTATATATTTTTTGTTTTTTTTAAGTAAAGTTTATTATATAAGATTTAATTCCATTTGTCCGGATCCGGCCGGATTGAAAATGACACCGGATTGCAATCCCTAACTGCAAGGGAGTTTGTCCAGTCATCCGGGATGTCTTCAGATTCGAGACATTTGTTAAATAGGGTTGTTAGTTTGTTTTCTAGTTCTACGCCTCCAGTCTTAAGCAATTTAGTCAATATTCCGTCAATTGCCGGCCGATTTTCCGTACTTCATTTGTGTAAGTGCAGCTTGGACGATTTTTTCGTAGTTTGTGATAGGCTGTATGTCTTTATTCGTACTTTGTAATAGGCGGTATGTCTTCAGATGTCACATTGAGAACTTTCTTTCCCTTTCTTCATGCGGTATATCGCTTTCTTTTTTTTTGTGTGTATAAGTTCAAGTAAAAATGTTCTACCGTTTCGATACTGTTGTTACTATTACTAACCTTATTGCCGTTGACGTCCATTATTGCTACCATTTCCTATTTGGATCTATTCGTTTTCCTTCTGAATACCTTAGGGACCCTGTGTTGTTGTAATATTCTTTGACCAATGTCCGTTTTGTTCCTTTTTATATCTATCTTTGGACTTTTTTCTGACTGCTTTATTCAGCTTTGAATACTCCCCAGTATCTCTCTTGTTGAGCGCTAGTAGCTCGCGACATTTTTTGAGCATATTAATTGTCACCTCGCTTAGTTTGTTATGCGCTACCAGGTTTTTCAGTACGTACCTTTCTCCTGCTTTCCTTAGCGTGTTTTTAATTTGGTTTATGCTACCCGTCTCAAATCGATAGTTTTTTAGATATAGAAAAGATTAGATAGTTTTGTTCTACATATATTTAGAATTATGTTGGTTTTTCCAACAATTTAGTGTTGCCATTATACAGCTTTTCCGCTTCTTGAAAGTTTGCAAACATTGTGTTTCTCTGGGTTCTTTGTCCGTGTCCATGGTTTCCAACAAAGAATCCGCTGGGGTTAAGTTTTGCTGCAATTTTGGAGTTAAAATCCCCTAACTCTCGCTGAAATTGCATGTAGTGGTTGTATGCTGTCAGTTAGCCTGTTCTGTACCAGTATACCCACTCTTCCGACGCTAAAGTTTGCATTGCCTAGTAGTAGTGCTTGTGTCCTGATATAAACTTGATATAGCCTTCACCTCTGATTCTTGTCTCAGTAATACCTAAAATTTCCTAGATCTATCTCTAATTATTCTTTCCTGTCCTCTGTGGCAATCGATCTAGTTTTGTATGTTGCGATCTTCTGTTTCGTCATCTTTTGGCAAACAGGTCTAGGCCGGGGATTTTTCGCCTCGAGTATTTGATTCCCCCGATAGCTAGGAGGCTTTCCTCTATCCGCCACCTGGGGAGGCGCCCGATGGGGTACTAGCAACATCTCACGAGGTTAAGAAAGTGATAGGGGTCTTAAATATGCAACCAAAAATTAGGCGCCAAACAAAGATTCAGTGCGAATCTATAATACAATCCTTAAGAGTACGGTTTCCTACGGATGCGAAGTATGACCAATCACAAAATAAATTGAGAAGAAGTTGCTTCTACTAGAAATGGACTTCGTAAAAGGATCAGCACGAATATCCAGAATGAACGGAATCAAAAACAATGATATAAGAGGAAAAATGTCCATCACATGGGACGTTGGAATAAGAAGGGCCATGTCAGAGAGGAATCTGAGCGATAGAGATTCTAAATGGCTAAATCGATAATAAGATTACCGAAATATCACTCTACGATCTTACTGTACTAAAGGATGTGAGTAGATGTTTAGGTATAAGAAACGCCCTTTGTGGCTTGGTGCTGTACTTTGAAAACAATCTGTACCCGTTATTATTAAAACGCTTCAGCAATGAGAGGTCGTACTAACGGGCTTTTGGGATTGTTTAATGCCGATTCAAACTATCCCAATTATATTCCTGTCCATAAAGTTTGTCTATATCCTAAATCCTAAATATCCTCTATATCCTAAAGGTTCTCGTAGTATTACATTATTACAAAACTATTCATTTACTACTACCGACACAGCAACCATTTAAACAATTCCGAATTAACCACGGTTTGTCACATTGTTGTGAATTGATGACTGTTGTGAAATGAAGATTGAATTTTTGTTTTGATCTGATTCATTGCGCGATGGATATACGGTCTTTCTTTAACAAAAAAAGATGAGTTCAAGAGGAAACTGACCTAGCAGAACTACATTCCTCGAAACGAATAGAAGCACACGATACAATTGTTACTCCTACAAGTTGCAAGGAAACAGATTCAGTTAGACATGTTGGCAATTTTAGTTGTGGTATTCCTTCTGATATTCCACAAATCGGAAAACCAATAAAGCAGGTTATTTTAGACATATATCTAAAAGAAAATAATAGGGCCTTGGTAGTCGACTGGTTCAAGCGGCTTAAATGGTTGCAGTTTGCAGTATTCTGTAGAGAAAGATGCTGCTTTTTGCTATGCTTGCCAGAAAATTTGATCTAATGGAATCAAACAGACTTCGTACACTTCCAGGATTCAGAAACTGGAAAAATGCAACTAATTGAAAAAATGATTTTCCAAAACACGATAAATCTATTTCTCATATACAAGCCATGGCGATGTAGCAGGAAAAATTACATAGAATATCTACAACTAGCATGCAGTGTTGAAAAGTTGTTAAATCAAAACGAACTAGAGAAAACAGGTATTATGTGAAGTCTGTAATTGAAATAATACAATTTATAGTTATCAATGAACAAGCTTTACGTGGATATTACATTTTGGAGGAAGAAAAAGAACAAGCATTATCTCAGAAAATTTTGAATACACATGCCTGAAAGATCCAATTTTGAAGGAGCTGTCAGTCATTTACCACAAAACGCAACATATCGTTAACCTGAAATTTTAAATCAAATAATTCAGGTTATGGTTCAAGAAGTATGAAATAAAATTGGTGAAACCATCATCCTACGTTATACAAAATAACACAAACAAACAGATAATAAAACAAACGAAACACAGCCTGAATATATAATTATATTCAGCCTTTGCGGAGCTCTATAACAATTATTGAGGCTTTTTAGGACCACCAAAACAAATCTCACATGAAATTTGTAAGTTATTTTATAGCTTTCAGTCCATTTTCGTGCCACTCAACAAAAACCGTAAAAATAACATTGTTTTTTAAGATCATGTCTTTCCGATACCTTAAGTGGAAGCCATCTGTGGACGCGTTTCGAGATTTATCTCTCATCAGCACAGCTTTGCTTCCATGAACAATAATTTGTAAACCAATCACTTGAAAACCCATGTGGTGTTTAGGGTTAGATGTTTATTATTTTGACATTTTTTCCTGTTCCTCCGCGAGCCAAATATAGAAGACCAGGACGCTGACACTCAGCCATTTAAATCTGAATACTTTGAAACCTTGTACATGTAAATTGCTGAATTGCAAAGAAGATTTTCGGACAAAATCTACTAAATTCATTATCGAGTCATATTGATGAGTTGGATGTAGAAAAAATGAAACCGCTGAAAAATTATAAATGTTATTTATGTCCAATTCACCACTTATTCATAAACTTATTCTTCAGGCTTAAGAATACTATCAAGTGAGGAGGCCAAAGCTTATTTAAGTCGTCGCGAGGAGGAAACGGAAGTTTTGTACAGGCAACGAGAGACATTTAAAGATACGTATGAACTTCTTGCATCTGTGGCAACCATCGGATATAGCACTGCTGTATGCGAATCTACGTTTTCAAAGTTGACCGCAATCAATCGGTCTAATAGGCTGTCAATGGTTCATGAAAGTATGGCAGCCATGGTATTGCTGGCCTTCGAAAAGAGAAAAACGAAGTCAGTTGATCTCAAGTTCTTCGCATTTCTTATAATATGACGAATCGAATAATTCAACTGTATTACTGTAATACATTATATACATTATAAAATGATACAGAAGAAGATACATTATAAATTATTTTTTTAACTTTTATTCTCCTTAACTAAGTATTTCCTCACTCACGCTCACGAGTATAACAATTTAAGATAAAAATGTTGACTTTCGCCCTACCTGAAACAGCATACATTAGTTTTAACTCTAGACCCGACTAGCTCAAATTAGGCGCTTGGCGCCCATTAACCATTTCTTTTCATTTAAGATTTTTTTTTATTGTTGGGAGTAATCGGGAGTGGTTGTTAAAAAGAAATTTATATTCTTATATGAAATTTATTACATATTTTCCTTGTATTGTCAACTATAAAAAAAATCATACACAAAATTACAAGAAAATATAATTCTACAAAATAGTTTACATTCAGCATTAGCGTTACCCGAGGTAAACTACGTGGAGGTGCTGATACGATTTTTTACCACTGGATAAATTGTATTAACATAAATGAGAATGCCACTGTCAACTTAAATATAAAAGTAAGTAATATAATATTGTAATTACGATTGATCCATCCTTAAACAGGAAATACAATATATTTAAAATAGATAAATACATAATAGTTAAATAAATTACAATACTAAATACATAATACTTAAATAAATTACAATTCATAATCTATTATTCTTCTCTCGCTCCAAATGTGGAAGCTTGTACAGCTGAATTTTGACTGATGATATCTAGAGAACAGGATCTTCTTCCAACCTCAGGCATACCCCTGACCGATCTTTTTTGCGCATAAATACATCGAATTCATTTAAACATCATGGCGCGAAGGACCGTGCGCGGTCCTTGGCCTCCAATAAACTTCGTCCCTAATCTTCGCGGTTTTCCGACCTCTGACTCCAGTTCGTGTATCCTAGCATCACTCGGTAGATGTTTGACGGAGTCCTCCCACCTGTCCCATGGCCTTCCAAATGGTCTTTTGCCTTCTGTTTTGTAATTCAACGCTTTCTTTGGGATCTCGCTCTCACGCATTCTGTGTACGTATCGCGCCCATTTCAGTTTCCTAAACTTCAACTTAATTATCGTTGTATGTCGGCGTCGTCATAGAGTTACTCTACTTACTCTACTAGAGTTACTTGATGAAGTATACCACTTCATCATTAGAACGCATGTTCGTAGGTCATCACTGTTACGTCTCATCACAGGTCGTAGGTCAGCCACCTTCCTCCCTTATAGGCCCATAGATCTTTCTCATGATTTTTCTTTTGAAAATGTTTACCAAACCCACCGCTTTTTTAGAGAATGTCCAGGTGCCTGCTCCAAATGCTTGTGCTGGGCGTAATAGGGGGTTGGAAGTTATTACCTTTGTGTGCCTGCGGATGTTTATATCTCTGAAGAATCTTGAAAGTGAGAAATTAGCTTTCCTTATGCATTGTTTTACTTCGACTGTCTCATATGGAGTTTTTGTTAATGTGGCACCTAGGTACTTGAATTTTCCCACTGATTCGATGTAAATATATCGCTGTAAATACAGTGAATGGCTAAATGAATAATTTGCAAAATTCAATTAGACAGTTGCTTTCAAGCATTTTTTATTAGAAAAGTACCTACATCTGCTTCTCTATTTTTTTCATCTTGCATACTTCATTGTTATTTGTTCATTCTTCATTGTTCACTAAGCGCCAATTATTTGAACTGGTCGGGTCTAGAATTGAAAGTAATGTATGCTACCTGAAACCAATATTGCCCTACTTTAAAATTAACTCTAGCTACGGCCCTGTGAGTTTCAAGATGAAGCACAGTGGGATAAAATTCCAAAAAACTGGCCAAAAAACCCGAAAAATATTATTTTTTAATCCGATTCCAAGAATGCATCACATTAGAGAACCCTTGGGACCATCGGATTCCGGGAACTAAAAGAACCAAGTATTGAAAACCAACCCAAACTGTCATACCAAACGAAGCAGTTGAGTGTGTAGAATCGTGTGCGCAACAGTTAGTGAAAATACGGTGAAAAAAAATTCGAATCTAATTTTGCAAAATGGCTGAGCCACAGAAAGGTATGTAGAATTTAAACACATCATTGGCTATAAATAGATTGTTATTGTGCAGCAAGTATTTAAGAATAATTCATAGCAAAAACTACAACGTTTTTAACTCGAAAATTCAAGTTTATGGAAAGATACAACAAAATGAGGGCAAATGAGTGCTCTAAATTTGCTCAGGTTTGCTTTATTAGAGATTTATTGTTTGAGAAAATCAAGAATTGGCTGCTACTAGCTGCTACTTTGTCTTCAGAATAAATTTGTATCAAATCATTTATGAAATAGAGAAATTCTCACATTTATATTTTATAATGCACCGACTAAATAACCGATAAATTTTATTTTTAACCGACTTCACAAAAGGAGGTGGTTCTCAATTCGTTTTTTTTTAATGTTTCTTACCTCGTAACAGTGTAACGATATTTATAATTAACGGATTTATTTAACCGATATCGAAATTTTTTTCTTTTATATCTTTTTTTTGTTTTGTTTGGGAAGGTATACTTCACGATTGGTCCCATTTAAATTTGAAGAACAAACTACCACCCCTAAGGGTGAAAATAGGGGATGGAATTTTTTTGGGCACAAATTTTTTTAGTGCAGTTTTTGTTTTTGAAACCATTTCTTTGAAGTTGTTTTTTTTATTTTAATATATTAACTTTATTTTTATTTCAGATTCAAGTGACAAAGGTATTATCTCGAGGAGGGATCTTTTTTACTTATTGAAAGGTCGTTTTGGTGACAAAATAAGTGAAATATATATTACTGTCGAAAGAGAATCGAGTAATAAATTGAAATACAATTTTGAGTTGACTGAAAAAAAACAAAACTATTTTAGGCATAAATGTGAGAGAAACATGAAGTGGCAGAAAGTTTCTCGCATAGAAGGCAAATTCCTAAATAAATTTAAGGACAGACTGGGCTGGACAAGTTTATCATCTTCACTGACGAATCGCTATCGGAACCTATCAAATTGTCAAGATATGAAAACAGTTTCCCAGGAAAAAAAGCCATATTGATACTTAGATTCGTAATCAGTGCCCCAAAAATCTCGTTCCTGTCAAATTTTCGCAATATGGAAACATTTGCTAAGGAAAATGTTCGCCATATTTTATCCGCCATTTTTTTTTTGGAAAAATGTAACTTAGATTCGTAATCAGTGCCCCAAAAATCTCATTCCTGTCAAATTTTCGCAATATGGAAACATTTTCTACGGGAAATGTTCGCCATATTGGATTCGCCATTTTGTTTTTGGAAAAATGAAACTTAAATTCGTAATAGTGCCCCAAAAATCTCATTCCTGTCAAATTTTCGCAATATGGAAACATTTTCTAAGAAAAATGTTCGCCATATTAGATCCGCCATTTTGTTTTTGAAAAAATGAAACTTAGATTCGTAATCAGTGCCCCAAAAAAACTCATTCCTGTCAAATTTTCGCAATATGGAAACATTTTCTAAGGAAAATTTGGGATTTTTTGGCCATTTTTTTGGGATTTTATCCCACTGTGTGACGTACCGTTGCCATTGTTTTACTCAGAAAGCAATGTTCTGGAATTTGCTAGAACCAATCTCACAATGCATCATTTGAAATATTTTCAGAACTTGGATATGCCAACTGGTTAATGGATATGGCGTTTTTCACAGATGTAGTGAACCACTTACCGCTGCCGCTAGTGCGGTATTGTAAACGGCGCGACAGTGCCCAACAGTTAAGTCATTAATTAATTATATATATATATATATATATATATATATATATATATATATATATATTTATATATATATATATATATATATATATATATATATATATATTATATAGATATATATATATATATATATATATATATATATATAAACGATGTTTTAGATTATAAGACGGAAAAACGAAATATCTTACTTTGAAACGAATACATAGTGATGTAAAAAGGAGTATTATAATGTATATATAAGTATTTAGTGCTGTTCTAGAAATCACAGTTCTTATCACAATCCATGATTTCAAGAGAGTCAGGGAGGATTGGAGTTTTATTCCACATTCCTTTTCACTGATTACAAGGTGGATCGAATCTGTCCCAGAATCCGACAGACCTGAAACTGCTAATCCCAGAAGTATCGAGATGGAGCGATACGAAACACGGGAAACTAATCTTCGTAAGTACTGCAGGACGTTGATGTTATTGAAGTGCTGACAAGAGATGTATGTCCACCTAATTTGGGTAAACCATTTGTCTAGGCATCGGGCACATGTAAGCTGCATTCCAAAATACAGCTTTAGACTAATTCGAAAATAATTTATGGATGACACTCGATAGAGTCAAACACAAATTCAAAAAGGCAGCCTGGACTGTCTAGACAAGTCTGTGAAGTTAGCAACTGAATTTGCAAAAATATAATATTTAATCAGAGTTCCTGGTATATATAAAATACACTGTTTAATCCCCCTTTACCCCCCTAAACAATTAGGGGGGCACTAATTTGTGCCTCCATAATATTCCAACGGGAAATTACATGCAAATAAACATCTGAAATACGCTCTATTTAATTGTTTTAATTGTCACATATGGAATGGTCAGCATCAGTAGGGAAAGATGTCATGTTCTGGCGCCACCTCCACCTCAGACATGCGCATGCGCGATGACCTTTGACCCTAACCTAACATTGACCTTGACCTTGGAACTTCCTGTTTCGACTTCCGGTTTCCGGTTTCGACTTCCGGCAGCCATTTTCGGAACTTCCAGATGCGCGGGAAAATTCAAAATATAGACGCGAGGCGGGAAAATTCAAAATTAGATGCTGGCGGAGGCAAATGAGATGTGTAGTTGGTTACATATATCAATGAGACTAAATACATGAAACTAGATAGACGGGCTAGATACATGAGACTAGACAGACGAAGCTAAATACATGAAACTAGATAGATGGGGCTAGATACATGGGACTAGATAGACGAGGCTAGATACATGAGACTAGATAGACGGGGCTAGATACATGAGACTAGATACATGAGGCTAGGTACATGGGGCTAGATAGGAGAGGCTAGATACTTGAGACTAGTAAGAAAGAGACTAGAGAGATTGAACTAAAATATATAAGGGATTGTTTAATTCAACTAAAATATATGTAAAATTTCTTAAACTTGTCTGTGATTTAGACCTTATTTAATATAAATAAAAAAGTATTTCAGCAATTAGGTTTAATTTTGAGTGACAAATGGAATATATTGTTTCTTTTTCAGTTTACGTAATCAGTTTAGTATTTGAAGCTTTTAGATGTATGAGAATGAAATAACATCCAATAATTTTTATTACAACGTACACGATAGAAAATGTTTATGTAACCACACGTCTAGATAGGACCGAACGTCTAGCACTGATAACAATCCTGTCTCAAGCTGTCTGTAAACGTATGTGAAACAAATAAATTATGAAGCGCGGTCTAATTAATTTCTTGAAATTATCCCGTGTTTAATTTTATAAACGTAATAAGATTTTAATTTAAATAAAGTTTCAGTATTCGGTTAAGCATTGCCGGATGTTTGTGTATGTCAGTGTAATCAATTTCTTCGTTTTGTTTTTCGTATTTGTGTTTATTTCAATCTACTGCCCTGGCTTTGCGATAAGACGCAACCGGATGTTTGTCAGACATACCAACTTCTTATCAGCGGTGCGCGAGCTAAGAAAATTATAAATTATGAAGCGGGGTCTAATCAATTCCTTGTTATTCGTTTTTATTTAATAAACACAATGACGTGAAACATCCAGCGGGTATATAAGCAGCGAGCTGAGAGAGTTCTATCAGTTCTTAAGTAAACCTCGTTACGACAAGTCGCCAACTTAAAAATGTTCTCCTGTACTAAATGTGTGAAAGTGTTTGGAAGGAAGGATGCCCTCTCAAGACATCTGAAAACCTGTGGTAAGTCTAAAAATATAATATAAATATCCAATTCACAAGCTAATTTAATTTATAGAGGCTAAAATTACCCTCAAATGTGACGTTTGCGATGACCAATTTACAAGATTGGACAACTTAAAACGTCACAAGAAGCTATCTCATAACATTGACACGCCATCCACCTCGAAGATGAGCTTAAATACCTCTACCTCCACCTCCAAGAGACCTCTAGAAACCGATGATATACCCTCCGCCTCGAAGAAAATTAAAATGAGTCCACCAACCCCATCAATCCACCGCTGTGATGTTTGCGATCAAGTTTTCCCGACCAGAGCCAAGTACGCTGGACATCTGCGCTCACAACAGCATCTCCAGGTGGCAACTAAACCATATCAGCAAGGTATCACTGAAATTTCTAGTAGTTTTAAGAAAAGGGTTACCACATATAGAATTAATGGGTCAGGGGAAGATATAGATAGCTTTATAATCAATTCGAGGGGCACTGTTGGTAGCGTGATTGAAAACGTTATCAGGTCGTATAATTCAGGGGTAAAATTTAATATTGAACTCTTTGGTATTTATATAAATGAAAAAAATCCCGCGGGCGAATTAAAGTCATTCAATACAAAGTATCATTCAATACATAGTATAATTAACCACTAGCATGAGCAACTTTTCCGAAATTTATGATGATATGGGTGCCAAAATTAAAACCAAATGTAGCGAGTTTCAGGAGAAAGATTCGGGTTGGTCATTAAGGGAGATTTCCCATATAGAAATTAATAACAATAAATACAAACCAATACGTGGGTCATCATTTATTGAATTACCGAAAGAGATTAGGGATCGGAAAGCTTGTGTCAATATTAAGAATGAAGACGAGTTTTGCTTTTTATGGAGTATTATATCCGCGTTACAACCCACGAATGTGAGTTCTGATCGCCCGGCATCATATCCTCACTTTTCTCAAATTTTAAAATACGACAGACTAGAGTTTCCGCTTAAAATTAAAGACATTTCAAAATTCGAACAGACGAACAATATTAGCATTAAGGTTTACGGTTTGGAATTTAATTTCAAATCTAAACAACATGACGTAGTAGGACTAATTTACCACACAACAGAGATTAGGGAAAGACATGTAAATTTATTATATTTAGAGGAAGGGGCTAAGGGCCATTATGTATATATTAAAGATATTTCGCGACTCGTTAGAAGTCAGATTTCAGTAGATTGTAGAAAGAAATATTTATGCGATGGCTGTTTATCCTTCTTCTCAACAGAATAGACTTTTAAGCAGCATCAATTGAATGACTGTAACAATATATACACCATTATGCCGACAGAAGACCTTATAAAAGATAAGAGAGGTGTATGATGCCGGGGAATGTATTAAAATTTCAAAATTTCGATAGAAAAATGCGTATACCCTTTGTTGTATACGCAGATTTTGAATCATTATTAAAGCCAATAGATACATGCTCGCCGAACCCTGACAATAGCTATACAAATCAAACACATATTCACGTACCGTACAGTTTCGCCTAAAATATAAAATGTTCATTCGATGATTCATTAAGTAAATTTTTCACTTATACCGGAGAAGATTGCCCAAAATTGTTTTGCGAGAACCTCTATGCAGATGTTAAGGAATTATACAGGAAACATTTAAGCGTTGTACTTGCGATGGTTAAATTAACTGCACTTGAGCGAAATACATACGATACGGCCACTTCTTGTCATATATGTAATAAATTATTACAAGCAACAGACAAAGTCGCCGATCACGATCATTTAACGGGCAAATTTCGCGGAGCCGCCCACTCAAATTGTATTTTGAATTATAAAATTCCTAAAATGATTCCTGTATTTTTTCATAACATGTCAAATTATGATGTTCATTTGTTTATTAAAGAATTTGGCTCTGACGAGGAAAATATTGACATTATTCCACAAAATAAGGAAAAATATATATATCTATCACCAAAAATCTACCGGTCGTGGAATATGTAGATAGAAAAGGAGTAGAAAATAAAATTTATTTGAAATTAAGATTTATAGACTCATTAAGATTTATGGCTAGTTCTCTGGGGAAACTAGCGAAAAAGCGAGTGACGATCAATGCATAGAGGTTCGAAAATTTTTCCCCAATAATGAACATTTTGTATTATTAAGGCAGAAAGGTGTTTTCCCATACAAACACATGGACTCATTCGATAGGCTGACTGAAACATCTTTACCGCACAAGGACTGCTTTAACGATTCATTAAATAACTATGTCATAACCGACAAAGAATATAATTTTGCTCAGACTGTTTGGACTACATTTAACTGTAAAATTTAAAAGATTACTCTGACCTATATTTAAAGACTGACGTATTGCTATTGACAGATATTTTCGAACAATTTAGAAACGTATGCATCACGACATATCAGCTTGATCCGGCCCATTATTATACGGCCCCCGGACTGAGCTGGGATGCAATGCTGAAAATGACTGACATAAATTTGGAACTTTTCACGGACATAGACATGCACCATTTCGTCTCCAAAGGCATTAGAGGGGTTATTTGCCAAGCCTCGCTGAGATACGCTAAGGCGAATAATAAATACTTATCTGAGTATAATTCGAACCATCCCAGTACATATTTAGCATACTGGGATGCGAATAATTTGTATGGCTGGGCACTTTCTCAACTAATGCCTTACGGTGGGTTTAAATGGTTGACGGAGACTGAAATTTTAGACTTTGACGTGACGAAAATGAGTGATGATTCACCTATTGGCTATTTTATCGAAGCAGACATCGAGTATCCTGAATCGCTACATGCCTCACATAATGATTTACCATTCCCCGTTGAAAGCATGATTCCACCAAATTCAAAATTTAATAACAGAAAACTTATTCCAAATTTAAACAACAAAGAAAAATATATTACTCACTACAGAACTTTAAAGCAGGCAATAAATCACGGACTGAAAATTACAAAAATTCATAGAATTATAAAATTTTAACAATCTGATTGGCTAAAACAATATATCGACCTAAACACTACTTTACGACAGACAGCTACAAATTATTTCGAAAAAGACTATTTTAAATTAATGAACAACAGTGTATTCGGCAAAACCATGGAGAATGTGAATAAACGAGTGGATGTAAAACTTGTTAATCATTGGAATGATATTGGTCGTAAACCTGGCGCGGAAACACTTCTCGCTAAACCGAACATGAGAATTGTTTCCACGTTTACGGAAAATTTAGTTGCGAACCAGTTTAACAAGTTAAAAGTTTGCTATAACAAACCGATTTATGTGGGGTTTGCCGTTTTGGATTTGTCGAAATTATTAATGTATGAGTTTTTTTACGATTTTCTGAAACCCAAGTATGGTGAAAAAGTTGCTCTATGCTACTGCGACACCGATAGTCTCATTTTATTGATCGAAACTGATGATATTTACATAGATATCAAGGAGGACATTGCAAAATTTGATACCAGCAATTTTAGACCTGATAAGAACGTTTTCAATATACCACTGAAAAATAAAACCATTTTAGGGTTAATGAAGGATGAGTTAGGCGGTAGGATTATGAATGAATTTATTGCGTTGAGACCGAAAATGTATGCGTATTGCACAGAGGAGGATAAAGCGAATTGGCTCAAAAAGGCTAAAGAAGTTAAGAAGTGCGTAGTGGATTAAGATATCGCTGGGGCCGATTATAAACAATGTATGTTTAGTGGCGAAGTTGTATATCGGCAACAGAATATTTTTAGAAGCTACAAACACACCATCTTCACAGTTCAGCAGAATAAAATTGCGCTAAGTAGTAATGACGATAAGAGATTCATCTGCTTGGATGGTTGCAGTACTTTAGCTTTTGGTGATACGCTTATCTCATAAAGTAATTTTTAATTTATCCCATAAAGTAATTTTCCGTATATTTAAATGTTTATTATTCACGTTCAACTCAATAAATTCATTCATAATGTATTTTTGTATTGTAGATAATGTATATTTTTGTATTGTAACTATTAATAATGTATAAATGTTTATATATTTATTCTTGTAATTTTAAATAATGTATATTTTTTCTATTGTAAATAATATATATTTTTGTATTGTAACTATTAATTATGTATATATGTTTATATATTTATTCTTGTAATTTTAAATAATGCATATTTTTCTTATAATTGTTAATAATGTTTATATTTTTACTTTCATTATGTTATCTAAGTTTTCAACATTAACGATAGAGAAATATATTATTGATAAGAAAATACCTCGATACACAGGAAATAATAAACGTTGTCTAATCACAGAATATTTTCAATGTGTGACAAGGAGAAAACATGAAAAATAATCAAATTATATACATTTTATTAATATATTTTTCTTTTATTATATTATTAATTCTAAAAAATTGTAATAATATCTATATATTCTTTTATTGTAATTGTTTATAATTGTTTAACATATTTTTTCCTTTTAATAAATGTCTATATAAAATATATTTCTATTTTCATTATGTCAACCTCTTTCTACATTTTCAGACTAAACACGGGGGAGAAATTTGTGATAAATTATAATATTCTCAATCGCAATCTCCTATTATGAACTAATCTCTAGGAAAATATGCGCGTCGGAACAGCTGTGAATAATAGATCAGAAATATTGCTTCTCAAGAATGGTGATAAGGTTATAAAATAAAGAAAACTCCACATAGAATTTACGGGTTTATTAAATTTTAATAATAATACATTTAAATTTACATCAATACATTTAAATACTTATATAGTAATTCAATGCAAGTAGGCAATCGTAAATGTTACTCGATTATATCGGCTTCTCTTAAAGCGTTTTCTATAGTTTGAATCTCATGATCCTTAGATGTGTTTCCAAATGTTTGTGACTTTTTTAACAGCCATAATCGTTCAAACAACTTGTTAAGATCATTCCATTCAATAAACGGATTAAACGACTCCCCGCTTGCAATTTTCTCATTGAGGTAAGGTATGTTCCCTTCGAAATCATAGTCTGTGAAAACACTTTCTTCATCTTCTTCTCTCTTGTTAATGCAATTTCTTGGAAATTCTGCAGGGGTATTCTGTTTGGATGTTTGAGAATTACTAATATCAAATCGATGTTCCAATAAATCCAGGTAATTTAACAACTCTTTAAAGGAGTCAGCTAACATTAAGACGTTTATTCTGTTTTCTTTCATCCCCACCATTAAGTCATTGAATATATCATGATCTTTGGGTGCACCTGCCTCAATATCTTAAGCTACACTTTTATCTAAACTGCTTTCTTCCATTAAGCCATTGTCTATAACATTTTCAGGCAGCTTCGCTTCCACTTTCTTTTCTTTACTTGCAATCAAACTGTCATGGTTTTTTTATTGCTTCACTCGTTGTACTTTCTTTAATATTATATCTCTAAATTCTGTAGAATTGTCATTTTCTATTACTAGATCATTATTATCAATTATTTTTATACGTTTTTCTTTTTGGATTACCTCATCATCTGACAGATTTCTAAATGTGGCTTCATTAAGAGTGTCTTGCGATTGTTCTTCGAGATTCACCAGTTTACTCATCTTAGTTGCATATTGTTTAGTTGACAAATGGCGATTATATATATATCACGACGAGAAAATATTTTTGTACAATACTCGCATACAATTTTAAAGTTTTTGTTGTGACTTTCATGTCTGCGTAAATTTTCAATTAATGAATATTCTTTGGTACACTTAAACATGACGTATTCTCACAAACGTCCAGTACTAAACTGATTAACAATCAAGTTTGCTCCTATTTATACCGAATGCAAAATTCAATGGATAGGGAAGAATAAAAAGTGGACGGAGTGGACGGAAAGTGGACGGGAAGTGGACGGAAAGTGGACGGAGTGGACGGGAAGTGGACGGAAAGTGGACGGAAAGTGGACGGAGTGGACGGAAAGTGGACGGAAAGTGGACGGAGTGGACGGAAAGTGGATGTAAGTGGATGGAAAGTGGATGGAAAGTGGATGGAAAGTGGATGGAAAGTGGATGCAAGTGGATGGAAAGTGGATGCAAGTGGATGATGGAAAGTGGATGTAAGTGGATGGAAAGTGGATGTAACTGGATAGAAAGTGGATGGAAAGTGGATGGAAAGTGGATGTAAGTGGATGGAAAGTGGATGGAAAGTGGTTGCAAATGGATACAAGTGGATGGAGAGTGGATGTAAGTGGATGGAAAGTGGATGCAAGTGGATGGAAAGTGGATGAAAAGTGGATGCAAGTGGATGGAAAGTGAATGCAGGTGGATGGAAAGTGAATGTAAAGTGGATGGAAAGTGGATGTAAGTGGATGGAAAGTGGATGCAAGTGGATGGAAAGTGGATGCAAGTGGATGGAAAGTGGATGCAGGTGGATGGAAAGTGGATGTAAAGTGGATGGAAAGTGGATGCATGTGGATGCAAGTGGATGCAAGTGGATGGAAAGTGAATGCAGGTGGATGGAAAGTGGATGTAAAGTGGATGGAAAGTGGATGCAAGTGGATGGAAAGTGAATGCAGGTGGATGGAAAGTGGATTCAAGTGGATGCAAGTGGATGGAAAGTGGATTGAAGTGGATGCAAAGTGGATGGAAAGTGTATGGAAAATGGATCCAAATAGATGGAAAGAAGGGGGATTCCAATTCGAGCGGTTGAGCGGAGCGGACGTGTTTTGTGAAGCGAGTTTTACGGATTGAGTTTTTTATTTGTGACGCGTAAAAACGGCGCGCGATAAGGAAAAAAAAGGAAAGAAAAAGAAAAAATGAAAAAAAGTGAGAGTGAAAGCGACCGAGACGAGGATTATAAAAGGAAAAGAGAAAAGGGAAGAGGGTCAGAAGAAAGGTTGAACCCCTTTCAAAAAAGTAAAAAACTGGAAAGATCACCGGCTAAAAAGGAAATGGGTGAGGAAATGAAGATGCTGAAAAAAATTATGGAAGATATAGGGGAGATAAAGGAAGAGAATCGGAAGATGAGCCGGGAAATGGAATATTTGAAAAATATGATGCGTGAAAAGGAAGAAAAATGGGAAAGAGAAAAGACAGAACTAAATGAAAAAATTAAAAGACTGGAGGAGAAAATGGAAGAGAAGGAAAAAATAATGAGAAAAAAGAATATTGTTGTGACGGGACTGGACGAAGGGGAATGTGAGAACGAGAAGAATCTGGAAGAATGGATAAAGGCAGAATTAGAGGTAGAAGTGACGGTGAAAGAGATGTATAAAGTAAGTGGAGGGAAAATGCTAGTGGCGGAACTTGGGACCTGGGGTGAAAAGCGGAAAGTTATGGAAAATAAGAGGAAACTAAGAGAAAAAAGCGAAAAGAGAGTATACATAGACGACGATCTGACAAAGAAGGAAAGAGAAATACAGAAGGAATTAAGAGCGATAGCCAAAGAAGAGCGACAAAAAGGACGGTGGGCGAAAGTCGGTTATAAAAAGATATGGATAGACGGAAAAGGCTTTAAGTGGGATGATGAAAAGGGGGAGTTAAACACAACAAATTTTTGAATAAGAGCACAAGGAAAAGACGACAGGACAGAAAACGGAAAACGAACATGGAGAGGAATAAGGAAGAAACGGAGCAGTTAAGAATAGTATACTGGAACACAGCGGGGATAAAAAACAAAGACAATGAGTTTTGGGAATATTTGGGAAAATTTGACGTAGTGGGATTGGTAGAAACGTGGGTGGAAGAGAAGGGGTGGGAAAAATTGGAAAAAATAATGCCGAAAGAGTTTAAGTGGAAGTGTCAATTTGCAGAGAGGGTAAGCAGGAAAGGGAGAGCTAAAGGGGGGATAATAATGGGAGTGAAAAAGGGTTTGGAAGAAGAAAACAGAACCGAAGCAAAAGAAGAAAGAGGCATTATGGAAAGAACGGTGAAAATTAGACAGAAAAAATGGAGAATTATAACAATATACAGCAGAAGTATGAAAGAAACGAAGAGAATGATAGAAGAGCGAGTAAAACAGCAAGACGAGGGAACTCTGGTGATTGGGGGGGACTTTAACGCAAGAATTGGAGGAAAGGGAATACGGCTAGAAGAAGATCAAACAACAATAGAAAGAAGACCAACAAAAGACGCAACAGAAAACGCCGAAGGGAGACTACTGATTAGTCTCGTAGAAGAAAGAGGGTGGGACATACTTAATGGAAACAGTATAGGAGATGAGAAAGGAGAGTACACATATATTGGACCAAGAGGGGAGACAGTTATTGACTATGTTATGGTGAATGAAGAAGCATGGGATGAAATAGAACAATTCAAGGTGGGAGAAAGAATCGAGTCGGATCATATGCCATTGGAAGTGAAGACAAAAGGAAGAGAGAAAAATAGAAGAAGTGAGAAGGATGTTAGAAGAAAAATTGTCAAGAATATCTGGACGGAAGAAGCAATAGAAAATTATAGAACAAGACTTAGGGAGGCTAGATACGAAGAGGAAGGGATAAACGAAAAAGTGAAAGAACTGGGTGATCACGTAAAAAATGCAACAGAAAAAAAAGTGATAGAGACAAGAGTGAAGGTGGGGTCTTGGAAAAACGAGTGGTGGGATAAAGAATGCAGGGAAGGGAAGCAAGCAGTAAGAAAGAAATTAAGAAATTGGAAAAGAGGAATAGCAAGTAATGAGGATTACAAGAGAGCACGCAAGAGGTACAAATTAGTATGCAAGGAGAAGAAGCAAAAGAAATGGATGGAAGAAGAACTAAAGATGAAAGGCATAAAGACGGAAGAAGAGGTATGGAAATACATAAATAGGGAAAGAAAGAAAAAAGTAGAAAGAGTGAGTAATAGAATTACTATGGAGGAATGGAGAAAGTACTTCAGTCAGCTGCTGGGTGGTGATGAAATCAGACAGGAAAAGAAAAAGAGTCAACACAGGGTGGGAGAAATAGAAGAGATAACAAGAGAAGAATTAGAACAACAACTGAGTAAACTGAAAAAGAAAAAGGCACCGGGGAGGGACGGTATACAGAATGAATCGTGGATATATGGAACTGAAAGGGAAGCTGACAGGCTGTTGGAGATAATGAATGGAGTGTGGAAGGGAGAGGGCTTCCCACAGGAGTGGAAAGAGGGGATAATATGCCCCATATATAAGAAAGGAGAAAGGGAAACAGCAAGCAATTACAGGGGGATCACGATGCTCAATACGGCATATAAGATATATGCAATGATTGTAGAAGAGAGATTGACGAAGGAATTGAAGGAGCGAGGTGTGATACCAGACGGACAGGCGGGATTTAGGAAAGGGAGAGGGACCATGGATAATGTATACATCTTGAATCACATAGTAGGGAAGGAGATAAAAAAGAAGGGCGGCAAGATGTATGCATTATTTGTGGACCTGAAGGCGGCCTTTGATAATGTAGCAAGAGAGGCACTGTGGGAATGCCTGAGAAAGAAAAGGATAAAGGAGCATCTGATATCAAAATTAGAAGAGATTTATGAAGAAACAATAAGTAGAGTGAGAGTTGGTGAAAGGGTGAGCGAAGGTTTTAATACGCATAAGGGAGTGAGACAAGGCTGCCCACTAAGCCCCAGCCTGTTTGCAGCATTTATTGGAGACATAGAGGAGATGTTCAGCAAGGCGCAGACGGGTGGGTTTGTGGTGGGCAAAGAAAAAGTGTGGTCCCTAGCCTACGCGGACGATTTGGTGGTGCTAGCGAGAGACGAGAAAGGGATGAAAGAAATGATAAGAAACATGGAGAAATATATGAGGAGGAAAAATCTGACAGTGAATGTGGAAAAGTCCAAGATGATGGTGTTTAGAAAAGGGGGTGGCAGGAGAAGAGTAATTGAGTGGAGATGGGAGAAGGAGAAAATTGAAGAAGTAAAAGAATTTAAATACCTAGGGTACGTGTTTAATGAGAGAAATACTGAAACAGCACACATGAGAGAGTTAGTAAAGAAAGCCAATAAAATACTAGGAGTGGTATGGGGAATAGGAGAGAGAAAATTTGGGCACGACTATAGAAGGAGAGTGATGATGTTTGATAGCCTAGTGAAAAGTGTGATGATGTATGGAGCGGAAATATGGGGATGGAGAGAGCAAGAAGGACTGGAAAGGGTGCAAGAAAAATATTTGAAATGGGTGCTAGGACTAGGTAGAGAGACCCCGGGCTATATAGTGATGGAGGAAACAAAGAGAGATGGAATAAGAATAGAAGCAGGAAAGAGAGCAATAAGTTTTGAGGAGAGAGTGATAGAGAGAGGAGAGTGCAGAATTCTGCAAGAGTGCCTCAAAGAAAAAAGAAAAGAAATAGGAAAGGGGGTGTGGAAAGAGAGGGAAGCATATCTAGAAAGAAACGGGTATGCAGGAGCGGAGATAGAAAGAATGAGAGAGAGAGGTAGAGTAATGACAGAGGAATTGGTCCAGAGAGATAGAGATGTGCAAAGGCAAGAAAGGAGAGCAAGAATTAGGGAGTCTAGGTACAATGGGAAATATGAAAAAATAATAACGGAAGAACTGCCAAAGTACCTAGGAAGAGAAAGTAGAAAAGAGAGAGTGACAATAGCAAGATTCAGATGTGGAAATGAAGAGAAAGATAATAAATTTTGGATGGAGGATAGGAATAGAGTATGCAGGATGTGTGGAGAAAACAAGGAGACAATAGAACACCTGCTGAACGAATGTTCAGAAATGAGAGAAAGGGACGAGTGTAGAGAAGAGATTTTAAATGAGGATGGAAGAGGGATAGATTGGATGAGGAAAGTGGAGGAGAGAAGAAGAGCAATATGTGGGGCGGGAAGCTGGTAATCGGTTTAGGGATTGGAATTTAATGGCTTTCTTTTTTTTTGTTTTTAGTTTGATTAGTATGATTCTTTTTTTTTCTTTCTCTCTTTTTTTAATTTATATTATGTACAATATTTGTATATTAATTATATATGTACTGGATTTTGATGATGTAAAATTTTGGAACCAATTTATAAACCCGTAAGGGTAATAAATATACATAATACAACTAGATGGAAAGTGGGTTTGAATAGGTAGGTATCTAAATTATCCTTAATGCGTATGCCACTTTCCAAAACAGTTTCCAAAACTATTGCGATGGCATAAACGAACCAATATTGAATTTGATTCAATTCAGAGATCATGTTCTTTTTGTGTTTGATGTATCTAAACAAAATGAAAGTATTAAATCATCTACTGTTGATTTAAAAATTGAATTAGAAGCTACGCAAGCATTCAAATCAAACACTCGAGCCTATTGCCTTATTTTGTGTGATGCTGTCGTTGAATACACTCCATTGTTGAAAAAATATGTACTTATTGTAAAATAGTGATTCTATTTGTAATTGTAAATAAATATATATTTTTATTCTACTAATAACTTGGTTTTATTTTACCCGTAATCCTGAAACTGAATAAAATGATTAAGAAAAACGGTATACATTGTTAAATTATTATTTTTATTATAATTAGTAAAAAAACATTGCATATTACAAAATCTTTTTTCATCAATACATTTATAACATTTATATCGGGGTGGTGGGGGTCCATCAATATGATCTACATCAGTTGGTAGATTGTAATGTTTGTAACATGGTAGGCAGGCGGCTATATCTTCATCTTCTTGAAAATGCGATGGAAGCGCATCTCACATCGATAGTAGTTCTCTGGATGTTATATGTGTCATTAAATGTAGTTTATACTGATTATAGCAAGCACAACACCTATTCATTGATACACAGTCTAGAAAAAAGTTGATAGCACTTTTTAACATCTTGATATCTTTTAATTGTTAATTTTAATCGTTGAATTTTTTTAATGTGTTGTTCCAATCGTGCTTTACTTTGTACTAACCGTTCTACTGCATCGTCGGTGATTTTAACCATTACACTGTTGGATTGATTCTATATCTTTAAATAATTTACATTTGTTGTACGCCAATATCTCATACATATATTCTACGCTTTCAAACTGCTGGCTAACTGAAGATGTTTGTAGCAGGTTTTCAAGGGTTGATGCGATGTCACAATCTTTTGGTAGGTTTATAAAATGCAGCAGCCATTCGTTGTAATAATCGGCAAAGTTTAATGTTTTCAAACGTTCCAAACGATAATCAATTAATTTAAATAAACCATCTAACTTGCATATTGCCTTTTGATCTAGATCGAATTGAACCCCTCTGCTTTGTAATGTGATATATCTGCTTCTATTCCGTTTAGCTGATGCGTGAAAAGTTATGGTGAAGCTATCGCAAGCGGGTACTATTTCGGTATATGATATTTCCGACTTTTGAGTTTCTAGCAAAGGGTTGCAGTTGGGGCCCTTCCTTTTAACTCCTCTTTGAGGTTTAATCGCTGATGTTGAAAAAAACGTATTCACCTTATGCCATTCAATTTTTAATGCGAACCATTTGATTGGAATTAATGTGGAACTTCTTTGGGAGTTGAATATACGAACACAGGGGTAATAGCCTCTAACCGCGCTGAATCCAGTTGAAGTTGATAATGTCTTGGATATTGGATAGCTAACTTCGTTTATGAGCCGACATTCACTTTTAATTTCTTCATTGAAATCTTGTAGTAAGTCATCCAAGAAAGTAGGTGAACTTATGCCCGAATCTGACATGGGTGATGTTGATACTGACATTGTGTTGATATAACTAATTCATTATTAGTATTTTGTCTCCTATTTATACCCAAACGGATTTTGAATGAGCCAATCAAAATGCTTCGTATGTATCACGTGATCCAGACAAGTTGAGACGAGAAATTGTTATCAGCGCTAGACGACTAGTTGCATCTAACCGATAAATCAAAAACATGTTTATCGTGTTTATTAAATTAACCACAAACAAACTTAACAATAACAGGAAGTTGTTATTGCTACCAAACATCTGGTCGATGTAGTAGTTCCGGTTCAGACAAGTTGAGACAGGATTGTTATCAGTGCTAGACGCTCGGTCCTATCTAGACGTGTGGTTACATAAACATTTTCTATCGTGGAAGTTGTAATAAAAATTATTGGATGTTATTTCATTCTCATACATTTAAAAGCTTCAAATACTAAACTGATTACGTAAACTGAAAAAGAAACAATAGATTCCATTTCGCACTCAAAATTAAACCTAATTGGTGAAATACTTTTTTATTTATATTAAATAATTAATACGGTCTAAATCACAGACAAGTTTAAGAAATTTTACATATATTTTAGTTGAATTAAACAATCCCTTATATATTTTAGTTCAGTCTCTCTAGTCTCTTTCTAACTAGTCTCATGTATCTAGCCTCGTCTATCTAGCCCCATGTGTCTAGCCCCCATGTATCTAATCCCGTCTATCTATGTATGTAACCAACTACACATCTCATTTGCCTCCGCCAGCATCTAATTTTGAATTTTCCCGCCTTGCGTCTATATTTTGAATTTTCCCGCGCATCTGGAAGTTCCGAAAATGGCTGCCGGAAGTCGAAACCGGAAACCGGAAGTCGAAACCGGAAGTCGAAACCGGAAGTTCCATGGTCAAGGTTAGGTTAGGGGTCAAAGGTCATCGCGCATGCGCATGTCTGAGGTGGAGGTGGCGCCAGAACATGATATCTTTCCCTATTAGCATCACGTACTTACTTTTAAAGTACCCGTAATAAATAATTAACAATCACTACCAGAACCAAAGTGATAATCGAATTTAAATAAATTGTTAATGTAAACATTTGTACATAAACTTTGTGTTTTTTTTACAACCAATGTGGGTCCACGGGGTAAGTCCTAAGAACCACTGCGGGCTTGTGGCCTATTGAATTTCCCCACAATGTTCCATTTTTGCAAATAGATTCAGCCTTGTATTAGTTCTAGGAGTATATGTGCCTTGCTCTTCACAGGGATCTCATTTGCTGTAATGCTCAGCTCGTGTCCCCTACGTGCAATTGCTTGGCAATGCAAGATTATAGGCCGGCCTCAATTGTGATCTGCTTCGCTTTCAGTTGCAGGAGTTCAACAGATAAAGAAACCGATGAATTTTCTAGCATTCGTTTGCTATGTTTTTGACCATTTGTTTTATCTCACTGTAGCCGGTGCTAAGTAGCTACCCATTTACAGATTTTGATACGGGCTATGGTTTTGGTAATGTAGGAGTCCCTGCTAGCACTGATGTTTGCATTGTTAGCACCATCCTTTGCTAACTTGTCCGCATTTCGTTTCCTACCATTTCCCTATGGCTCGGTACCCAATCAAGTGTGACCTTGTTGTGTCTTGCCAGAGCCTTGGGGTTCTGGAGGCATTTCCGAGTTGTTTTAGATTTAATTTCATTACACGCTAAGTCATTTAAAGCAGCCTGACATTTCCGTGAAAATGCGGATGTTTCTACTTTTGTAGTCCATCTTTAGATTTTCACGGGCACAGATCGCGCTGGCGTGTGTTTCTGCTTGAAATGCCGTGGAATGTGATCTCAGGGGCATAGATAAGCTGTACCTCAGGGACGGTCCGTAGATTCCTGCGCCAGTTCCACTGTCCTTTACGGAGCCGTCTGTAATCCAGTCCAGCCCACCTTGAAATGTGATTGCCTTCTGTCCAGTTCGTAGTTCTGTTTTAAAGGATAGATCGAATGATAGCCTTTTCGGCATTGAGTCTCCCTCAATATTGAAGATTGGCTCTGAAATTACATTCGTTATCGTGGTGTGCCGTGACCACGCCAGGGCCTCCCAAGTGCCATTTCACCTGCATCTAAAGGCTTGCATTCTTGCCTCACTTATGATGAAGATATCTAATGGAGGCAGGTCAGTCATAACCTGTAGAGCTGCAGTTTGTGCGATTCTTAACAATCCCGTAATTGCTAAGCATGCCAGTATTTGAACATTAGATAATTCCTTTATGACCTGCTTTTGCTTCAGTTTGGTCCACGGTACCGTGGAACTATATGTTAGAATGGGTCTAACTACCGTGGTATACAACCAGTATACCATGCTCGGTTTTAGTCACTGAAATATATCTGTCTGTAAACCAGTCCAGCCCACCTTGAAATGTGATTGCCTTCTGTCCAAAGTAGTTCTGTTTTAAAGGGTAGATCGAATGATAACCTTTTCGGCATTGAGTCTCCCTCAATATTGAAGATTGGCTCTGAAATTACATTCGTTATCGTGGTGTGCCCTGACCACGCCAGGGCCTCCCAAGTGCCATTTCACCTGCATCTAAAGGCTTCCATTCTTGCCTCACTTATGATGAAGATATCTAATGCAGGCAGGTCAGTCATAACCTGTAGAGCTGCAGTTTGGGCGGTTCTTAACGATCCCGTAATTGCTAAGCATGCTAGTATTTGAACATTAGATAATTCCTTTATCACCTGCTTTTGCTTCAGTTTGGTCCACCGTACCGTGGAACCATATGTTAGAATGGGTCTTACTACCGTGGTATACAACCAGTATACCATGCTCGGTTTTAGTCACTGAAATATATACTATCTGGAACGAGCGCTGCCTCTTGGCTTGTGTGGGCCGAGAGAGAGAGAGCATCACAAGGTGTCTCTCGTGACGCTCTGTCTTCGTCTAGTACAGTCCAAAAGAAATCAGTATGTCTACAGATCTGAATGATCTGAATGTCTCAATCTCACTCTCTTTCTTGATACAACTCAATACAACTAGCTTTTCGCTCTGACTGTATCACATCCTCCCCACTTTCGACTACACTGTTGGCTAGACAAGGATGAAGGGATGTCCTTGGTACCTCTCTCTCTCGGTCCGCGCAAGCCAAGAGGCTAGCGCTCGTTCCAGTTAGTATATATTTCAGTGATTTTAGTCCCCATGATTTGCCAAGTGTTCTTTTAGTCATCACATTAACGCCATTTTACATTTGTTGGTGGCTCTCGTAAGGTGTTGATTCAAGAAATCCAAATCAGTTTGGCATCCATGATTATACCTAAATATTTGACTTCCTCACTTACCTTTAGACGCTCATTATAGCAAAATGGTAACGTAATAACGAGTATGTGCTCCCATATATATATATATATATATATATATATATATATATATATATATATATATATATAACGTCCATATATGTATAACGTCCCATTCTTCAGTAAGAGCCGCCGTTAGCTACTGGGTAGTCTTAGGAAGATGGGGGCAAGCACGAACACGTCTGTCGAGCATATCCCAAACATGCTCTATGGGATTTAAATCAGGACCTAAAGGAGGCCACACCATTGTTTAAATTTCCAGTTCTTCTAAGAAGTCTAAAGTGATTCGCGCAGTATGTGGTCTTGCGTTATCCTGCATTATCAAAAAATTTGGACCTATTCCATATGCCGCAGGGACAACATGTTCTCCTTACATAATGTCAACATAGAGATTATCGCTAAGATTTCCTGGAATTACAACAGTGTCGGTTATATTGTCGATACTAATCCCACCCCAAACCATAACTGAACCACTTCAAAATCTTTCGTCTTCCTGGACAGTAGCAGCGGCGTAGTGTTCTCCTGGGCGTCCGTAAACACGCACTAGGAAATCGCAACGAGTAATACAAAACCTTGATTTATCCGAGAAGAGCACATATTTCCATTGTCGAAGTTGCCCTGCGACTTGTTCACGAGCAAAATTCATCACTGCTATTCTGTTGCGTCGTGTCAAAGAGGGGTTTCGAGCGGGTCGTCTTGCCCTCAAATTTGATTCCCTCAACCTATACCTAATTGTCTGTCTGATACAGTGACCCCATGCATCGTCCTGAGGCAAAAAGGGAAGACTCAAAATCAGTAAAAATCTGTGTTGATTTTGAGTTGTTTTTCTTTTGCCCACCGCGCCTGGTATATTGTTCTGTATAAAAGTACCTGTTCCACAATCGCTGAATAATAGACAGGCTTACGTTGTAGCTTAAGTTTCTTGAAACTTGTCGAAGACTTTGGCTATTTTCAATTAATGTTTTAGCACAAACAACTTCCACTTCGTTGAGATGCCTAATTTTCACTTAACTTAAGTCAAACAGTCAGTTGCAAACATTTTCGTCTGCGTATTGATTTGAACAAGGCCTTCCGAGCTCCTTGAATCAAATTTGGGATACATTATTTCACTTTAGTTATGGCAGTTCTTGCTATTTATTATGGATACTCCGGAAGTATGGGATACTGATAATTCCCTATTTGTCAATTAAATTAACTAAATAGAGCGTCTTTCAGATGTTCTTAATTTTATTTGCATGTAATTTTAAGTTTAAATTTTATGGAGGCACAAATTAGTGACCCGCTAATTGTTTTGAGCAGCGTAGTTCTTGAGTACTTTGTGCGAAATTTCAATCGTTCTGCAGAATTTCGCGAATAAATGGAAAATACCAATAATGAGCGAAACAACCACTTTTGAGAAAAACTTCAATTTTGACATATTTCTGCACCTAGACTATTGTTCTGGTGTGCTGGAGCTAAAACTATTCGCGGATCTGAACACCCTAAGAGTTCTATCGAAGATCTCTTTGAGATTTTTTGATCAAAACCTTAGTTCAAAAGATATTTGCAATAATAAGGGACCCATTGTTTTGAATGAAAAATTTAAAAAATCGCGCGTCAGTTCTGTTTGTAGTTCCCGGTAGAACTCTTAGAGTATATCTATTTTATCTATAGAGTATAAATATCGAAAATCCCTACTACATTTTTCTGTTAAAAATTGGAAAAATATGCGAAAAATTAGACTTCACCGACGCGACGCGACGAAGTGAAAAATAAAAAATCGCACGATTTTTTTTAACTTTCATTCAAAACAATTGGTTAACTAAGGTTTTGATAAAAAATGTCAAAAGAATCTTCGATAGAACTCTAAGGGTGCTATTCATATCCGCGAATAGAACTTTTTTTGCAATTTTCAAAATTCGTTGGTCATCAATGCGCGGAAAATAATATGGGAAAATTATATTAGAAATCTATTCTCAGGTAAAAGAATTCTTAACCAAGATGCGGAGGATGATCTAATAGGACCCTCAATAACAAAATGAGAAATAGAATGCCACCCGCACATTGAAAAACACCTGGTCCTGATTAGATACTATCATAAAACTAATAATATCATAAAACTACTCGATTATAGAGACACAGCAGTTCTTCAGAAACTCTTCAACAAGATATATGAAACCGTCCAGTACCTCGAACAATGGTTGACATCAACCTTCATTCCTCTGCCTATAAAGAACAACGCAAAGAAATGCGAAGATCACATGCTTATTAGTCTTATGAGCCACTCCTTAAAACTATTTCTCAAAATAATACATCAGAGAATATTTGTAAAGTGTGAACAAAACAGCAGTGACTCACAATTCGGATTTAGACAAGGCCTGGGCACTCGAGAAGCACTAGTGGCAACACAAGTACTGATACAAAACTGACACGACCAGCGGAAGGATGTGTGCCTATGTTTCATTGACTTCCAGAAGGCCTATGAAAGAGTACAACACCATAAATTAATAACAATACTGATACAAATGGATATAGTTGGCAGAGATATCAGCTGCATCGAAAACTTCTATCTGAATCAATGTGCTCACATAAAGATCGATGGAGAGCAAAATAATAATCTTGGAATATGCAGAGAGTCCAAAAGGGATGTGTTCTTTCGCCACTGATGTTCAATTTGTACTCCGAGAATATCGTCCAGGAAGCACTTGATGATATTTAAAAGGGTATTAAAGTCAACGGAACATGGATTAACAATATTCGCTACGCGGATTGATTGCTGACAATATGTGCGACCTTAAACATCTTGTCAACGCAGTAGGAGAGCATAGTAAGGGGATGAACATAAAAATAAACGCCAATAAAATAAAATACATGATTGTTACTCGTCAACCAGACATGTTAATAAATGTGGGACTAACATTGGACGGATCATTAATTGAGCGGGTGAACAATTATAAATATCTTGTAGTATGGCTCACTGAAGAATGGACATCTGACCTGGAAATAAGATGCCGTATAGAGAGCGCCCGCAACACATTCATGAAATTCAAATGCATCTTCACAAATACAGACTTTGACCTCACCTAAAAATGAGATTCATAAAATTCATTACATTTCATCGGTATTACTATATGGCATGGAGAGCTGGACATTGAAGGTGACCACAACGAATAAAATAGAGGCCTTCGAGATGTGGGTATACCGCAGCGTGCTGAAATCCCATGGTCCACCCGAGTATCCAACGAAAATTTCCTACGACGAATATACAACGAACGTGAACTATTGCTAATGATCAAAAAGAGAAAAACCGCATACCTAGGGCACATAATGCGAAATACGAAGTACCAGCTCTTACAACTAATCGTCGAGGGGAAGATAGAGGGAAGGAGTTGAATGGGAAGGAAGATGTCATGGCTGCTTAATATAAGACAATGGACCGGTTTACGAACTATGGAAAGCCTAATACATACGGCCAGAGACGGAATACAAATGAGTCATGTGGTAGCAAACATTCATTAGTGATTGTTGGTTGGTTTAGTTGGTCAAGAACTCCAGAACTATGTTCGAGATGCAGGAATATTTTAAAATTGCAGTTTTTCTCAAAAGTGACGCTACGGTTATTGTTGGTATTTTTCATTTTTTTCGCTAAATTCTGCAGAACTGTTAAAAATTTTGCCAGAGAAAAGATAGGTATAAATAGTTCTCCGTCTGTATAATATTAGTACTGTATACTATAATGTTATTAGTAGAACTAGATTAAAAATATGCATTCGGGTGCAGTAAATAAAACAAATGGGGAAAGGGCATCGTGATATAGAAATAAGTAAACAACAAAAAAATGTATAATTGTAGATTTGTATATTGTAGTTCCAATCCTGTATTTCTCTTTGTAATAAATCACAAATTTTATTAAATAACATTATTAATGTATAAAATAAATAGTAAGCTACTTGGTGGATACTCTATATAAATTAGACAATTTATTTTTATATGCTAAAAATATTTATTGAATATTTACTATATGGAAATATTGCACAGTCACTGTATATATTAATTCTAATAAAGAATAAGCAAATCATCTCAGATTTAGCTTTTAAATCAGAATGAGAAACAGAAAAATTGTCCATTTTATATAAAGGTGCCCTTTATATAATTCTACATTCTCAATAAACGTTTGTTGTTTAATGCATATTTTAAATTGAGCTTTGTAAATACATAAATCCAATATACATTATTTACTTTTTATCTGCTTGTTCTTAAGAGCTAAACCTAAACATTGATCTAAGCTCTATTATATAGTAAGTAGATAATTAATATTAGTTTTTTTGTTATTCATTTTGTTGGTAACCTAATAATAACATTGAAAATTATATGTATAAATATTCACAGTCATATTTATTTGGCAATTTGTTTCCAGCTCTGCTAAAAACTATAAGTTTTCATTTTTTTGGATATAATATCTGCAAGATTTGTTTTTCGATACATTGGAATAATATTGCACAAGGATTCTTTTTATTAGTATTAATATCTTCAGCCCATATTTCATATGGGCTTCAAATGAATATAACATTACCAGAGGGTAAGAAATGCCAACTGATATCTATGGAAGCCTTAATTAATATGCACGGAGCCCTGAAACAGATTCTAGTTCTACTCCACATGAGGATACCAAAATATTATTGCACTCCAGTACACTTTAGAAGCATATTTTCATCTTGATATCTAATATATGTTTTTCGATAAATTTCTCAATAATTATCTATGATGTATTTATAAAATTTACTTGGAGAAACTTGATGGTACACAATGTAGTAAGGATCATCACTTATAATTTCGAAATTTGGATGGAAAATTAACTTCTTTAGGGTACATTTTCTCAAAGTAAATTACAATAGTTTTTATAATGATATAATAGATATTTTATAATGAAAACTAAAACACTTGGGAACAATTCTTTAAACCGTAATCATATATGCGTAGTTTCTCTTCCTTAATATTCCAAATTTTGCTTTTTTGTACTTTTCATCATTTTATCTTTTTCATTAACACTATATATGCCTCGCGATTACAAAGATGAACATCGCTAGGGGCCGGTCTATTTTTTAAGAAGCAATAGAAACAAAGTTTGTATATAATTGTGAAAAATACAAAAGAATTTTCTAAAGAAAATCAGAAAAGTTGCAATGTTTTCAGTTCAAAATACTGTTAGGTCTACTTTTTTCCGAAAGCAAAGAAGAAATGGCAAATTTTCCAACTTTCCGAGGGTCAAAATTTTCAGTTCCTCTGATCAGGATTCAAATCTAAAATCCGACCACATTTCCCAAAACTCAATTCCGTTTTGGTTTCACGATTTCCCGTCCAAACCACAATTGAGGAAAATCGAAATTTTTCGAAAATTTCTTCAGCTCTTCTTCCGTCGAAAATATACAATGACATAGGTTGTATCATCGATCAATAACGATTGACCAAAACGTGGTACTTCATTTGTATCAGCGATGGGCGAGGGTCTGTGGGAGCATAGTACATATGATGTGCCATCCGTCAATAGTGTTGCGACAACCACTCTCATTTTTTCCATCTTATATCTATTTTTCTCTCTTGTTTACTCCACATTTACATAAATTCTTTCATCCAATGCTCTCCTATATCTCTACCCATACCATAAAGTGCATTTTCTAAGAATCGCACAAACAGTATCTACGCCATTCCTGTTCATTCCCGCATCTAAATCTGACAATTATAGATTGGAAGTCAAACGTCCAAATACTTGAATATTCGTTATATTTGCCTGAATTTATTTTTCTTTGTCACAACAGCAGTTCTAATTGTAACAGTCTATCCCATACTATTTCATAGAATCTCTTGCAACTCATTATGTACTCTTTTAATCAAATAAACCTAGTTTAGTTTAAGCCTAGGGTTACTTGAAGCACTTTCTCCATTCTTCTCTCACTCCACATACTTCCACTCCGTACATTAAATTACTTAGAACACACCCTCTCCATATAAACTCTACTGCTGCCTAATTTCCTTCAAACTTTTCCATACATTCCAAAATGTTTGTTCAGCAGCTTCACAACATTCCCCAAAAATATATCCTAAGTATTTAAAATAACTCGTTTGCTCAATTTTCTTTTCATTTCATCCAAACCGCCCCTTCTTAGAGTTTCCACCCTAAATATTATCCGTTTAATCTCTTTACACCAATTTTCTCCTGTTGCAGCCTTTTAATCAATGCTCAAGAAAAGAGCAAATTACTTTCCTAATAGGTTTCACAATTTGACTATCAATTATATACCTTAGCATTATGAAATGATGTTTTTGGACGGTTCGATGATCTTTCACCGCATACGTTTCACCACGAAATCTCCACCGTAGGAACTTTAATCGCAGGAACTTTCATCGCTGAGCAGTTTCAATTTATTTTCTAATATTTTTGTTTATGTATTTTTAGAATTGGATGAAGTTGCCGAACTGAAATGTGGGCGGTGAAACTCCACAGATGTGAAACTGCCCAGCGGTGAAAGTTCCTACGGTGACGATTCCATAGTGAAACGAATGCGGTGAACGTACCAGATACCGTTTTTGGACAAAGTTTAACATTTTTCAAGGATTAAGTTTCAACAAACAGTAAGTCTAGATTGTTTCTATAATTAAAACTATTCTGAAAAAATTTAAGAAATCTGGTTAATGTATGATAAATCTCATATAATTTTTTTTTTAGAATTTCAATTAGAAAAATGGATTTGACCAGAGGATTTGGAAACAACAGCTTTTGGAAAAATAGTGGATTCTACTAAGAATTTAATTTTTCTAATATTGGCATTGGTTATCTGGACGTTTCTGATATCAATGGACAAAAAATGAGATTTATTGTAAATTTTGATCATCCTTTTTAATAATAACTTTTAATAATAATTAGTTGGTTAGGCGAACAAATTACTGAATATGGAAATGATGAATTTGGACCAAAATTGTTCCAAATATAAATATAAACTTGGAAGTCAGAAGCAACTATATCTGTAAAGGTTTTTATAACAACCTAATTTGTAAAATCGATAGTTAATGTTTTAGACACAAAAAATAGTTCGTATAGACCAAATTTGCACCTGAGTTACATTTTGGAGGCACCGAAAACATTGGATTTCATCTAATCCACTTTCGCTTTTCGTTCGGAAGAAGTTTTATTACCACATAATACTTCTAGTTTTTGATGTGAAAAAACATTTCTGTTTATCAAAGAAAAAAATCGTGCTATATCCAAAATATCAATTTGATACGGCTTTCATCTCCTCGTTAAATCTATAAATACATAAAGATAATTATTGATCGATTATCGTATATATTCATCTCTAAACGAATTGGTTAATTAAAATTGGAAAACTTTATCACAACAATTGTGCAATAACCGGTTGTATTAAACACATGTGTTCCGCGCCCCTAATTGGCAAACCGTTTAATGAAAAATGACGGATCATTTCCGGAATAGAATTGAACGGTTTGCTAAACTGTCCTAGAATAAAAGATTTCGTTTCTGTCGTATCATCCCTTTGTATTCGCATGTGCATAAATCCACGGGCACTCCTAAAAGTAAAGAAAGATTTAAAAAATAAAAATGTTTCCAGAGCGGTAAAAGGTTACTTACTTTAATGATAAAGAATAATCTTGTTTTGTAGACTCGCTATTCCTCACAAGAAAACTACCCTCGCGCAATATTCTTAAAACATTTTCTGCTTCCACTCTAGTTATAGCGCCATGAAACCACCTGGAATTAAAGAACTAGAAACGTAATCTCATAAAAACAAGTCTTTAATGTACTTACCCTTGTTTTTCCAGAGGTAAATTTACATCGATTAGTTCATTTGTACTTGTGGGACTCTTGGCTGTATTGAAGTTTAAGCCCATTCCAACTAAAGATAAGCCTAGTCCTGGTTTTTGTTTAACTCTCAATTCGGATAAATTTAATGTTAATTTCGGTCGGAAATTTAAACCTTAAATATTATAAAATAAACAAAAAACATATTTCGTTTATTCGTAGTTTCATTTTAAATTCTGCTTGATAAGCGAGTTTGTTTTTATTATAAAATATCCATTTTATTCTGGTGAACATGGAAACCCCAAACCAATAAGTATTTTTTTTCCGTCTATAATATATACCAGTGGTCAACTTTATGATAGGATAGCCCTAACACAAAAGAAAAAGTGCGAAGCTCAACTACATAGATAATGGCTTGTTTATTAGTATCGCCTATATCGCCGCTAACAATTCCTCGTCTATTTGATGTTTATCTTTAACCACTTTTCGATGCATTTTATTAGATTTTCTTTATTTCGTCTCATTACTTAAGTCTATTTTCATTCGTATATCCTATCGTTCAATCTATTTTTTAAATATCCTTTCCCCCTTTTTGTATGTATATTATCTCCGGAGGTGTTTTAGAATTCGAGACATTTGATACTTTTATTTTATTTTTGTCTGTCTTATTAGATTTTTCTATTTAAACTTATTTAGCGAAGTGAATATATTCAAACGATCTAACAATAACCCTAGGTGGGGGAAGTGCCGCAGGCGCGACTATGTGTGTGTGTGTTGTTTTGTTTTCTCGGGGATTCCGCGTTGATGTTGAGGGTTGGTTTTGAAAAGAACCGTATTCTCGACGTTTCGGCGAACTAACATTCGCCATTTTCAAGAGCATACTGATACGCATACTGATAGACTCAGTATGCGTCTAACGGTTGACCCGCACGGACGCATATATCTCTTGAAAATGGCGAATGTTAGTTCGCCGAAACGTCAAGAATACGGTTCTTTTCAGAACCAACCCTCAATATCAACGCGGAATCCCCGAGAAAACAAAACAACACACACACACATATATATATATATATATATATATATATATATATATATATATATATATATATATATATATATATATATATATATATATATATATATATATATATATATATATAAGGTAGTCTTATATAACGTAGGTCTGTCGAATTACGCCTAGAGGCTAATTGCGCCTATACTAAATAAATCAGGTTACCTGATATATAAAATCAAACTTAATACCTAGGCATCAAGGTTTATACATCCCGAAACAGCCACGAGTCGCGCCTGCGGCACTTCCCCCACCTAGGGATAGTAGTCGACTGACGAGTCCTGGCGAGTAGTGGCTGCGCCGATTTTAACAACAGATAGTGGGAATTTCAGGCCAATTTTTAATGAAGTTTGTTAGATTAGAAGTAAACTATAAGGCTTATTTGTTAGAATGATTATTCCACCGTCCGTAACCAGTTTTTCTATAATATATTAAGCAGTCAATTTTCCTTTAAACTTATTTGAAGTGTCCTTGACGGTAATTACGCCTAGGCGTCATTACCCATTCCAAATGCTACCGTAGGCGTTTTTAACCATCTCGTTAGCTTGTCATGAAAGGATTATATTTGCCCATTATGAAAATGAATTGATTAATCCGCAGATGTAATTCATTGTATACATATAAAGTTTAAAATATAATAATATTACCTATGTACTTTTTGTGTAAAATAAATAAATAATTAGTTCATTATTTTACTTAACAAAAATATGTCAGCTGCAAATAAAAGCGTGACTCATGAACACAAAGTGATTTAGAAGCTGCTGTTATCGCTGTTATGAGACAAACAGGTTATCTAGTTAAAAAGTAGCTAGTAGTTATAACATCCCTAGGAGAACATTACGAGATTATTTAAAGAGTGGAATGTCCAAACGAAATTTAGGTAGAAGATTACTATAATATTTACTAGCGAACAGGAAGATGATGTTGTGAAAAGGATTATTAGATTTGCAGATTTGGGGATCCCGTTAACGCCAAAGATGATACGCGAACAAGGATTTGTGTTTGGTGAGGTATATAACATTACAAACAATTTTAACAAGTAGTTAGGTATTGCCGGACGAGACTGGTTTACATTATTCCTGAAATAGCAATTTAGCAAAAAGCAAAGCGCAATTTTTAAATCAAGCCAAAGGAAAAAAAAACTCAACAAAGCAACAGTTTTACATCATTTTAAAGAAGTGGAAAAATTATATGACGAAATAGGAATCCATTACAATCCAGCTAGGCTTTATATATTTGACGGGGCAAAGTGTGATTTAGACCAGTGCTCCGCATCCTTTTATCTTCCACGGCACACTAACGTATTTTCAAAAATTTCGCGGTACACCACAAGTAAAGGCTTTAAAAATACAGCAAATACAGTAATACATCGACCTACGCTACCCCGACTTATGCGAACTCGGAGTTACGCGATTTCAAATCTCGTCGATTCGTCTTTTGTTTGATCGTCACACAACTTTTGATTATCGATTATAGACTTACTGCTCCCACACTATTGGGAACTGATATAGTGGCGTGGCTAAAAATACATGTGTTAAAACGTAACTGTATTATATTTCAACTACAATGAATTTTAGAAAATGACTCCAACGAAGAACTCATTTCTTCCACAAAACGAGTAATAAAGAAATTATTAGCATGCTATGAGGAAATTTTGCGGGAGGAAAAAAAATCTTTGAGTCGTCAAACTACTTTGTTAGATTTTATGAAGCCTTCTATATCAAAATAACTTCGGTAGGCAATTTTATATTTCTATAATCTAAGATTTTATTAAACATTTTTTGTCTAAATTATTATTTTCTTTCGCTTCCGGCCCCAATTAAAAATAATTTATAGGTATTTATTTGCGAAATTATAACCCGACTTACGCGAATTCGAGTTACCCGGTTAGCGCTCAGTACGACCTATCGCGTAAGTTCGGGGTATTACTGAATTAAATAACAATAATAGTTGGTACGTATATGTTTTTATTAGATAATAATATAAAATTAAAATTTTTAAGTATCCCCCGGACAAATTTAAAATCAATCGGATCTGTGAAAGTTGGTCTTAATAACTTTCACAGATCCGATTGATGTTTTTTCATCTTTTCACAGATCCGATTGATGATTGACGTTTGTCAAGTAGGAAATGATCTGATGATCATCCAGCGCCTGAACAGATATTCATAAATTATAGCTCGATCATGTCAGCTTTCAAACAAACAAAAAACGCATCAAATTCGGTCCATTCCTTTAGCAGCTATACACAGCCAGATACACAGATCCACAGACAGACACGTCAAACTTATAACACCCCTCTTTTGCGTCGGGGGTTAAAAATACAATAATTTTTATATACAATTTTACACCAACACAAAAACACATATTTTTATTATAGATTACACATGTAAAAATATGTCTTTTAATTTAACTATGAAGTTTGTTGTTATTTACGTATGCCTAATTAATCTATGCTAGGTAATCCATACTTACTCTGAAAAATTTACTATGTTTTTACCATAATTAATTTGTAAAAATATTATATGACTTGTGAACACAGTTATATAACACTGAATTGGAAAATTCACTATGTTTCTACCACAATTAATATATAGAAATATTATATAACTTATTACTTTATAATATATATATTATATAATATTTTTACAAATCAATTATGGTAAAAACATAGTGAATTTTGCAATTCAGAGTAATCAATGCTAATTTAAACAGTGTTTAAACATAATGAATAATTTTTTAATGTGATATTTGTGCTTGTTTTTATGAACATATACGTCGTATATTTGGCTCTATATTAGAAAGTGCTACTCGGAGTTCATGGTCAAGACCTTTTAAACACGATCGTTTTTCATTTTTAATTAGAACCAATGTAGAAAAACTTTGTTCACATAAGTATGTCGTAGAAAATGGTAGCAAAATTGCAATAGCTTTTGCAGAAATTTGAGGATACTCATTCTGAACGGAAATCCAGAAATCAGCCAATTTCATTTCACTGAAGTTGAGTTTCAGCGTCCCATCGTTCCTCAATTCTATAAATTCCTCTCGAATTTGAAGGGAAAGTGCTCCTGTTGAATTTTCTGCATCTGCTATAAAAGGATTTCTAATCCAATTATATTGCTCCGCATTAATTGTGAAAAAATAATGATTAAATTTGTCTTGCAACAAATTTAAATGTTGTTGAGTCAGATCCAGAATTATCTTTTGGTTTTCAATCATTGACTTGTGAGTCCTTTGGATCATTTCTAATGATCCTTTTTGTATCTCTTTCTGCCAAAGTTCAAGCTTATTTTTAAAGCCCACTAACTTGTCGGAACACGTCAGATTATTTTCGGTTCGACCTTGCATTCTTTTATTCAGTACGTTCAGGTGCTCAAAGATATCAGCCATGTACGCCAGTTTGGACATCCAGTAATTATCATCAAAAAGTTGATCAAGTTCGGGCATATCTTGTTTTAACAAAAACTCGCGAACCTCGTTGCGAAGCTCAAATAATCTATCCAAAACTTTGAAACGGTGTAGCCAACGTACCTCGGTGTAAAACAATAAGGATTCATAATTCGATCCCATTTCTTCACATATTATTTTAAAAATTCGCGAATTTAAGGCTCTTGTTTTAATAATGTTTATGATAGTAATGCATTGATTCGTCGTTTTCAATAGTTCCGTTGGCAAGTTTTTGGTCATTAATGCTTCGCGATGTATGCAACAGTGTGTAATTTCTATATTTGGATTTTGCCGTTTTACGCACTAAATAAAACCTGCCCATCATTGCTGCAGCACCATCCGTGCAAATACTAATACAATTACTCCATGACATATCATAAGTTTTAAAAAAATCATCTGTTACTTTGAAAATTTCCTCGCCGGTAGTTCGCTCTGGAAGCTCGTTGCAAAATAAATAGTTTTCTATTATGGTGCCCTCGTCAACGAAACGTACAATAGCTATGAGTTGTGCTCGGTTTTTAATATCCGTCGATTCATCAATTTGTAGTGCAAACTTCTGGGCCGTTTTTAGTTTTGCAATTAGTATTCCTAAAATATCGTTCTACATATCGTTGATACGTTTTTTAACAGTATCAGCTGACAACGGTACTGTTTTTACTTCATTAACTTCTCTAGGCCCAAGCATGGATTTAACAATTTCTATGCATGCTGGCTTAATGAGTGTCTCACCAATAGTATGTGGTTTTTTCCGACGTGCAATTAATCTTGCAACATGGTAACTAACTTCTAAGGCGTTATCAGAAACTGTGACTAACGATAACAGTGATTGCTTTTGTTTTCGCCTTTGATCGAACAGTCTAAGAAAAAATGATTTGTCCTTCTTAACGTAACTAGGATGGTTTGAATTTAAATGGCGAAGCAGTTTACTGGGTACCATTGCTTCGTTAGATAACATTTCTCCGCAAATGATGCATTCTGGTTTGGGTGGCGTTTCTTTATCATAACACGAAAATCCATATCGAATGTAGTCTTCGTTCTACTTTCTTTCCCACATCTTCTGTTTTTTTACAGCACCACTTGTGCTTGGTTCATTTTGGATTGTCGGTGAATTCGAAAATCTTTTAAAAAACGTCCATATTTTTTAGAGGTATAACAACAAAATAACCTAAAAATGTGGTATTTGATGGGAGTTCTTCTCGTTCGGATGCAGACTGACTAACATGATCATCAGTTCGGTAGATAGAACAAAATACGTCGAGACTCAGACACAAAGTGCCCTCCATAATTTTACACGCCCTCCGTAATTTGCCCCACGTGCAACAGCAAAATATGGGTTTATACTAGAGTTTCCGATCTCGATTCGATTTTATTATAGGTCGATCTCTTAAAGCCCAATTTTTGTTAGCCAGATCGATCTTAAAATCGCCACGAAATGAAGAGATCGAAAATCGATCACTACTAGTACATTTATAACGATTCATTTTAATATTTCTAACCTACGACAGAATTTTGTTAAGTCGAGAACGATTTATTCGATTCGTGTTTCTGAAATCTTTAGAAGATTGGGATAATAATTAATATTAGCTCAAAGCTATGCTTAAATAAAAAATAATATATTGGCGAAACACTCAGTTGGAACGACTTAAATGTTTTATTATCGATACGCAAGATTATAAATTTGACTTACCCGAAATAAATGCACTAGTGCCGATTATTTAATAAGAAAATGCTTAGAAAAGCATAACAGCAAGCTGCTTTACTAATGTAATAATAATATCACATTAAATGTCGTACATCTCTACGCATAAGGACGCAAACTAACACTCACAGTACTATATGTACAATGTACATTTTTTGTTTAACTAAGTACATGTTTTTGTTTTGTATATAATTTCGACTCTGAGAAATTACATATTGGCATTTTTACATATTAATTATTCTTGAGAAAACCGCGGCACAGCTAAGATCACCTCGCGGCACAGTAGTGTGCCGCGGCACAGCGGTTGCGGAACACTGATTTAGACTACAAAATTGCTGAAGGTGGATGAAGATAGATATACTTGCTTCATAAAGCGGAACTCGTCCATATTCAATATGATATTGTCGATATTGTCCAATTCAATAAGATATTGTCGAAGATATGGTCAAAATGTATGACACATGAAAACATCACTAGTGGCTTCCGAACAAGAGCGTTATATCCCTTTAATCCAAATGTTTTGCGTGACACCTACTAATGAAGATAAAAGTGAATCTTGCGATATATCTCCAATGGAAAGTGCCATTGGAGACTTGGTAACTACCAATGAAGAGCTCGAATGGTTTTTGAATATTCGGCAGCCAACCCCTACAACTGCATACTTAACAGAAGACTTCTCACCGTCTTTGATTGAAAATTTGAACATTTTTGACATTGATTTTTCTGCTCAACAAATCACTCCACCGCGTTCACTCATTGAGTGTCTTTCTTCAGATGCAACTCTACCGCGCTCAACAGTTGCTGGGTCCGCTCCAGAACACACTCTAGATTCACACATCTTTCGAAGTTAACTCTGTCACACAAAAAAAAGTCTACTTTGTTACAGATCGATGATTTCTTCTATAAGTGGCTAGCAAAACGTAAAAAGACATGTATGTTATAGCACATCCACTGATGCTTCGGACTCTGAACATATTTCTGACAGTGAAGTGATTACCAAATTTATCGCAAGACCACTTATTCAACAATGTACACATGCTTCTGATGGTGAAAATAGTTTAGACAGTGAAATTATGACAAAATTCATCACAAGATCACGTGTAGAGCAAGCATTTGTATTCATTCATCTCACTCGGATTTTGAAGTAATTCATGAAGGCGACGTACCGTTGGCCCAGTTATCGCAAAAATCGCAGTTTCATTTTTATGCCGACACCGAACTATGCAATCACAAAAAAGACCCCGTCGAAAAGCTTTGAATTACAAAGGCTAAGGAGTAAGTGAAGATCTATTGAATGTTTCGAGAGACATGAAAAAGAATGCGAATAAAAGTGAAGTGGCCAAAGTAGCCAAAGGTAATACTATACCAAAACAAATGAAAAAGAAGGCAGACTATAAAGAGAAAACACCTAACAAGAGAAAATTAGTAGAACACGGTGTTATAAAAACTAGAAAACAAAAAAAAAGAGAATATAGGGGAACAAACTAAAGGAAAATCAGTCAAAAGAAGGGTAAAGAAAACAAATGTGGGGAATGGTATTGCAACGCTTGTCATTAGGATCGTATTGTGGATATGAGATCATATGTGAATTGTACAAAATGGTACCACAAGGAGTGTATCGGTTTGACAAAAAAAGGCATAGAAAAATTTAGATGTCCTGATGGTTATGATTAATTCTAGCTAAGTACGTAGATTTGGATAGGCGTTACTACCTCAACTGGATATAATAACGCCTGCAATAGTTTTTTTTTAATTCATTTTTGTTTGATAATCTGTATACAGATTATTTGATATGTTTAAATATGTTTAAACCATGAATACCCCAAAAATATGTTTAAACCATGTACCATTGAAAAAATATAATTATTTATGTTACGACCTTAGTAATTTTAGTTTTTTTGAACCTGATCTATAACTGTGAAAACATGCTGTAAAACTTAAAATAACTGATAAAATACTCTTGCTTAGACGAATTATGTTACAAATTATAAAAAAATGTAATAATCTTTTAATAAAAATTAATTTTAGGAAAACTGTCGTAGGCTATATTTTGCTTCTGTAGTTTAATTGCGCCAAAACGATGGTGTTTGAATTCGGCTCTTTTTTCATTACTTTAATAAACATACCATCGATATTTTGTGTTTTATTTGTATAATAATAAACATACATCCCATGAACACATTCCGTTTTTCATCTTCATTTAATATATTAGATAAATTTACGTTCATGCTTAAGTAGGCGTAATTCGACAGATGTATATATATATATATATATATATATATATATATATATATATATATATATATATATATATATATATATATATATGTTGTATTTGAGGTTTTCGCGGATAGATACCTGTGTTGTATTGTTTTCTCGGGGATTCCGCGTTGATGCTGAGGGTTGGCTCTGAAAAGAACCGGATTCTCGACGTTTCGGCGAACTAACATTCGCCATTCTCAAGAGATATATGCGTCCGTGCGGGTCAATCGTTAGACGCATACTCGCGGATAGATACCTGTGTTGTATTGTTTTCTTGGGGATTCCGCGTTGATGCTGAGGGTTGGCCATCAACGCGGAATCCCCGAGAAAACAATACAACACACACATATATATATATATATATATATATATATATATATATATATATATATATAAATCATTTGAATTTAAACTAGACAATTTGAAGATGTAATAAATTTAAAGTTACGTTTGTAATAAATTTGGCGATTTGTTAGTAGGAATTACGTAATAAAAAGAGTAAATTGAGCGACAAAACAAATCTGAAATAGGTTGTATTATAAAGCAATTATTGTAGATTCTGATTGTTGGCAATTTTCTACAACACATCAATTACTATCTATTGTTATCTCTTTGTTGCTGATACCCTATTTTATTTGTCGTTTAATTATTCTAATAGCTATTACTGTTATTTCAACATGTTCGCGTCTGAAAGCTTTTATATATCGATGAATACTTTTGTGTATGTATACTCCACTATTTTTACTTTAGAAATAATAGAAGGGACCGGGATTGCGGTTAGGCTTACAATAGGGTTCAATTAATTTTTTCTATTCATAAAGGAGGCATTTCGCTGTTGTTTGCTTAAATGTTATTTATCGAAGATATTTATTTTTAGCTTTATGAGGTTTTGTTTTATTTTAAAATGCGTGTTTTAAAAGGAACTTCCAGACGGACATTCTAAATAATTAATAAACCTTTTATATAAAGCTTTTTAATTATGTATACATGAGCTTGATATATGTACAGACTCAAGCATGTCCTACGCGCGGTCCGATCCTACAGCATTTTCTGGTATATATTGTGTTTAACATATTATCGATATCGTTTGTTTAAAGCTTAAACGAAATAAATAAATTTATTTAAATTAAATTTATATAAAAGTTTAAATAAATAATATATTAAATTATGTAAATTAATGATATTTTTAAATGTAAAAATAGTGTGGAAAATGTTTTAAAAGCATTCACATATCTACATTAAGTGAGTAAGTATAGTATACCTTGAACATCTGGGTCAACTACGCTTTGACTGGAGGATGCTTGTGAAACGCTAGATTCTTTAGCAGATTGTTGCACGCGTAGCCGCCGGCGCAACTTTGGCATGTCAAAGGGCAAGTCTCCGAAATCAATAGAAGTTGCACTGCCAGATGTGCAAGCCTCTTGTGCAGCGATTCTTCTTCTTCGGAGTTTTGGCATGTCGAAGGGTAAATCAGAGAAATCAGTTTGACTTGGTACTGACAACTCAGTTGCTAATGCAAATCGTGATTTGTTTCCTTCTCGCGATTGGATTGAAATTCCGCTGTCAGATCCTTGAATTTCAGGATCTCCGCTGTGAAAACCTAAATTGAGTAAATTTTTATTTTGAGGCAATCTTCGCCTAGTTTTTGTCATCTCAATTACAGCTATTTCTTCTGGAGAACATTGTTGCGAATTGTTGTTTCTATTGTTATCGGATATTTCGGAAACAGGTTCCTGTGAAGATTTGTCGGATATGGGACTAAGAATGTGTAGTTTATTGGATTGAGTGTGGAATCCGGTACTTTGAGCTACTAGGAAATTACTAGCAGCGCCAGAATCTGAATCATGCGAACTGAGCGACGACGAATTTCTACTATCTGTACTTGTAGTGCTTCTATTACCTTCACTAGTACTACTTTTAATACTTTCCATACTACCACCACTACTACTTGTAGTCATGCTTTCTGTACTTGAATATTTATGTCTTCTCCTTCTACCTTTGAACTCTAATATTGTACCTTTGCCATTTTTCGATCTCTTAAAAAGTAGAAGGTCTTTTCGTGGCCTATCTTTAATTTCTAAAACACGGTTGTCCTTATCGGGGTTTGGCTGTTCGATGGATTGCTTTGGATGGCCCGAGAGAAACTGATTGCTATGCGTATGTTGAATATCAAACGCACTGCTGCTACTGGTCGGAGAACATCCACGTAAAGATTTTATTGGAAGATGTAAATTTTTCAGACGGGTTTTGGAATGTGATGGAAGATTAGGAGCGCTCCTAATGCTATTCATTATTGACTCTTTACCATGAAATTTTGTAGGTAAAGGAGCTGTGGACGGAGGCGAGGAAGCATAACCACGGAGAGGTAAAGCAGCTATAGCACAAGAACCTTCCGCTGGTAAATGCATATTCTGTAGTTTTTGAGATAGTCCTGATACTGAGGTATGCTCGTCTAAATTTGATTTGGAAGTGGAAGAGCCTTTGCTGCTGCTTTCTTGTGGAGCTGAGGGTTTCCTGCTATCAAACTGGATCAGCACGGGATGATTAGATACTTTATCTAGTTGGTCTAATTCATCATCAGATTTGCTGATGCGACAGTCGAAAGCGGTCTCATAAACATGTCTTTGGCGACTCATATCGTCTCCTAAGACATCTTCGGAATCTACACAGCATGGGGAAGCTAATCGGTCGTTTTGCTCTTGAATTCCATCGTTTTTTTTATACCGTTCTTCCAGTTGACTATTACTTCTTTCCCTGAACACTTTCTCGATATTTGTGTTATCTAAACTACTACTTTTTCTGTACTTCTTGTGATAGCCAGCCCAAGATTTTTGATTCTTACGAGCCTGCTTATCGTTTGGATGACGTATAATTTCTTGTTTAGTAGTTGGATGTTCAGATTTACTGGAAACGATCGTTTCTGAATGTTTAGATGTGGTGGGTATCGAAGGCGATTCTACAACCCGAGATTTATATAAATCGGAGTAATAGTAAGGAGACGGATGTCGTTTTATATCAATACGTATTGGCGATTGAACGTTTACCAAAGGCAAAATTGCTTCCGCTATACTATCGGGGGAATTTAATTCAAGCGGTGTTTGCGATACTGTTATTTGGTGGCCGAAGAACTCTTCATCTGATGATGGTCCCGAGGATCCATCTGTAGGGACAAAATTTAAATTATGCATATACCAATTTACCAAGTTAAAATGATTAAGGCTAAAGCACTTAAAATAGAACTAGTCCCAACCCAATCTCTTTCGGTAATATTGCATGCCTACGCGTCTGACAAATTCAATTAGTTCATAATGATAGGGTGACGGCGACGCATGTAATTTGTCTGGGATATTGCAGACAACCCTACCAAATAGCCGGATCCTGAAAATCTGGTTATTTTCTACGACTTTCTTCGGTCATTCTCCTACTTATTTATTTTTATTACCTGTGGTGTACGGCTGCGAATATTCGCGGTCGGGGCTGGTAAAACATTTTTGATCGGCTTCCTCTTCACTCAATTGTTGTCTTGAATCTCTCGGAGTCGAATAATTTTCTAATATCTCAACCTACAATTTAAAAGAAATTTTATATACACAAACGAAACAAACATTATTATCCTTATAGCAACCACAAGAGTAATATTAATACGAATCGATATTCTCCGGATACATTACATAAATACTACTTACTAATCCCTATCTACTTTCAAATGTATCAACACGTTTATAATATTTTTTCACTATTCCATTAACACAGGCATGAACAATTCCTCCAGCATAAAACGTACAATCCTCATCAAGCAAATTATTAAATTCAACATTTATACAGGAAACAATTCTTAAGAAATTTTTTTTCGAATAAAAAATTAAACTGTTGGAAATTATTCAAGCGCGATAAGAATGTATAATTTTAATTTGTATAAAAAAAAACAAATTACCTTTGTTAAATAAGTGGATATTAATAATAATTCAGTTGGAAAATTCTTTACGTAATTATTATTACTCATCTCAAAGAACTTTTTTGATGAATTTAACTAATTACAGAAAGCTAACATCTGTGAATGATGTAAAACTTTTTGCGCATCCAGAATTGTTTGATTTAATTTTATTGTGTTTATTTAACGATACATTAAAACAAAAACCTCTTTTAATTTTTTTATTTGCGTCATAAAATATCAAAATATTCTAGACTACAAGTCCAATTTTAAACACAAACACTAAGATTGTGACAGATTTAACTTGTGTAACCTTTTGTTACATATCCATGTTGCAACAAACATTATTATTATTAATATAGACTTAATCATAGACAAATGTAACTTAAATAAGATCTAATATTCATCCATCACACAAAATATATTAGGGAACATGGAGAAAAAAGTAAATATTAAAAAGACGTGGTCACATCTCCCACAAGAATTACATAATTTATGAAATATTCTAATTAATAAATTAGTGTTCACCAAATTTAAATATTTGTCAGTTTAAAGTTTCGGTAGAAAATGTTTATTAGATAAGGGCATCCCCGGCGGAGACAATTTGTATTTACTTGGGTATGCTTGGATTTTTAGCATTTTTTATCCATTTTCTGATAACTCAATGTAGATACACATATGGCTTGGCTGCCAACGCACTGATATTGAAGATGCGATGCAGAAGACGAGATATTCTAATATATAATAGCTTTTCTATAACGGAGAATCCAATTTTCCGAAAGGAAATTGAAACCGTATAAAGTTTCTTTACCTTTTTTAATAACATCTGTGTGTGTAGAATAGGTATAGATGTTATTAAAAAAGGTAAAGAAACTCGGGAGGCTATAATAAATTCTTATCATGACAGCTGTCCTCAAGTGAAGCGAACCGGGAAACGAGAAGTTACCTGATGGAGCAAGGAACTTGAACAGAAGAAAAACAAAACGAGAAAGCTCTACAATAGAGCTAAAAAGACCGAATATACGGCTACACTCACTGATTATAACAAATCTGTACGGAAGGCTAAAAGGGAGTCCTAGAGGAAGCTGTGTCAGGATGTCGAAAGTACATCTGAAACAGCAAGACTCCAGAGACTTCTGTTAAAGAAAACGTAAATCCGATTGATACTATCAGAAAACCAAACGGAAAACACACAACCAATGGGAAGGAAACTATGGAAGATTTACTCCAAGTTCACTTCCCAGGTTCCTATGTGATCGACCCAACAATGGATAATCCTGACTGTCATGCTGTACGCTCTCAAACAAGAGGGACGAGGTGTGACTGGCAGGTGTCCAGGAGGGTTGTCACATATGAAAGAATTGAATGGGCCGTAAATACCTTGGTCCATACAAAGCAGCTGGCAGGTCTCCCTCCGATGCTTTTCAACCAGTTTTTCTAACGTTTTCAATAAAAAGGAGGTTAGACTTATTGGTCTATACGCTTTAGCCTGGGTGTAATCTAGACGCCCGGCTTTTTGTATAAATACCACTTTTACTTGCCTCCAGGGAGTTGACACATAGCCTGATGCCAGAATTTCCCTGTATAGCTTGATCAGTATTGGCACCAGCGTTTCCCTCCCCTGCCAATTTTCTATAACGAGCATCTAAAGATAAGTGATGAAGTCAAGTATCTAGGTGTAATCCTGGATGCCAAACTGACTTGGAATCAACACCTAAAGAAAGCTACCAACAAGTGCAAAATGGCACTGATGATAACTAAAAGAACACTTGGAAAATCATGGGGACTCAAACCAAGCATGGTATACTGGATATACACTATGGTAGTTAGACCCATTCTGACATATGGCTCCACAGTATGGTGAACCAAAGTGAAACAAAAACAGGCCATCAGAGAATCCAATGTTCAAAGACTGGCCTGTTTAGCAATTACGGGATCGATAAAAACCGTCCCAACCGCGACTCTGGAGGTGATCCTAGGCCTTCCTCCCCTGAATATCTTTATCATGGGCGAGGCAAGGATGGGAGCTTTCAGATGCATATGCAATGGCACATGGGAACCTCTGGCGAGGTCAGGACACACTATGAAAATGAATGTCATATCAGAATCGTACCTCAATATAGAGGGCGATTTTATGCCTAAAAGGCTGTCATTCGACATACCCTTCAAAACACATCTACGATGGACAGAAGGCAATCAAATAACCACTTGCCAAGGAAGACTGGATTGGTATACAGACGGCTCCGAGAAAGACAGTGGTACTGGCGCAGGAATTTATGGACTGTCCCTGGCGTGCAGCCTATCTGCACACCTGGGGACACATGCCACAGTATTCCAAGCAGAAATACACGCTATCATGGTCTGTGCCCGTGAAAATTTGAGAATGGACTACAAAAGTAAAAACATCCGCATTTTCAAGGACAGTCAGGCTGCGATTAATGCTCTAGCGTGTCACGAAATCAAATCCAAGACAGTTCCGGACTGTCTTCAGGACCTAAACGCCTTGGCAAAGCATAACAAGGTCACACTCGCTTGGGTGCCTAGCCACACGGGACTGGTGGGTAACGAAATGGCGGATAAGCTAGGAAAAGATGGAGCCTGCAAGGCAAACATCATTGCTGAAAGCGGACCCTACATTACCAAGACCACAACTCGAAATAAAATCTGTAAATGGGTAGCAATTAAGCACTGTCGCCAGTGGGTCAATTTGAATGGTCTGACACACAGCAAACGAATGTTAGTAAACCTATCGGAAATTCTAACTGCTGAAATCCTGCAACTACCAAGGAAGCAGATCGCAACTGTGGTAGGCCTACTTACAGGACACTGTCCACTACGAGAACACCTGCATAAAATGGGTATCTGAAAGGATGAACCTTTATGCAGGTTATGCTATGAGGAGGACGAAACTGCCGACCATATAATCTTCCACTGTGAAGCAATTGCACGTAGGAGACACAAGCTTGATATTACAGCTGAGAGAGTCCCCGTGAAAAACATGGCACATAGAATCCTGGACCTGATAGAGGGCTGGATCTATTTGCATGAACGAAACAATGTGGGGAAATACAGGGTTAACCCCCCTGGACCCACATTGGTTAGAGAAAAAAAAAATAAGCATAGAGCTAATATTAAAAACATAAAAACAACTTTTTTGCTTCAATAAAACATCGTGTCTTTAAGTTTTAAAGGTATAGTAAAAATATTTTAAATTATGAAGTTATATTAATTGGCTTTTTAATTTTTTACAAAGCTCGAATAAAAGTGTAAGTTTACAGTGAAAAGTGAAAATGATTATTAAATATTTTTACGAAAATAAAATATTTCTTATTCTAGGCCTTCAAAGGTCTTCAAACTGATACAGATTCAAACTGAGTTTTAGTTTACTATTTAGTTTACAAATTTTAGTTAAAAATTAAAAAAAAAACAAATAATCTATTATAATGTACTCGTTTCTCCATATTTATTATTTAATGAAAACGAAAAATATGTAACTTTGTTATTAATAATTTAATAGGCATTGCATAACAGTATCGCAATTAATTCATATAGTAGTATTTTAAGCAACTTTTATCCTGGCGTCAAATTCATAGGGCGGTTGCAAGGTGGCAGCTACCCGCTAAGAGTAGGCTTTGACAAGATGGCCGCGACGAGATGGCCGCCACGAAATGGCCGCGACAAAATATCCCCGACCAAACTGTCGGGACGATATGGCCGCAATGATTTGATAATAGATATAATATTTAATTTAAATAATATTTCGGTTAAGCTTCTTTAAATTTATTTAGTTATATCAAATTTTGTAGTAGTGATGTAAAATAGTAGTGATGTGAATATTTCTTCAAAGATTTTTAGTCTAATTAAAATTTTAAATAATTTTATTGCAAAATTGTCAAAAGAATTATATTTTTTTAAATTGTTCTTTGTTTAAGTGTGTGAAAATGTTTTTAATATTCCTAATGAATGTTTGGAAGCAATTTCTATACAATTTTTTAGTTCATTTTTAGTTCATTTAAAGTGATTTTTTTGTATAACTAAACGACGATACTGTAAAAGAAAGATGAACATAATCTTTCTCAACATTTTCATAAAGATATAAATCATGTTACATATTTTAGAATTGGTGAAACCATCCGACGTTATAGATCAGGGGTCTCCAAACTTTCCAGCCTTAGGGCCATATTGATTACTCTAGTAAGTTCCGAGGGCCAAAACCATATTATCATTGTTGCCGGTGGTAAAAAGTGAAATAGTCCACTGATGAAAAAAAAATGTCCGAAAAAGTACGCAACGTTTAAAAAAGGCTGCAAATCGGACTAAAGTCCGCAAAACGACAACACTGCATATTATTAATTTTCCTGTCATTATCTGTAATTTCTAGATTAGTCGGAGAGTACGAGCCATGTGGAGTAACGTGACAGGACATCTGGTGGACACAAGCGGAAATAGGTAGTACCTTCTATCGCTAACAGATGGCGCTAATAGCACGTACAGAATAATCTCGTTGGTTCTAGAAAGTTCTGGTGTCTTCCACTCACTTCTAGATGGCAGTAATTGGAATATATAAGAAGGCTAGGGGCGCAACCACAACTCAGTTCCTATGACACTGTTGTGAAATAAAATAGTGCGTACCTCCTTAAAACGTGTTTGTGCGTGTTTGAGTTTAAGACATCTTTGTAACAGTATTTTGATTTGAATTGTTGCTTTTGTGTGTGATTAGTAGTATGGAAAAGAAGCGAAAAATTGATAGTGAATGCAGAAAATTCAAAGATCAGTGGAACATTCAGTATTTCGTAATTGAGTCCAGTTACAAGGCGCTATGTTTGATTTGCAATGAAAGCATAGCCGTTCTCAAGTAATATAACATTAAACGTCATTATGAAACAAAACATTTTCAAAATTACTCAAAATATACAGGAAGTTTGCGGACAGAGAAATTCGAAGCTATGAAGCGCGGATTGAAATCGCAGCAATCTTCATTTACAAAACTCAAAACTGAACAAGAGGCTGCAACTCGTGCCAGCTTTCGTGTGGCTCTTGAAATTGCAAAACGTGGAAAACCATTCACCGATGGAGAAATGATCAAAGAATGCATAATTGCAGTAGCCGAAGAAATGTGCCCTGAAAAGGTAAATTTATTAAAAACTGTCAGTATGTCAGCAAACACTGTGGCTCGAAGGGTAGAAAACATTGCTGAAAATATATCCTCTCAACTGTTCGACAAAAATGGACATGTTGAGTGGTTTTCTTTGGCCTTGGACGAGTCAACGGATGTGTCAGATACTGCTCAGGTGTTGATTTATATTCGAGGAGTAGATAAAAGCTATGAAGTGCATGAAGAACTTCTTGATATGTATAGTATTCATGGCACAACTACTGGTACAGATATTTTTAAAGGAGTTGAAATGGCCATTAATCAAAAGAACCTTCGATGGAAAAACTTGAAATGTATAACAACTGATGGAGGCAAAAACATGAGTGGGAAAGATAAAGGAGTGGTCGCTCTTGTGTCAAAGGCTGTAGAAAATGACGGTGGTTCAAAACCATTAGTCTTACATTGTATCATTCATCAACAGTCTTTGTGCGGAAAATGTTTGGATATGTCTGAAGTTCTGAAACCAGTCATATCAACTGTTAATTTTATCAGATCTTTTGGGCCGAATCACCGACAATTCCGACAATTTATTGAAGAGATTGGAGAAAATGACTTACCTTATCATACTGCCGTACGTTGGCTTAGTTGTGGGAAAGTCCTTCAGCGCTTTTTTGAACTTCGAGCAGTGATCGAAATTTTTTTGAATGAAAAGCATCGCCCTCTTACTGAATTACAAAACAACGCATGGCTGTGGAAGTTAGCATTCTATGTTGATTTGACAAAACATGTGAACGAACTGAATTTGAGATTGCAAGGAGAAAACCAGCATCTTCCTGATTTATACACTAATATCAAATCATTCCGGAAGAAATTGATACTGTTTCAATCACAACTACGAAGTAAATGTTTTTCACATTTTAAAACATGTGAAATATTCAGCCACACCACTGAGACTGCGTTTCCTATCGATTTTGCAATCGAAACTTTGAGTGCTTTGAAAATAAATTTTGATACTCGTTTCTCGGACTTTGATGCCATTGCGAATCTAATTAAGATTTCTCAGAATCCTTTTGATACTGACATTGAAACCCTAGCCCCGGAACTTCAAATGGAAATGATTGATCTACAGTGCAGTGATATAATTAAGAACAAATATCAAAACTCATCTTTGTTGGAATTTTATAAGAGTCTTCCACTGACACACTTTTTTGGTACTACTTATTTGTGTGAGAAGACCTTCTCCAAAATGAAGTACACAAAAAATGTTTACAGATCTAAATTAACTGAAGAGCATCTTAAATCTCTTTTAATAATTGTTACAAGTAAAATTAGTCAACAACTACAAACTATTGTCAGTGGAAAATCTCAATTACATAAATCTCATTAGTATTTCATATGTCATTATGCTTGTTATAAGTTATGTTTTTATTTAAAATGTATAAAATGTTAGTTGCATTCATTTCATTAATTTGTTAGTTATTATATACTGAAGTTAAATTTTCTGCATATTATACATGTCTTTACTCATTACAATTCTGTTTCTTTATCCAACTTATCACAATAACAATAACAATAAGCCTACAACAATGTTATGGTTAGTTAACCCATGACCATATCAATGTAGATGTCATATTAATAATTATTCAACATAAAATTAGAATACTTCAGTAAACTTAATTTTAAAAATTAAAAATTTAATTTTCTATAAAAAATATGTTCTCTAAAAGGAGTTTTCAAGTATGCTAGCTCTCCGCGGGCCGGACAAAATCTGTCCGCGGGCCGGTTGTGGCCCTCGGGCCGTAGTTTGGAGACCCCTGTTATAGATAATCATACAAACTTAAAACAAACGGAACACAGTCTGAATATAATAGTCCGGGAGGTAGCGTTGCATTTTAGGTAGTGTTTTTACGCCAATCGATTCCCATCTTTTTCAATAGATCTCGAATGACTAATAAGTGAACCAAGCGTCAGCTGACGCACCCGCGGTGGGTATGGGTGTGGGAGGTTGCGAAAGTGGTAAAAAAAAATTTAAGTGATAGTACGCCGGCTAACACTTCTTTCACAAATAGTTGACATCATACTGAGCTGATATCGTCAGCTGCATGGGGGACGGGGGATTATGCGTCAGCTGGTCGCATGAACTTGTAAAAAAAACACTAAAATAAAATTTTTAGTACGCCGGATGAAATTTAACTAGATGATTGTTTAGATAATTAAAAGTACGAAAACAACAATCATCTGCGTGGGTAGCGGTGGAAAACCCGTCAGCGGATGCAGTAAAGATTAAAAATATTAGAGCAATGCACAGTATCTTTCAGGGTCTAGCTGACAGAACTCCTCTGTCCACACCTAGCTGACTGATAGTTTTAGCAAACGTAACTATTAAAGTATAATATAGTTGAATTTCAACCGGCATAGTGACAACTGAATAATAATCTCGGGAAGTATATAACGTGTAAAACAATATCGTATGAAATCATCGGATTGATCACCAGTATTCGATGAAGTGTGTGAACAGCCTTGTGTTGTATTGCTGTGTGTGGCTTGATTTTCAACGGGATTCGATGAAACGTCGATGTTTGTATTTTCAGCTCCAGTGTATTTATCTGAAGATTGAGGGTCTCTCTCCAAGCTGAAAGAAAACATTTTATTGTTTCATATGAAATGATCTTGATGTTTGTATCGTTGAAATCTAACGAAATTCTGTTTGTTCCATACAAAAGCCAAACATTTTCACGCAGAGTTTGTCTACGGAAATTAAACAATCTTTTTTTCAAGACTTGACAGTAAAATGTGCTCCGAAAATTGAGACGATAAAAAAGTTAAAAAACAATGAATTGAAATAGTTTTACATTAGAGTGCGGAAAAGTTGATTTTACAACGCGACAGTTCGTTTGGGGAACGCGACAGTTCGTTTAGCTCGAAGGGCGAGTTCCCCATTAGCCGGAACGTTGTAAAATCATTTACGCACGAAATTTGTATTAAATTTTTTGGCCGACAATTATTATTTAAGAAACAAATAGATTTAGATTATTTACAATATTGGAAATTATTTAATTTTTTAATGTTGGAACACACAAACTTTGACATTTTTACTAATTTAAATTTATTAGGTTATGTACAATTTATTACAATGTTGTAAAGTACGGCTACTATGCCGTAAAGTGACTTTACCGTATAGTAGCGGTACTTTACAACATTGTGTGTAAAAATCTAGTTTCGGCTGACGTATACAAGATGTCAAAGCTAGCTTTGCAATTCAGGAGGACAAAAAAATATTTTTCCTTGCGTCAAACGATCCGATCTTCATTATTATTAATATTAAATAGTATAAATCAAAATGTATTTCAATCAAAATGACTGTCAAAAAATAAGAAAGTATAACTTACCTTGACGCTGCAGATGTTGAAGGAGTTTGAACAGCTATCCTGTATTTTGGTGGTAAAGCGGTGAATTGTCGATTACATTTTGAATGATATTTTTGAAAATCGTTCAATTTTAACTTTGGCACTTCCTAATGATAAATTATTATTCTGACGAATCTCCAATATAGAAGTACATTTTTGTAGAGTTTTTTCAGAAAAAGATAATAATATTTCTTTTTTGCGCCACAAAATACACAAAATCGATGAATCTTTGACATGGTTCAATAATGGTTCAATAAATATAACTCGGTATCGCAATGTGGACTGGTTCGTTGTCCGGGGGTGACCGTATTTATATCTCCTTACAAGTATGAGGGATGGTTCGTTGGGTACTGTTTCTATAATCTGGTCATAAAATATCCATTGCGAAATTTTTAAATCGAAACAAAGCCTATCGTAAAATAACCATTACAAGATTTACAAATCGTTCGAGAGATTGTAGAAACAAACCCCATCGTAAAATCCATTACAAATTCTTAAAGAGATTTGGAATTTTTTATAATCCATATCTGAAAGGATCTGTTATCAACGGCCCGAAAATATATGTTTAAAAGGAACTACCGTAGTAGTAATGCTTCAATATTTTTAATCTTCATTGCGTCAGCTGACGGTTTTTCCACCGCTACCCACGCAGCTGATTGTTGTTTTCGTACTTTTAATTATCTAAACAATCATCTAGTTAAATTTCATCCGGCGTACTATAACTTTTTTTAGTGATTTTTTTTCAAAGTTCATGCGACCAGCTGACGCATAATCCCCCGTCCACCATGCAGCTGACGATTTTTTTTCAGCTCAGTATGATGTCAACTATTTATGAAAAAAGTTTCAGCCGGCGTACTATTACTTAATTTATTTATTTTTTTACCACTTTCGCAACCTCCCACACCCACACCCACCGCTACTTGAGCAGCTGACGGTCGGTTTACTTATTAGTCATATAAGGTTAACTATCGATGTGAACATGAGCCGGCTTACTATGACTTTTGTATGACTCATATCACGTTAATTAAAGGTAATAAAAAATATAATTTATGATCTTGACATTTAGCAAATTTTAATATATATATATATATATATATATATATATATATATATATATATATATATATATATGTGTGTTGTATTGTTTTCTCGGGGATTCCGCGTTGATGCTGAGGGTTGGCTCTGAAAAGAACCGGATTCTCGACGTTTCGGCGAACTAACATTCGCCATTCTCAAGAGATATATGCGTCCGTGCGGGTCAACCGTTAGACGCATACTGACCGTTAGACGCATACAGTATGCGTCTAACGGTTGACCCGCGCGGACGCATATATCTCTTGAGAATGGCGAATGTTAGTTCGCCGAAACGTCGAGAATCCGGTTCTTTTCAGAGCCAACCCTCAGCATCAACGCGGAATCCCCGAGAAAACAATACAACACAGGTATCTATCCGCGAAAACCTCAAATACAACATATATATATATATATATATATATATATATATATATATATATATATATATATATATATATATATATATATATACATATCGGGTTATAACGTTTTACGTCTTCCGATTCCTAATCGCCACTCCTCTCTGTTCATTCACAGCCCTTCTTCCAGATCCGTCTCTCGAATTTCCTTGTTCACTCCGTCTCTCCAGCTTCTGCGCGGTCTTCCTCGTTTTCGGTTTCCTTGGGGGTTCCAGTTTAGTACTTTCTTTGGGATTCTGTGTTCTGACATTCTTTGGACGTGTCCATACCATGTTAGTTGTTTAGTTGTAATGTCATCAATAATGTCGTGTTGTATTCCCATTTCTTGTCTAATGGTTTTATTTGGGTCTCTATCTCTCCTGGATTTTTCCGCCGCTCTTCTCCAGAAGTCCATTTCTGTGGCTTTTAGCTTTTTTTTGTTTTTTCTTTTATCGGCCATACCTCCGCCTATATGTTATTATGCTTTTCACGATGGAGTTGTAAATCCTTTTTTTATTTTATTTTGTAATGGTTTTGTCCCAAAGAATACTGTTTAGCATGGAAGTAGCTCTTCTTCCCTGTACGTTTCTGTCCGATATTGCATCGTCTAGTGTCCCTTCCTTAGATATTTTCATTCCTAGGTATTTGTATATATTGCATTGTTTGATGATCTGTGCCGCTGCTAGATGTAAGTCTTCTTGCTGTCCTCCTATGCACATATACTCCGTTTTTGTAATGTTGACATCCAGACCCCATTTTCCATACTCCTCGATGAGCTTTCGGCTCATATTTTTATTAAAGGTAATAAAAAATATAATTTATGATGTTGACATTTTGCAAATTTTAATTAAAGATAATAAAAAATATAATTTATGATCTTCACATTTCACAATGATAATTATTATTACCATGAAAAATATTTTACAATCACTTTAATTGAATCAAAAATACAATTCCTGATTGTGACATTTCGCACAAACAATTATTATAGAGTTAATTGAAGGTAACTAAATATTTTTCGAGTATATAAACCACCATCTTTTTATATATCTTTAGTGTATCTCAAACCTCGATAAGAGTTCGTTTTTAATCAATTTAAAAAAAAATTGGTGAAATTAAACCTTTTATTAAAATTAAAGATTTATTAAAAGAGAAAAAGTATAAAGTAATGAGCAGTAAAAAACAAAATCTAAATATGGTGAACCGTTAACATGCGAACTTGAAAGTGGCATCTTAATTTTACCACCCAGATTTTGAAATATTGATATCAGATATATTGAGAGCAGACTGAAACTCATTAAACGGGATATTTTACATTTAGAAAATATGTATATATGTAATATGTATATATATATGTATATATGAAAATACTTTACATTTAAATAAAATGTATTTATTAAAAATATAAACGTAGCAATGATAGTTGTTGTTATTTTTGTTTGACATAAATATGAAACGCATTATTACAAAAAAGGAATATCGAATATGGACCATAATTATTGGATTCGTATGAGATTGGATGGAGAACGATTTCAACGTAGGATAAATAATATGCATATGTTACTTAAACCAATTTCATTAAAACATTTAAATAATTGGAAATATGTCGTTTATTACAAACCCTTGCCTATATATTGATTACAACTAATACAGTAATAATTAATATCTATATATGATTTAAGAAACAGCATGCAATTTAGTGTAAAATACAATTTATGATTTTGACATTTAACAAAAATTTAACAAATTTAATTGAAGGAAATAAAAAAAATAAAATTTATGATCTTGACATTTAGCGATAATACCGCATAATTACCAACATAAAAACTCCACAACACTCACCATCTCTTCATTCCGTTTTATTGTCAAGCCAACCATGTCTGTGTGTGAAATTAGTGACAAGTGCATTCGAAATATTAGCCAAGTTCTAGCGCTAATTAAAACTAGCGATAATATCCAAATATGGTTAAGTCACATCAATAAAAAAATATTTCTAGTGAGAAAAACATTATTAAGGAAATTGTCTTCAGAGAATTGTCACAAATTAGTGTCAAATCTCTCTATTTTAAAATACCAACGTAATAAATTAAAGACAAAAAAATCTAAAAATTTCATTTTGTGGGAGGATGTTGAGTCTTAATATCGTAATATCATAAATTTAAAATTAAAAGATTTCAACAGATTATTCGAAAGATCATAAAAGTGTTGCTATTAAAATAAGACATGCTCTTCTGTTATCGTTTATTAAAGTAAATATTATATTATACGCAAAATTTATAATGCCTCAAACGGGAGAAAAAGATATAAAAGTATTTAATACTAAGAATAACGTTATTGATTCTAATACAAATTTGAAACATTGGTTTAAAATTGCTACAGATAAAATAAAATCTAAATTAGAGGATTTCCAAGAGAGGGACACAGGTTGGGTTTAATAGAAATTTTATATTTAAAAGTTAATATTAACAATTGCAATCCGATAACATCCGGCACCTATACACCATTGCCTCTTGTAATACAAAATAAAAAGGCTGTTATAAACGTTAAAAACAACGATAATTTTTGTTTTCTCTGGTCAGTTGTATCATGTCTTCATCCTGCAGATGAACATGAGTAGGGAAAGATCCTATGTTCTGGCGCCACCGCCACCACTGTCATGCGCATGCGCGATGACCTTTGACCCCTAACCCAACCTTGACCTTGACCCCTAACCTTGACCTTGGAACTTCCGGTTTCGACTTCCGGTTTCGACTTCCGGTTCGACTTCCGGTTTCCGGTTTCAACTTCCGGCCGCCATTTCAGATCTTCCAGATGCGCGGGAAAATTCAAAAAAGTAGTAGGGAAAGATGTCACGTTATAGATCCACCTCCCCCTCTGACCTTGACCTTGACCTTGGAACTTCCGGTTTCGACTTCCGGTTTCGACTTCCGGTTTCCGGTTTCGACTTCCGGCCGCCATTTTCGGAACTTCCAGATGCGCGGGAAAATTCAAAAAATAGACGCGAGGCGGGGAAATTCAAAATTAGATCCTGTTGAGACAAATGAGGTGTGAAGTTGGTTGCATACATCAACGGGGCTAAATACATGGGACTAGACAGACGGGGCTAGATCCATGAGACTAAATACATGAGACTAGATAGACGGGACTAAATACATGAGACTAGATAGACGGGGCTAGATACATGAGACTAGATACATGGGGCTAGATACACGGGGCTAGATATATGAGACTAGACAGACGGGGAGATGGATAAGGTTGTAAAATAAAGAAAACTCCACATACAATTTATGGTTTTATTAAATTCTAATAATAATACATTTAAATTTACATCAATACATTTAAATACAAATAGTGGTCATGCTTTGTATATGTTATGCGTTCGGAAGAAGCAGCTTAAGCAATAATGACTTGCACACATATTACAGCGAAACTTTACACAACTAGTTTTACTTGAGGCCTTTTGTCTTCCAAATATCATTCGGTTTTCTTTATAACAACCAACACACCGTCTTTTAACGTCCACTTTCTCGAGGGAATGTACACTATATTTAGCATTGGATGAACAAACAGCTGATTGGTTTATTGAATCAGGAGCATGTGCATTCAAACTCTCAACTTTATTCTTTTGACGTCTAGGAAGCGTCTCATATGATGGTGATAAACTAGTAGATATTCTAAGTGGAGTCCAATAGATGGTTTTATTACGGACATGCTTCTCACCAAATACAATCCCCATCTTGATAGTAAAACACCAGCGTTAACACTAAATTATAAATGCTATCCAACCCTATTTATATCGTGCAGAGTTCTCTGCATCAATGAGGGTGTGAGGTCTATGTAACCCCACGCTAAACAGGGTGTGAGGTATATGTGACCCCACGCTCAACAGGGTGTGAGGTCTATGTGACCCCACGCTAAACAGGGTGTGAGGTCTATGTGACCCCACGCTAAACAGGGTGTGAGGTCTATGTGACCCCACGCTAAACAGGATGTGAGGTCTATGTGACCACACGCTAAACAGGGTGTGAGGTCTATGTGACCCCACGCTAAACAGGGTGTGAGGTTTATGTGACCCCACGCTACACATAACCGATTAGAGCTGCAGAGTATTAAGTGAGAGAGAGAGCGAGAGGGAGGGAGAGAGAGAGAGAGAGATGGGAATTAATTTTCACGGAAAACGTATAAAAGCGGTTGTTTCGGACAATTCTACCACTCGACATTTACATTGCAAAGAGTTAACACCTATATTAAAATATAAACTATTTTCTCTAGGATATAAGTTAAGGCGATAGTATGGATAAAATAGATATTGTGGCGACTCGCAGTTGGTTTACCGCGAGTTATGATGTTACGTGCAAATTAATGTTATATTTCCACCAAAAATGTCTTATGATATAGGAGAAAGAATTAAGTGATTGGGTGAATTGAGTTAAGAATATAACAAGGAGATACAAGTGTATTTGAAATGCGGCTGGCGCTACAAAGTATAAAACTTAACTTTAAACAAATTTAATTCACAAAACTTAACTTAACATAGAAGTGATAGAACTGAAACTCTCAACTGGACTGCTCTGCGAACAGATGACACAAACCTTTTTTATGCTAAAATAAGATCTAGGCGTTAAAACTAAAAGGTAGGAAAATCAGGGGTAGGAAATTCGGCAACGAATAGTAACGTAGGAAAGTGATTATAAGGCGGGATTATTAACAAATCCTGCACTTCGGAAACTATGCAGGGAAGGGGAGAAAGGTGCAAGACTTTCTACCTGGATGGGCCGAACATTTACAAATATTTACACAGATTATAAGATTGAAACGATATATAAACCTATCCCTTCAGATAATTTTGGTGTGCAATTTATGGCTATAAGCGGATCAACAAAAAGACCCAAAAAAAAAACATTACTAGGAAAATATCTACACAATACATTTATAATTATAAGTAGATTAAAAACTAGCAAATAACTTAAGTATCCAACAATGTGGCCTAGACAGGAGGATAAGCTACATAAGGCTTGGAAATTTCCAGACATAAATAAATCGAAAAACAACTAAATGTATTTAAAATTTAAATAAAATAAAAGGTGTTAAATGCACGTTTTTAAAGCCATAAATAGATTATTTATATGGCTGTCTAGCAGACGTAACGGTTTTCGTCTGTGAATTATTAAAACAAAATAAAATTATTATCTAACCAATAATTAAGAATCATTGTATTATTACACGTTATTTTATATATTAGCTACACGACGGAACATGCCGCCCCCATTGAACCGTTTGGTTCAAGCTAGTGGAGTGAAGTCGTTGTCTTCTTCATCGATTGGAAGTGGGCAAAGTTTCTTAACGCAGCGGTCATATTCGCCCGCTTTGGTCCTCAGCGTGACTACTCTTACAATTCCATCCTTTCCGGGGTGAATGGCCGTGATGCGTCCAAGAGCCCACTGTAGCGGGGGTAAATTTTCTTCAAAGATGAGTACTAAAGTTCCAACCTTGATATTCGTTGACCCGCGCTGTGATCCACGGAATTTCATGAGCTGATGGAGATATTCTTTATGCCACCGTATCCAAAAATGTTGCTTGAGCTGCTGAGCGTGCTGCCAAGCTGACAGACGATTGATTGGGGCGTCTGTGAAATCGACCTGTGGAAAAGATGTCAACGGACTACCTGTGAGGAAATGGGCTGGAGTCAAAGGAAGAAGGTCATTGGGATCAGATGACATAGGAGAAATGGGTCTTGAATTTAGTATTGCTTCTATCTCAATGATGTATGTTTCTAATTGTTCAAAGGTTAGTAAGGTATCACCCACTGTCCTAATTAAATGATGCTTGAATGATTTAACTGCTGCTTCCCAGATTCCACCAAAGTGCGGAGCTCGGGGAGGGATAAGGTGCCAATTAATCTTTTTTGCGCTACAAAAGTTAATTATGGTATTTTGATGAGCTTTAGAATTAAATAAATCATAGAGCTCGTTAAGCTCATTTTTAGCTCCGACAAAGTTAGTAGCATTATCGGAATGAATTTCTACTGCTATTCCTCGTCTTGAAAAAAGCCGCTTGAGGCTGGCTATAAAGGCTTCGGTGGTAAGATCACTGACAAGCTCCAAATGAACAGCCTTTGTGCACATGCATACGTATATTGCCACGTAAACTTTTACGCGGCCGCGATTGCGATGACGTTTTTCTTTAATATAAAAGGGTCCGCAATAGTCAACTCCAACACGCAAGAAAGGTCGCGAGGAAGCGACTCGCTGAATGGGAAGAATTCCCATTGGGTGATCGGCAAGGCGCGGTTTCGCATGGAAACAGGGTATGCATTTACGAATTAAGCTACGCGTGATGTTGCGGCCATTTAGAGGCCAGTAAGTTTGACGAACAGAGTATAAAGTTGCCTGCATACCGGCGTGTTTAAGTCGCGAATGCTCAGCTTCTATAATTAGCTTAGTCACATGGTGTTGAGCAGGTAGCAAAATTGGGTGACGCTGCTCTGCAGCAATAGAAGAATGAGCGAGCCTACCTCCAACACGTAAAATACCGTTTTCATTTATAATTGGATTTAATGGAATTAACTTGCTAGATAAAGGAAGTGGCTCCCCACTTTTGATTGATTCAATTTCTTTTTTAAAGTAATTGGACTGGACTAAACGTATAATCAGATCGTGAGCTAACGTAAGTTCACGAGTGAGTAGTGGACCGAGTTCACGCTGTGAGCTGAGTTTCTTAGTATTATGAACAAAGCGCAGAATATATGCCACAACTCTCTGTAGCTTATCGAAGGAGCTGTATTTTTCGATGATATTATGAGCGTAATGTTCTTCACAAGCCTTTTCCTCAGGGGATAAAACAGAAGTTGTTGACAGTTCTTCAAGCTCCCAAAAACGGGTTAAATTTACATCAGTAGGATCTGAATGTATAGAAATATGGCAAGATACGAGCGAAGGTTGAAAATGCGTACTGATTTCACCCGCGACAACCCAACCCAGCTGAGTTTTTTGGAGAATTGCATTGGGGTGATTTTTTAATGATATTTGTCCTACAACAAGCAATTTATAAAATAATTTAACGCCGATCAAAGCGTCAACCTTTGAAGACTTAAAGAATTCGGGATCAGCTAATTTAATATTTTTAGGTATGTCGAGACCTACTTGATCAATAGTGATCGACGGTATCGCCTGACTAATTTTAGGTACGATTAAAAATTCAGCAGATTCCCTGTAATTATTGCATCGGGATTGCAATGTCGCACGAGCAGAATGCTTTACGCTAGTGGAGGTATTATCAATTCCAGTAACATAAATATTAGCTGGTTTTTTAATTAGATTCAAAAAATTTACAATTTTTTCAGTTATGAAATGTGCCTGAGAGCCTGCATCTAAAAATACACGAATGGTTTTAGTTTTTCCTTGATGATTTACCATGTCAACCAAGGCAGTAGCCAGTAAAGCATGTGAGCTTACTTGAGTTTGCAAGCTAGTATTATTAGACACAAAATGCGAAGAAACTTGAGAGTTTGCTGGCTGATTAGAACAATTATTTGTTTTTTCAAAATGTAAAAGAGTATGATGTTTTTGTTTGCAATTTCGACAAGATTGAGAGATACATTTGGAGGCCCTATGTCCCCTTTTAAGACAATTAGTACACCAACCACCCTTTCTCGATGCCTCGTAACGGGCATGAGGATCTAAAGCCGCAAATTGGCTGCATTTGTAAACTAGATGATTAGTTTCATCGCAGTATACACAAGACTGCTCCTGAGTGGCAGCAGCAAAGGTTTGTTGTAAACGAGTATTAGATCGAATATTAGTATTAGGTTTTACGGGTGCAGGTTTCGGAGTCTGAACTCTAAGTCCTTCTACCTCCGCACGCCTTTTTAGAAAATCTATTAAATTATTTAAGGTAGGGTGCGCAATACCACTACTGCAATCTTCCCATCGGTCGCGAGCGGAAGAATCAAGTTTTTCCCGTAATACAACAATTAATATGGAGTCCCATGAATTTATGGGTTCTCCCAGCGCTTGAAGAGCGCGTAAATGTTTTTGAAGGCAATCTAAAAATGCACGAAAAGAATAGTCTTTTGATATGGATGACATATCTACAAGAGCTTTAATGTGACAATCACGTATGTGTTTCCGATCATCATATCTTTCCTTTAAAAGATCCCAAGCTACAATGTAATTTTCGTCTGAGGATTCAATAGTTGAAATAATATCGGCTGCTTCACCTTTTAAACATCCTTTTAAGTAGAATAATTTTTTCACAGGAGGAATTTTAAGATCCTTGTGAACAAGCGAGTTAAATAAATCATGAAAGCCTAACCAAGTATCATAGGATCCACTGAATGTTGGCAACTGAATTGTAGGCAAGGATGATAAATGAAAATTATCAAGAGAGTTTTTGGATAATTGAGACAATAAAAGTTGCTGACTGAGAGCGTCTAAATTTTGTGTACTTCCTTGTTGAGAAGGTACATTATTATCATTAACGGGTTGTTGCCCCTGCTGTTGTGGATTAATCGATTCCAAGTCGCGAGTTGGAGTTTCTAAATGAGTTTGAGTCGAATTCAATAAATCTGTAGAATTATTAGTTTCCGTTGTAATAGCAGGTGGAGAATAATTTTTAGAGTATTGCTCTAGAAGTTTAGTGGCAGTACCAAAGGCGCTGAAGTAAACGTCTTCAAACTCTTCGCGATGTGCAAAAAGAGCCTCTGATTCGTCGAGCAATCCTTCAAGCTCGTCTTGATATGATCCGAATTTATTGCGAATTTGCTCTATTTCACGAAATCTTTTTTCAAGAACAAGAATATCTGATTCCGGATTGAATTTATTTAAAAAATTGGAGTACGCGGTTAAAGATCGTTTGGCACCGGCGCGCTTAGTCGTTAATGCCTTTATTTGTTCATCAGCCATATTATGAGAATAATTAAAGCAAATTAATGAAAAATAGTACAAAAAGAAAAAATATAAAGAGATATAGGCAATACAAATTGTGAAAATATGATAGGAAAAAATTATAGGTAGCCAATTGACTTACTTGACCAACTGGAAGATAATTGCAGAACCAAATAATGATGCAGGATACTGGGCGCTGCACAGGAACAGACGATGCAGTTTTCCAACAAGTGATGGTCGTTGAACAGGAACAGATGATTTCCAACGGGTACTGGATAATAGTTGATGGTGACCACGTGCACTGAGCGATGATTAAAAAACTATGTTTCACTTAATTCCTTAAACGATGAGTACGCACTGACTCGAATTTAATAATCAAAGTTAACACTGGAACGCTACGTAATTTTAAGATATCCCGTTCGAAGGACCAATGTGGCGACTCGCGGTTGGTTTACCGCGAGTTATGATGTTACGTGCAAATTAATGTTATATTTCCACCAAAAATGTCTTATGATATAGGAGAAAGAATTAAGTGATTGGGTGAATTGAGTTAAGAATATAACAAGGAGATACAAGTGTATTTGAAATGCGGCTGGCGCTACAAAGTATAAAACTTAACTTTAAACAAATTTAATTCACAAAACTTAACTTAACATAGAAGTGATAGAACTGAAACTCTCAACTGGACTGCTCTGCGAACAGATGACACAAACCTTTTTTATGCTAAAATAAGATCTAGGCGTTAAAACTAAAAGGTAGGAAAATCAGGGGTAGGAAATTCGGCAACGAATAGTAACGTAGGAAAGTGATTATAAGGCGGGATTATTAACAAATCCTGCACTTCGGAAACTATGCAGGGAAGGGGAGAAAGGTGCAAGACTTTCTACCTGGATGGGCCGAACATTTACAAATATTTACACAGATTATAAGATTGAAACGATATATAAACCTATCCCTTCAGATAATTTTGGTGTGCAATTTATGGCTATAAGCGGATCAACAAAAAGACCCAAAAAAAAAAACATTACTAGGAAAATATCTACACAATACATTTATAATTATAAGTAGATTAAAAACTAGCAAATAACTTAAGTATCCAACAATGTGGCCTAGACAGGAGGATAAGCTACATAAGGCTTGGAAATTTCCAGACATAAATAAATCGAAAAACAACTAAATGTATTTAAAATTTAAATAAAATAAAAGGTGTTAAATGCACGTTTTTAAAGCCATAAATAGATTATTTATATGGCTGTCTAGCAGACGTAACGGTTTTCGTCTGTGAATTATTAAAACAAAATAAAATTATTATCTAACCAATAATTAAGAATCATTGTATTATTACACGTTATTTTATATATTAGCTACACGACGGAACAGATATATTCTCCAAAGTTGACTATGAGGATACTATTACAAAGAGTGAATTTCATACGTATTATCCTATAGCTCAAAATTATGGAAACAATGATGAGATTCGTATTAGGATCCAACACCAGGATATTTACACTTATCCTAGCGAAAGTTATATTTATGTAAGCGGAACCGTTACTTTTCCGAAACTCATTCCACCTGCAACTACACATAACTTTGAACTTGTGAAAAACGCTTATGCGTTTTTGTTTGATGAAATTCGCTATGAATTGAATGGAGTTGAAGTAGATAAGAATCGAGATGTAGGAATTACAAGCACGATAAAAGGATTACTCTCCAATACCAAGCGGGATCAGCATATACTCGACCTTTGCGGCTGGGCTGAAAATGCTACAAATGTTACATACTTTGATAATAACAGAAAGTTCTATGCTCTAATTCCATTGAAATATTTATTGGGTTTTGCTGAGGATTATACAAAAATGTTAATTAATGTAAAGCAGGAATTAATTCTACTACGAGCTAGAACTGACGTGAACTGCTACAAAGGAGATGCAAATATAAGATTCAATATTGATCAAATTTACTGGCGAATTCCCCATATCCAACTCAACGACGAAGCTCGATTGAATGTATTGGATACACTCGAAGAAGATAAGCCGATATTAATACCGTTTCGTAGGTGGGAGTCGCATGAACTACCTGCTTTAAAAAATACCGACAGAGATATCTGGTCTGTAAAAACATCTACAACTCTGGAGAAGCCTCGATATGTTATAATTGCACTGCAAGAGGGGCGAAGAGATGCTCATGTAAAAAACGCGTCCGAATTTGATAATGCATCACTGCGAAATATGAAAATTGACCTAAACTCGGATTCATATCCATATGAAAGCTTAAATCTTAATATGGATAGTGGTGATTATGCACAACTCTATTACATGTATGCCACTTTCCAAAGCAGTTACTATGAACGCAGAAATGAGCCGATATTAGATATGATTCAATTCAAGGATCATGTTCTTTTTGTGTTTGATGTATCTAAACAAAATGAGAGTATTAAATCATCTGCTGTTGATTTAAAAATTGAATTTGAAGCTACGCAAGCATTCAAACCAAACACTCGAGCCTATTGCCTTATTTTGTGTGAAGCTGCCGTTGAATACACCCCCTTGTCGGGAATAGTTTGAAAATTAATTTAAAAATTTAATTAAAATAAACCATTGTATGTATAAATCATATTAGCGACTATTCTATATGTATTGCAAGAAATGTTTATATAAGTTTATAAAATGTTTTGATTTAAATTTAAATGTATTATTATTAGAATTTAATAAAACCATACATCTTATGTGAAGTTTTATTTATTTTACAACCTTTCATTCTCTTGGAAACTAACACTCGCTCACCGTTGATAAGATAACAGGAAGTTGTTATTGCTAGCAAACATCCAGTCGAACCTAATCAACAAGTCAGAGCTGTAATCAAAATTAAAACGTAGATTATTAAGTTAAATTAAACAATCCCTTACATATTTTAGTTCAGTCTTATCTAGTCTCATGTATTTAGCTCCGCCTATCTAGCCCCATGTATCTAGCCCCATGTATCTAGCCCCATGTATAGCCCCGTCTATCTAGTCTCATGTATTTAGTCCCGTCTATCTAGTCTCATGTATTTAGTCTCATGGATCTAGCCCCGTGTGTCTTGTCTCATGTATTTAGCCCGGTTGATGTATGCAACCAACTTCACACCTCATTTGTCTCAACAGGATCTAATTTTGAATTTCCCCGCCTCGCGTCTATTTTTTGAATTTTCCCGCGCATCTGGAAGTTCCGGAAATGGCGGCCGGAAGTCGAAACCGGAAACCGGAAGTCGAAACCGGAAGTCGAAACCGGAAACAGGAAGTTGAAATCGCAAGTAGAAACCGGAAGTAGAAACCGGAAGTAGAAACCAAAAGTCGAAACCGGAAGTAGAAACCGGAAGTTCCAAGGTCAAGGTCAGAGGGGGAGGTGGATCTATAACGTGACATCTTTCCCTACTACTTTTTTTAATTTTCCCGCGCATCTGGAAGATCTGAAAATGGCGCCCGGAAGTTGAAACCGGAAGTCGAAACCGGAAGTTCCAAGGTCAAGGTTAGGGGTCAAGGTCAAGGTTGGGTTAGGGGTCAAAGGTCATCGCGCATGCGCATGACAGTGGTGGCGGTGGCGCCAGAACATAGGATCTTTCCCTACTAACATGTAGATCGAGTCTCATCATATCCTCACTTTAGTAACGTTTTAAAATATGATGGTTTAGAATTTCCTATTAAAATAAAACAAATAAAAAAAATTGAAAAATTAAACAACATTAAAATTAACGTATACGGGCTTGAGAAATTGAAAAATAAGAAACATCAAGTAACTCCAATTTATCTTAGTAAATCTAATAATAAATGTATAAATTTATTAATGTTTGGAAATTAAAAAAAATATCATTTTTCTTGGATAAAAAATTTATCAAGTTTACTTTGTTTGAGAGATGTTTAAACTATTTTAGCAGCTCAGTTTTGCTAGATAAACATTTAGCATACTGTATCAATATGAACAGTTGTATAGTAGAAATGCCTGCTAAAGATAATAACATATTAAAATTTCAAAATTGCAAATATAAAGAAAAGGTTCCCTTCGTTATATATGCCGATTTAGCGTATTCTAGAAAAACGCAGCACTGCAATGTACCAAAAACATAAACCAATGAGTGTTGCATATTATTTAAAATGTAGTTACGATGATTCTTTATCTAAATTTAACAGCTATCGTGGACCTGATTGTCAAAAATGGTTTGTTGAGCAGTTAAGAGACTTGGCTGAAGATATAGAGACAGTATTTCTAAGCATCATACCCATGGATAAATTAACATCTGATCAATGGTCTCAATTTCATAGATCTAAAGTATGTCACATTTGCGGAGGGAATTTTAGTAATGATGATATTAAAATTCGAGACCATTGTCATTTAACCGGAAAATACAGGGGTGCACCTCATCAATGTTGCAATTTAAATTATAAAGACACGCATGTAATACCTGTTGTATTTCATAATGTAAGTGGGTATGATGCTCATTCAATCATCAAACAAATTGCTGTAGATTTTGAGGGTTCAGTTAGTTTACTACCGATTAATAAAGAAAAATTCATTTCATTTTCAAAAAAGGGTTGCTGACACAAACTTAGAATTTCGGTTTATTGATTATTTTCGTTATTTATTATTAAAAATGTGTAATAGTGATTTAAATAATGAATATGTAAACTGCTTCAATTTATTAATAAATTATAAAAACATTGAATTCTTTCTTGATAAAATATTATGTGATGGTATATATTATGCAAATTCATTATTTTTAAAAGGACTTTATACTACAGCAAAGCATTTGAAAATTGAATTACACTTCAAGCCTCAAAATCGAATAACACATCTGTAGATATTAAAATGGATTTTAATTAATTTGGAAAATATAAATGCTAATAAACCTGTTGGTTGGTGTAGCAGACCTGATTCCGGAGAATGGCCATCAGCTGACCTGAAGATTACATATACACTAACGATTTTTTAAAGCAAATATTAACAAGGTAAAGAATAAAAATATTTAAGAATATTTACTTTTTTATTAAAATAACCCACCCTAAAATATCCCTCTAGGTTAATGGTTTAATTCGAAAACTGAACAATTAAAATACTTACCTAAGGAAATTTAAAAATTGTACGCATTATAAACAAGAAAAAAACGAACAAACACGAATGAACAAGAAAAAAACATGATAAACAAGAAAAACACGAATAAACAAGAAAAACACGAATAAGCCTCTTTGTTTTTCTTGTTTATTCGTGTTTTTCTTGTTATTTATTGTTTATTCCTATTTTTTATAATTAAAAAGGATTCATTGAACCATATCTATGTTTGCATGATCACCCGAATAAACAAGAATAAGCTTCATTCCTAACCGCTCGTAACATAGCCTAATATAACATATAATTAACCTAGTGCAACTAACCTAACCCAAGATCTGCGACTCAGCTGACCCTGAATGGAAAAAGTAAATATTCTTAAATATTTTACTTGTCTGTCTAGTCTTGAAATGTCAAGGTCACAGATAGTCAAGGTCGTAGATCTTGGGTTAAGTTAAGTACTGCTACTAACTTACTACTAAGGTTAGGTTATTTACTAGGTTAGGTTAGGCTATGTCAGAGAGGTTAGGAATGAAACGGGCGCGCAATAAAAGTTAGTAGCAGTACCTAACTTAACCCAAGATCTACGACCTTAACTGTCTGTGACCTTGACATTTCAAAACTAGACAGACAAGACTAGACAGACAAGTAAAATATTTAAGAATATTTACTTTTTGCTTTCAGGGTCAGCTGAGTCCCAGATCATGGGTTAGGTTAGTTGCACTAGGTTAATTATATGTTAGATTAGGCTATGTTATGAGCGGTTAGGAATGAAGCTTATTCTTGTTTATTCGGGTGATCATGCAAACATAGATATGTTTCAATGAATCCTTTATAAACAATAAAAAACAGGAATAAACAATAAATAACAAGAAAAACACGAATAAACAAGAAAAACAAAGAGGTTTATTCGTGTTTTTCTTGTTTATTCGTGTATTTTCTGTTTATTTATGTTTTTTCTTGTTTATTCGTTTTTGTTCGTCTTTTTCTTGTTTATAATGCGTACAATTTTTAAATTTCCTTAGATAAGAATATTAATTGTTCAGTTTTCTAATTAAACCAATAACCTAGAGGGATATTTTATTATGGGTTATTTTAATAAAAAAGTAAATATTCTTAAATATTTTTATTCTTTACCTTGTTAATATTTGCTTTAAGAAATCGTTAGTGTATATGTAATCTTCAGGGTCAGCTGATGGCCATTCTCCGGAATCAGGTCTGCTACACCAACCAACAGGTTTATTAGCATTTATATTTTCCAAATTAATTAAAATCCATTTTAATATCTACAGATGTGTTATTCGATTTTGAGGCTTGAAGTGTAATTCAATTTTCAAATGCTTTGCTGTAGTATAAAGTCCTTTTAAAAATAATGAATTTGCATAATATATACCATCACATAATATTTTATCAAGAAAGTATTCAATGTTTTTATAATTTACTAATAAATTGAAGCAGTTTACATATTCATTATTTAAATCACTATTACACATTTTTTATAATAAATAACGAAAAGAATCAATAAACCGAAATTCTAAGTTTGTGTCAGCAACCTTTTTTGAAAATGAAATGTATTTTTCTTTATTAATCGGTAGTAAGCTAACTGAACCCTCAAAACCTACAGCAATTTGTTTGATGATTAAATGAGCATCATACCCAATTACATTATGAAATATAACAGGTCTTTATAATTTAAATTGCAACATTGATGAGCTGCACCCCTGTATTTTCCAGTTAAATGACAATGGTCTCGAATTTTAATATCATCATTACTAAAATTCCCTCCGCAAATGTGACATACTTTAGATCTATGAAATTGAGAGCATTGATCAGATGTTAATTTATCCATGGGTATGATGCTTAGAAATACTGTCTCTATATCTTCAGCCAAGTCTCTTAACTGCTCAACAAACCATTTTGACAATCAGGTCCACGATAGCTGTTAAATTTAGATAGAGAATCATCGTAACTACATTTTAAATAATATGCAACACTCATTGGGGTATGTTTTTGGTACATTGCAGTGCTGCGCTTTTCTAGAATACACTCTAAATCGACATATATAACGACGGGAACCTTTTCTTTATATTTGAAATTTTGAAATTTTAATATGTTATTATCTTTAACAGGTATTTGTACTATACAACTGTTCATATTGATACAGTATGCTAAATGTTTATCTAGCAAGACTGAGCTGCTAAAATAGTTTAAACCTCTCTCACAAATATATTTTGCATATGCTCTTCTATTTAGTTGAATTGAAAGTAAACGTGATGAATTTTTTATCCAAGCAAAATGATAATTTTTTTTATTTCCAAACATTAATAAATTTATACATTTATTATTAGATTTACTAAGATAAATTGGAGTTACTTGATGTTCCTTATTTTTCAATTTCTCAAGCCCGTATGGGTCGTTTTTCAAAATTAAGTTATTAAAAACAAGGTCGTTAGTCAAATTTTGCGCAGTTAAACTTGTCCCGAAACTATTTTATTTTTTTTATTAGTCATAATCAAACAACCCTTTAAAAATGTTACATTAAATACAAAATACATCGGACTAATAAATATTTATTACTAAAATAAAGACTTATTTTAGATGTTTATAGTTCTTTTTTAATGTAAAATTGTGGTCATTTCTGGTAACAGAGTGGTTTTCCGTACAAAATTTATGTGGCCCGGTATCACTCCGTTATAATAAAAATCAAAAAATTTCGTTTTTTGCTATATCAAAGTACCTAAAATAAATTAATACCATAAACAGAGTATTGCTACACTTTATAAAATATGTCTTAGAACCGGTAAGTATCAAAATGTAATAAGTAACAATATTTAAAAACTTGGTCCCGCGTATAGTGTAAAAGTGTCGGAACACTCTGTTACTGACTAAATTGCAACTTAAAATAGTGATATCGCTGCTTTGACTATGTACTAGCTTGCTTGAGAGGTCTGCATGAATCCTGGTTGATCGCTAGGTCGGTGGGTGGGATACAAGAGGTGTCAATCGTCTTCGAAGCGTTGAACAGGGTGCGTATTTTTATTGTGCATCCACTCTGTTACCTACCTATTTACGTAAGTAAATCAACGTATTTTTCATTATTTTACGTTCAGTATGTTGACAAGGAGGAAAATATTATAAATATGGAAAAAAAAGTGTACTTTAAGCTTTACTTTCTGACTTATGTCTTATGGAATGTAAAATTTACTACTCTGTTACTACACAACTCTGTTACTAGGGCGCAGTAACAGAGTAGTCAATATAATATGGTATTACCAAAATACATAAATTTGTTGTTAATAAATAAATAATAGTTAGCAGTTAATATATAGATATTTGGAGGACTTCGGTAGAATTTAATATCAGTCAATATTCAATAAGTAACAGAGTTGTTGGAATTTAAATTAATGATCGTTGATAATTTAAAAAACGTAATTCTAAATGTGATTATAAGAAAGAAGACTGTAATCAACAGTAATGCCAATATATCTGTGACTGAATTGTTTCATTTCATAATAAAAGGCAAAACGTATTGATAACAGAGTTTTATTCTTTTAAGACATAACCCACAAAATCAAGATTATGATTATTCATAAATCATTGGTTAAACATCGCGTCCGACTATAACAGACCAAAGTTTAGTTGTTTTACCAGACATGGACAAAAAGAAAAGTTAAGTTTAAATATTTTTATTTTTTCATAAATTTATCATTTATCACGTTACCTGCTCAAAATTTGACAATGACCCGTATACGTTAATTTTATTGTTGTTTAATTTTTCAAATTTTTTTATTTGTTTTATTCTAATAGGAAATTCTAAACCATCATATTGTAAAACGTTACTAAAGCGAGGATATGGTGAGACTCGATCTACATGTTCATCTGCAGGATGAAGACATGATACAACTGACCAGAGAAAACAAAATTATCGTTGTTTTTAACGTTTATAAGAGCCTTTTTATTTTGTATATCAAGAGGCAATGGTGTATAGGTGCCGGATGTTATCGGATTGTAATTGTTAATATTAACTTTTAAATATAAAATTTCTATTAAAGCCCAACCTGAGTCCCTCTCTTGTAAATCCTCTAATTTAGATTTTATTTTATCTGTAGCAATTTTAAACCAATGTTTCAAATTTGTATTAGAATCAATAACGTTATTCTTAGTATTAAATACTTTTATATCTTTTTCTCCCGTTTGAGGCATTATAAATTTTGCGTATAATATAATATTTACTTTAATAAACGATAACAGAAGAGCATGTCTTATTTTAATAGCAAAACTTTTATATGATCTTTCGAAAAATGTGTTGACATCTTTTAATATTAAATTTATGATATTACCAGACCTTATTCTCCCTTAAAACAAGACTCAACATCCTCCCACACAATGAAATTTTTAGATTTTGTTGACTATAATTTATTACGTTGGTATTTTAAAATAGAGAGATTTGACTCTAATTTGTGAGAATACTCTGAAGACAATTTTTCTTAATAATGTTTTTCTCACTAGAAATATTTTTTATTGATGTGACTTAACCATATTTGGATATTATCGCTAGTTTTAATTAGCGTCAGAACTTGGCTAATATTTCGAATGCACTTGTCGCTAATTTCACACACAGACATGGTTGGCTTCCGAGACTAAAACGGAATGAAGAGATGGTGAGTGTTGTGGAGTTTATATACCCCGAATGGTTAGTTATTTTTATGTTTTTATGTTGGTAATTATGCGGTATTATCGCTAAATGATATCATAAATTCAGTTTATGATCAAGATCATAAATTGTATTTTTTTATTTCCTTCAATTAAATTTGTTAAATCTTTGTTAAATGTCAAAATCATAAATTGTATTTTACACTAAATTGCATGCTGTTTCTTAAATCATATATAGATATTAATTATTACTGTATTAGTTGTAATCAATATATAGATAAGGGTTTGTAATAAACGACATGTTTCCAATTATTTAAATGTTTTAATGAAATTGGTTTAAGTAACATATGCATATTATTTATCCTACGTTGAAATCTTTCTCCATCCAATCTCATACGAATCCAGTAATTATGGTCCATATTCGATATTCCTCTTTTGTAATAATACGTTGTTTCATTTTTATGTCAAACAAAAATAACAACTACTATCATTAATACGTTTATATTTTTAAAAAATATTTTTAATAATTTAATGAGTTTCAATCTGCCCTCAATATATCTGATATCAATATCTCAAAATCTGGGTGGTAAAATTAAGATGCCAGTTTCAAGTTCGCATGTTAATGAAAATCGTGTTCTAATCAAGATGGCGACGTGTGAGTTGAACAGAGAGTTCAGTCTGTGCATTAAATGTATAAAACCTATCAAAAATGAATCTGAAAAAATTCTAAAGTGCTACGGTAAATGCAATAAATTTCTGCATACACAGTGCAGTGCTTTTAAACCCTCGGAACTAAAGTTTATCGAAGGAAATCAACAAAATATAAAATGGGTATGTGACAGTTGTCAATATAGCGATGACAAAAATAATAACATGAATATAATGTATTCGAAAATTAGTAAACTGGAAAACACACTGCAAGATTGCGTTAATTCTATAAAACAGATTGAAATACAATCAAACAAAGTACCCTTATTGGAAAAAAAATAAGCAATATAATGGATCAACAATTTGAGATAAATCAACCATTGACGAGATCACGTGCTATTAAGAATAAAACAGATAATAAAAATGAAAAACAACGAGAGATTAGCAAATCTGAAAGGACACCTTCAAAAATAAAAGGAATCCACTTATCAAGCCAACAACAAAAAGTGAGCAGTGAAATCAGCCAAAAACAACTTAAACCAAATAAACAGGGTGATCCGCAAAATAAAAGTCCATTACAAAATACATATATCGAAAACTATACAGAACAAGTCTTGTCAAACATTAAAAATGGACAATCTGAAACCGATGTAAATATAAATAATTATACATGGATAAATGCAAAAAATAGAAGAACTAGGAAAAAAACAATTAGAGGCTCAAACACAAAGGAGGATCCGAAGATCGGAGCTGTAGAAAGCAGAAGATGGATTTTTGTTTCGCAGCTAAAACCCGAGATCACAGAAGATGACCTTACCGATTACCTCACTAACAGGGATATTCCAGTTAAGGGATGTAAAAAATTAAAAATTAGTACGACTGAAATCGCGGCATTCAAAGTTGCTGTAACTGAAGAAGATATAGAAAAAATATTTAATTCTATGCTATGGCCAAAACATGCTATTGTGCGTGAGTATGGTTCCCAATGGGGAACAAATTTTCGAAAGAAACCTATCAACGGGCCCAGGACGAGGTAAGTTTTAAACTTGTTTCCGAAATTGAGGATGAATTCCATATTTTACATCAAAATATACAGGGCTTAAAATCAAAAATTGATGATTTAAATATTTATATAAAACAACAAAATAAAGGAAACTCAATAAGCGCTAACTGTATTGCGCTAACCGAACACTTTTTAACAGAAGGTGAGGAGAAGTTTATAAATATTGATGGTTACAAACTAGTCTCATGTTATACAAGAACCAATCATATTAGGGGTGGATCTTGCATTCTTGTTAAAAATTATATTGATTATTTAATTAGGCTTGACTTAGAGCAAAAGAGTGTCAATTTTGATTTTGAGTGTAGTAGTATTGAAATACCAACCCAATCGGTTATTATCATTAATGTATATCGAGCACCAAATAGCAACATTCAAAATTTCTTCATAATTTTGGAAGACATATTACAGTCATGTAAATCAAAAAAGAAAAAAATTATTCTTTGTGGGGATTTCAACATTAATCTACTAGATTCCGACAACAACAATGTTATCGAGTTTAGAAACATATTAAAATCGTTCAATTTGATTCCTACAATTACAGAACCAACTCGCGTGACTGTAAATAGTGCCACTTTAATAGATAATATTTTTACCAACATTTCAGAATTCAATGCCTCTATTATAAACTTATCAATATCTGATCATTATGCACAACAAATGTCTTTTTGCACACCAAATCCATATAAAGAACATAAAACTCAATTTACAGAATATCGAAAAACTAATAAAGAAAAGTTGGAACTCATAAAAGATCAAATATCACTGATGTTAATACAGCGTACACGATATTCTTCAACCAGTTAAGCTACACATTTAATTTATTCTGTCCAAAGAAAAAATATAAACAAAAGGATAAAAATAACAAAAAATCGTGGATTTCAGATGAAATAAAACAAAAGAGCAGAATCAAAAGAGAAATGTATGACAATGGAGTGGACAAGGACATCTACAGTGCATTTTGTTCAGACCTAAAAAAGTTGATTAAAGAAGAAAAAATGGCATGCAATTCTAATTACATTTCTAATTCCACAAACAAAACTAAGGCAGTGTGGTCTGTTGTGAAGCAAGTTACGCAATCCAATGTGACCAAAAAAAAATTTAAACTTAAGGATATTTCTGTAAATAACAATTGGAGTGATTCAGAAATTCTTAATAATTTAAATAATTTTTTTATAAATGTATGTGATTCATTCAAGTTCGACAACCAAAACTATCAAAATTTTAAATTAAGATCCATACAAAACACACTTTTTCTTAGGCCGACTAATGATGCCGAAGTTATAAAGGTCATATCGAATTTAAAAAACACAAAATCTGTAGGTCCAGATGATATCCCTGTTATGTTATTAAAATATTGTGCTCCTGTTTTAGCGGGACCACTATCCATTATAATAAACCTATGTTTTTTGACAGGAAATTTCCCCAGCGCACTGAAAGACGCCTTTATATTACCCATACATAAAAACGGTAATAAGACTAAAATTGAAAATTATCGTCCTATCGCCCTACTTTCAAATATATCGAAAATATTCGAAAAAATCATTTATATTAGAATCACAACTTTCCTGGAACAAGAAAATCTATTAGCGACCGTACAAAACGGTTTCACGAAAGGTAGATCTACAACAAGGGCTATATTTCAGTTCGTTGAGGAAATTATCAACTCCTTGAATTCCGGTCAAAATATTGCTGGGATATTCTTGGACCTTTCCAAAGCATTCGATAGTATAGACCATTCAAAAATGCTTGTAAAGTTAGAGGAATATGGTTTCAGAGGGTCCAGTTACAGGCTCTTAAAATCATACCTCACAGATCGAAGACAATGTATTCGAGCACAGGATGAGTGCAATGGAGGTTTCAAGATGTCCCAGTACCAATATATAAAAAGAGGAGTCCCACAGGGAAGCACATTAGGTCCCTTACTTTTTTTATTATACATAAATGACCTTCCAGATAATATTATTTATAAAGTGGTAATGTTTGCTGACGATAACACACTGTCTGTTAAAGGTAAAAATCTGGTGGATTTGCAGCAAGAAATAATTAATGGTATGTCGGTCATGAAGTCATATTATTCACAGAATAATCTTAAATTAAATGTCAACAAAACCAAAATTATAAAATTCTCTGCTCATAGAGAGGAAAATATCGAATTCATCTTCAATGAAGAGACACTTACGTCGTCCTCGGATACAAAGTTTTTGGGTGTTATAATTGATAAAGGACTTAACTGGAAGGCCCATGTTAACTATATATCTCCAAAAATTAGTAGCTTCTGTTACGCATTGAGAATGCTATCTCAGTCGGTTGACGAATGTACTAGTTTAACTGCATATTATGCATACATTGATTCAGTTATTCGGTATGGAATAATTTTTTGGGGAAATTCGGTCGATGCTCATCGAATATTTTTACTTCAAAAAAGAAGTATTAGAAGTATGTTCAACATGAAAATGACAGACTCATGTAAACCAATATTCCTTGAGAAGAGAATACTTACGTTACCCTCCATCTATATTTTAAATAGTGCCAGTTATGTAAAGGAGCATTATAAAATGTTTGAAAAACATGAATATACGCACGAATACAATACGCGCAAAAAATGTACTTTACGTCCTATAAAAACAAGTTCAACTTTAGTTCAAAAAAGTGCTGTTGGTGAGCTAATAAAAATCTACAATAAACTTCCGAGTTGTATTAAAGACATAAAGTGTGTTAAAATATTTAAACTCACCTTAAAAACGTTTTTGACTAAAAAGGCATACTATTCATTAAATGAATATTATTTTGAAAATTTTAATTAAATGTAATATTGCCTCTTGGTTTGTTACTTTTATATACACATTTTATACATTTTTTTTATACATTTTTTTTTTCTTTTATAACATATTTTATTTGTATATTTATATTGACACGTTCTACACCGCAAGGTATTATTGAATAAAGATAATAATAATAATGGTTCACCATATTTAGATTTTATTTTTTACTGCTCATTACTTTATACTTTTTTTCTTTTACCAAATCTTTAATTTTAATAAAAGGTTTAATTTCACCAATTTAGTTTAAATTGATTAAAAACGAACTCATATCGAGGTTTGAGATACACGAAAGATATATAAAAAGATGGTGGCTTATATACTCGAAAAATATTTAGTTACCTTCAATGAACTCCATAATAATTGTTTATGCGAAATGTCACAATCAGGAATTGTACTTTAATTCAATTAAATTGGTTGTAAATTTTTTTTCATGGTAATAATAATTATCATTGTGAAATGTCAAGATCATAAATTATATTTTTTATTACCTTTAATTAAAATTTGCTAAATGTCAACATCATAAATTATATTTTTTATTACCTTTAATTAAAATTTGCAAAATGTCAACATCATAAATTATATTTTTTATTGCCTTTAATTAAAATTTGCTAAAACTCAAGATCATAAATTATATTTGTTATTACCTTTAATTAACATGATATGAGTCATCACTCCCCCAGGCGTAATTGTGAAATGTCAAGATAATAAATTATATTTTTACATGCAAGCCCCCCGGTAGCCCCGTCTGACAAAAGGGCTCAGACGTGTTCGTGGGGCTCGTCCACCCCTTGTAAGCCCCCTCGTCGCTATAGCTGTGTTCGTGGGGGTCGCCCACCCCCTTGACATTTTAACCCGCCACCCCTGGCTGCCATAGGCCCCCCGTCTAATTGTACCCTCCGTCGGAGCCCCCCGCCTTAGTCCTCGGTGCCGGAGCCCCCGTCTACCAAAAGGGCTCAGCTGTGGGGGTCGTCCACCACTTGTCAGCCCCCCGCCATATGCCCCCCGAGCCTCCTTCGGAGCCCCCATCGGAGCCCACGTCGGAGCCCCCCGTATGTCGCCCCCGCCACCGCCAAAAAGGCGCAAGAGTTTGGACTTGAAAAGTTGAAGTGGTCTAGAACCGGCCTAGTATATCTACTAATATATAAATATATTCAGCCTTTCCGGAGCTCTATAAGAAATATTGAGTCTTTTTAGGACTACCAAAACAAATCTCACATGAAATTTGTAAGTTATTTTACAGCTTTCAATCCACCTTCATTGCACTCAACAAAAACCATAAAAAATTCTTCGACAAAACTTTGAAAATTGACATTGACTTGAAATTCACTCTGAATTTTAAGAATATTTTTCTAATCTAAGAATATTTTATAAGAACAAACTGAATCGAAAATTGAAATTAAACAGGGCCAACTCGGCTCCGAACAATTCGGCACAACTCTGTAACATAGACCTCTAGAGTCATCTCGGGGACATCTCGGTAATGAGACAACCCGGCAATGAGACAACTCGATACTGGAACAACTCTATTCCTATTCTATTTCTATTCCTGGACATAGAGTCAGCATATGATACTGTAAACACGAGAATGTTTGGAAACAAAGAGGTATCCGCAAAATTGAAAGAGTGCATCGATCGATTCTATAAGGAAACGTGGTGTAGTGTCAGAGTGAGAGAAAGTAAGTCGAGTGCGTTCAAAGTGCGTGGGTATGGATTTGAAGCCATACTGCCCGCTTTGCTCGGCACTCTTCAATATATATATATATATATATATATATATATATATATATATTTATATGTATATATATATATATATCTATATATATATATATATATATATATATATATATATATATATATATATATATATATATATATATATGTGTGCGTTGTATTGTTTTCTCGGCGATTCCGCGTTGATGCTGAGGGTTGGCTCTGAAAAGAACCGGATTCTCGACGTTCCGGCGAACTTTCTGCGAAACATTCGCGATTCTCAAGAGATATATGCGTCCGTGCGGGTCAACCGTTAGACGCATACTGAGAGCTCGTTCGGGCGATGCGACTACTTATAGCTGTCTGGCTTCGGGTCATGCGCGTCATGCGGTCATCGTCTGGGGTGTCTGGGATTGCATTTTGAGGGTGGATATGATCGGTCGCCATGCTGGGGGCAGTCTCAAGGAATCGTCTCTCGTGTTCATGCAGCAGTCTCGTTTTTCTATCTCTATGGCTTCTCTGTATACTCATGACATTTCGTGGCTAATCTGTGCAACAGTCCTTGAATTTCTAAAGTCCATCCAGTGACCGGTGTTTGTGTGTTGGACAAGTGCCGATGAAACTTTGTCTCTGTGTCTGACTGAAACTACATGTTCTTGAATCCTATCAGATATTTTTCTATTGGTACGTCCAATGTAGGTTCGTCCACATGTTCCGCAAGGTATTTCGTAAATTCCATGGAATTCTAACGGGATGGTGTCTTTAACGATGCGTAGCATGGAGGATATTTTCTGGTTAGGTTTGAAAATGAAAATGTTTTGAAAATGATGTCGATGTTGTGTCTTTTAAGGATTCTGGCGATTTTGTAAGTTGATCCATGAACATATGGTAGGTATGCTGTGCTAACGGGTTTCTGGCGTTTTTCAGTTCTTTGGCTACTGTTCTCTGTACGACGGAAAGCTCTGGATATTAAGCTGTTTGGATATCCATTTAAAGAAAGAGCTTCTCGTAAGTTCCTCAATTCTTTCGGTAAGTTAAGCTGGTCGGCTAGTCTTTTGGATTGGGTGGTAAGAGTGTTGACTATAGATGCTAGTTGTATGGGATGATGGTGCAAAAAAGCGTTCAGATATCTGTCTGTGTGGGTTGGTTTCCGGTACACAGTGTGACTCAAAGTGCCGTCAGGTTTCTTCTGTACCAAAACATCCAAGAAAGGAAGTCGTTGATGCTTTTCTATCTCCATTGTGAATTTAATTTGGTCGTGTTGGGAGTTAAGATGGTTAAGGAATTTGTCCAGCTCTGGTCTGCCGTGGGGCCAGATTACAAATGTGTCGTCAACATATCCTAACCAGAGTGTAGGTTTAAGTGTGGCTGATGAGATTGCCTTTTCCTCAAAATCTGTAAGAAATATGTTGGCTATTACTGGAGATAGAAGTGAACCCATTGGTGCTCATAGGACTTGTTTGTATATTTGACCATCGTACCTAAAGTATGTATTCTTTAAACAATATTCTGCCAGATCTGATACATACTTTTCTGGTTTTAATTTTGATCTTATGATGTTTAAGGCCTCAGGGACCGGTACTTTTGTGAATAAAGATACAATTTCAAAGCTCACAAGGAGGTGGCCAGGCTGGAGTTGGTGATTTTTCAGTATGTCTATGAAGTGTTCAGCATAGCGGACATAGGAATCACAATCTTCGGCGTATGGTTGTAAACATTTTGCTAAATGTTTCGCAAGAAGTTGGACAGGTGAACCAACGGAGCTTACTATTGGTCGTAGTGGGGCTCCATCTTTGTGGATCTTTGGTAAACCATATATCTTGTGACACCGTGAAGATTTCTCCCTTGGTATAAGATAACTCATTATTTCCTTGTCAATGCTAAAGCTTAGGATCTTTTGTCTGGTAGTTTTCTCAAGATAGGTTGTGGGGTCCGTTGTACTGGGTAGATGAGCTGGATCATCTAAGATTGTGGTCATTTTTTGTTTGTAGTCAGCACTGTTCATGACTACGGAGCAATTTCCCTTGTCAGCTGGTAGGACCACAATGCTGTTGTTTTCTCATAGTGCCTTGAGGGCTTTGAATTCCTCGTATGAGATGATTCTTGTCGGTGGTTTGGCATATCTTAAAATGTGGCATGTTTCCTGTCTTATTGTCTCGGCTAATGTGGCAGGGAGTTGTGAGATAGCAGTCTCGACACCAGTGATTATGTCTTCTCTGGGAAGGCGAGTTGGTGCTATTTCAAAGTTAAAACCCTTGGCCAGTACGGATTTGGTAGGTTCGTCTAGGGGCTGGTCTGAAAAATTGTAAACCACTTTGTCGATGTTGAGTGGTTTTGGTGCAGGTTTTTGTCTAGGTCTGAGAAGGTTGTATTTTTCTTTCTGTCTATTGGTAATTAATAATCTACTCTGTTCTGCTCTGTTGTTAGATATTAAGTCTATCTGTTGCCAGAGGAGGGGGTGTAGCGTAGTGGTTAGAGCTATGTGGGTTGTCAGGATATTTTGACTGATGCTGTCAAGTTTCTGTCGTTTGGTTTGGATTTCGTCTCGAAGAAAAGCTTGGCTTGCGTTGTGTAGTATTTTGTTTGACCTGGCTGTCGGATTATGGTGGACACAGGCTCATACAAATGGGTGTTATGTCTGTATCTCTACAGCGACGTAAAAATGCTAAATCGCATAATAATTGAGAGCGCTTTGTCCGTAGTTTCTCGAAACTACGGGTGAGGTGGTAAATTTCCTCCCCGTGGAGGTTTATAATGTTGTATTTGAGGTTTTCGCGGATATATACCTGTGTTGTATTGTTTTCTCGGGGATTCCGCGTTGATGCTGAGGGTTGGCTCTGAAAATAACCGGATTCTCGACGTTTCGGCGAACTAACATTCGCCATTCTCAAGAGATATATGCGTCCGTGCGGGTCAACCGTTAGACGCATACTGAGAGCTCGTTCGTGCGATGCGACTACTTATAGCTGTCTGGCTTCGGGTCATGCGCGTTGTGTGCGGTGCTTCGATTCGGTTGTTTGTTTGTCTTGTTGGTCGTACATGAGTCTGGTGTGTCTGGGATTGCATTTTGAGGGTGGATATGATCGGTCGCCATGCTGGGGGCAGTCTCAAGGAATCATCTCTCGTGTTCATGCAGTAGTCTCGTTTTTCTCCGATGAAACTTTGTCTCTGTGTCTGACTGAAATTACATGTTCTTGAATCCTAGCAGATATTTTTCTATTGGTACGTCCAATGTAGGTTCGTCCACATGTTCCGCAAAGTATTTTGGACGTACCAATAGAAAAATATCTCCTAGGAATCAAGAACATGTAGTTTCAGTCAGACACAGAGACAAAGTTTCATCGGCACTTGTCCAACACACAAACACCGGTCACTGGATGGACTTTAGAAATTCAAGGACTGTTGCACAGATTAGCCACGAAATGTCACGAGTATACAGAGAAGCCATAGAGATAGAAAAACGAGACTACTGCATGAACACGAGAGACGATTCCTTGAGACTGCCCCCAGCATGGCGACCGATCATATCCACCCTCAAAATGCAATCCCAGACACACCAGACTCATGTACGACCAACAAGACAAACAAACAATCGAACCGAAGCACCGCACACAAAGCGCATGACCCGAAGCCAGACAGCTATAAGTAGTCGCATCGCACGAACGAGCTCTCAGTATGCGTCTAACGGTTGACCCGCACGGACGCATATATCTCTTGAGAATGGCGAATGTTAGTTCGCCGAAACGTCGAGAATCCGGTTCTTTTCAGAGCCAACCCTCAGCGTCAACGCGGAATCCCCGAGAAAACAATACAACACAGGTATCTATCCGCGAAAACCTCAAATACAACATATATATATATATATATATATATATATATATATATATATATATATATATATATATATATATATATATATATATCTATATATATATATATGTTGTATTTGGACAAGGAGACAAAGGACAAGGATTTTTATGACAAGGAGATCGACTTCCCCAACTTCTCTTCAACTGTGTCCTTGAAAAGTTTATGAGAGAATGGCGCAAGGAAATGATCAATTTGGGTGCTCAGAGTGGTATCTACCTGGGACGTAACAACGATGGACTGGTTGTAGATTGTCTGGCCTTTGCAGATGACATGGCACTGTTTGCTGATGCTCTTGAGATGGCAACAATGCAGGTAAATTTCCTCCGAAAACAGGCTGCCAAAGTGGCCAAAGTGTCGCTGGAGAAAACAGAATTCTTCACCAACATCAGAGAAGCAAACAGAGAGATGTTACTAGAGCAGTGAAACATCAAGAGGACTGAGAAATTTAAATATCTCGGCGAATGGATTGAACCCAACTTATCAGAAAGAGCATCATTATCCAAGAGAGTCAACAAGTTAGAACTAGCCTATCGACTGACTAAGAACACCTACAACAAGAAATGCCTGTCACGCAACCTCAAACTTAAGCACTACACATCAGGCTTACGACCAGAAGCCCTATATGCCATGGAGTGTCTTTCCTTGAACCGAAAAGGTCTGGTAGAGAAATTGGAAATCAGAGAGAGGAGAATCCTCAGGAAGATCCTAGGCTCAGTAAAGGAAGATGGGGAATTCCGAAGGCGGAATAATCGGATCTGATGGTGTATAAGCTAATGGCCTTGATGGCTGCTTGGCTATCTGACAGGATAGCAATTCGTTTTCTTGCGATAGTTCCTGTGGAGGTTAAATTGTGCACATCTTTCGATTGCATGTACCTCTGCTTGGAAGATACTTGGGTAGATTCCAATGGATTCAAAGTATTTAGTACGAAGTTCAAACACTCCTGCACTAGTACCTTCCTTTGTCTTCGAACCACCCGTATACCACTTGATAGCTCTATGTGGTATGCTGAGGATTAGTCGCTCCAGTTTGTAAGTTGAATAGTTTATCTGTATTAAATTTTGTTTATGTTTTATGCCAATAAAGGTTATATTATATATACTAGAACAACTCGGCATTGAATAAGTTGTTCTGAGAAACTGTACAATTGAAAAAATTCTCAAAATTGTCCTTCTTCCTGGCCCTTTTCTTCCATCTACTCTTCCTTGTAGCATAAGTTGCAATAGACCATCGTTCGATGGTTAAATGGCAAAGGTATACCAGCTTCCTTTGCTTTATTGGTAGTAAGACCTCTCGTTATTTTCCCATTCTCTCTAGGACCTGCTGGTTAGTGACGTGAGCCGTCCAGGAAATTGTGAGAATGCGACGGTATAGCCAAATCTAAAATGCCTCGAGTCTGCGTTCGGTAGCCTCTGTCAGAGTCCAGGACTCCACTCCACATAGAAGTACTGTAAAGATATAGCATCTCAGTAGCCTCATCTACGTTTAAAAATTCAGGTAATATGCTTTAAGTACCTTTGCCATTTTAAGGAATGCGAATCTCGCTTTTTCTATCCGACATTTGATTTCAAATGACTAGCCCCACTTTTCATTTAATGTTGTCCCTAGATACGTGTATTTTTGGACTCTCTCAATCAGTTCGTTGTTAACTCAAAGCTATCGGACATGGTGGTTGTTTTTGGATATTATCATGTACTTCGTTTTTTTTTGACATTGAGCGTGGGACCATACCTTTGACTTCTGATATTCTGTTAATCAGCTCTTGCAGGTTTTCTAGACTATCTGCGCATACTACTTTGTTGTCGCGTATCTCAGATTGTTTATATACTCGCCATTTATTTTAATACCACATCTTATTTCTTCTATTAATTATATAACATTAAGTAAGTAATTATTATTACTACATAGAGTAGTACTACGTAGAGTCCTAATGCCAACTTATCCAGTGCAGACTTGACAAACCAAGTTGTCCGGTGTCGAGTTGACCAGACCGAGACGACTTTTAAGAAAAAATAATTTTTCCTCGAATCAAATAAACATCGAAATCTCTTTGGAAACAGACAAAGTTTCATAGTCAGTGTTGTCACCTTTGAGAAACATTTGACACGGACACATCGCTTCCAAAAAAACATGTTACACAGTCCCGCTTCTAGAAGCTTTTTATTGCCTACTGCCTATGTTGCCTACTTTGTTGCCTTTTTGTCTAGCACGAAAATTGTCAAAATTTATTTTTAATTTACAAAACTTTAATACTGCAAATTGATAATTCAGATTTGACACGGTTAGACGACAAAAGGTATCTCTTGTGTCACAGTCCATTGAAAATATGAATCAATTAACTTCCATAATTCAAGATATTACCTTTTTTAGAATTCGCATCCACAATTGCCGATCACATCTTTTATTTAATGACATAATGACATAACTCATGAAATATATCACCCATCACCTTGTGATGCCATGTCCAAATTTAGTTAACCACTAATTCCAATACAGTTATTAATATCGGGAACACGGGATGTCGGGAACATACCCCAAAGACGTATTTCCAAAATTATACCAATCAATCAACTACGTTAAATATTTCAACGCTAAGTAATAATAGTTCTAATATATCCGGTGTTCGCTTCATTTTTAAATCCTATTTTATTACTATTGGACAAATACTCTTTATATATAAAATATCTATATTCTTATTATTTTATATAAACTTGCGTGCATAGAAATCGGCCCACTATAAACTTTTGACTTTAACTATTTTTTTTAGAAACTATTTATGAGATGAAATAAAGAAATATTCCGTTTGAAAGACAATTTAATACGCTTCAAAATGAGTTTAAATTTATCAAGAATGCTTATCGTTTATAACAAACGTATGAAAAACGAACGTATTTATGTGGTGATTATAGCGACAATAACAAACTTATAAAAGATTGTAATTATTGTCTTTGCAATGGAAATTTGCACATTATTCGTCTTTCGTAATGTAATTAGTTTTCAAGAGTGTTCGTTTCATGCATAACCACACCGCAAAAAGCCGCCCAAGTTTTTGTTCTAATCGAAAACGGACTTAGCCAGCGAGCTGTTCCTCAACAACTGGGTATGACACGCGCCGCTGTTTGTAAAGTGTTCCAATGTTATGGGGAGACTGGACCCTTTCATGGACGATCTGGTACAGGCAGGAGATTTGCAACGGCTCGTGATGACCGCTTCATTGTGTCAACATCATTAAGACGTCACCTTAATGCTGTTCAAGTGAAACAACAGCTCGATGAAGTACGAAGTGTGGCTATTGGTCTGTGGACCGTAAGACAGAGATTGCAGGAAAGTAACTAGACCTCTAAGACATCTGACGTTTAAAAACTTACCCCAGCTCATCGTCAAACTCGCCTGCGCTTTGCAAGGGATCATTTAAAATGGATGTTCGAACAATGGGGGTCTGTTCTCTTCTCAGATGAGACCAGAATATGCCTCTATGGTATCGACTGAAGAAAAAAAGTGTACCGGAGACCAAGAGAGCGATTTGCAGAATACTGCATTCAAAAGCGGACTGCTTATGGAGGTGGTTCTTGCATAATCTGCGGTGCAATTTCTATAGGTGCACAAACCGACCGTGCAGAGAAAAAAGTACACTTTAAAAATTACAGTTTCAAATAGTAACAGCGGCCTTACGAATTAAAATTTGTAAAAATTGCAGCCGCATACTGTAATTTTTAAAACTTATTTACTAATAATATCGGAAACTGTAATTTTAACAAAAAGCAATTTGTAGTTTTTACAGTTTCAAATTCGTAAAGCCGCTGCTACTATTTGAAACTGTAATTTTTAAAGTGTACAATTTTCCGTGTGCTTTCATCATTAGGGGCGCCCGTAGCCACGTGAGAGGAGGTTTAATGGGTGCTAGGTATCGAGAAAATTTTAGCAGTTCATGTGGTACTTTATGTCGACTACTTTGGATCAAAATTGATCCTTATGCATGGCAATGCGAAGCACAACGCTAGAATCGAGCTAGATTACATTACAGAAATCGGTTTTCGGATTATGCAGTGGCCAGCATGCAGTCCCGACCTAAATGCGATAGAACATTTATGGGATGAGCTTAATTGAAGAATTCAAGGTAGGCTTCGTGTCCCACCCTCGATCCCAGAGCCTATTGTTGTAGTAGAAGAAGAGTGGCTTAACATCCCACAAGAAACAATAGCGAACTCGATTAGATAGATGCCTAATCGTATGAGAGATGTTATTAATGCAAGAAGGTGTCATACACACTATTACAAAATAAGTGTTAATTTAGATAATTGTCAATAACCATATTTCTTTTAGTAATAAAAATTAATTTGTTTCATGAGTTAATTTCACTATGTTAAACACAAGAAACCGAAATAAATTTTAATAATTTTAAACTCATATTAAAGCATATTAAATTGTCTTTCAAACGCCATATTTATTTATTTCATCTTATAAATAGTTAATTTAAAAAAATAGTTAATCTCATAAATACAGAGTTTAAAAAAAAAGTTTGTTTATAAGGTGTAAGCCTCTTTATTTTTACACGTTGCTATAAATAGCTATCGACCCTAGGGTCTGATACAATGGGTACAATATAAAAGGATAGTTTATAATTTTATATATTACATCTATAACTTCATGTATCTATAATTTATTTATTTAGTCATAAATCTAAGTGGCAGTCTAATTCACAAACAACCCGGATATTTTTTGTTTTCACCCAGACACCCGGACATATAACGTAAAACCTGGACTTTTAAAAAACTGATCATATTGTAGTGAATGAACGCTAAGGACAGAAAAATTCTTTTTCTGGCGCTATGAGTGACAGAAGAGCTGCTTTGGCCGATTACTTAATTTCAGACACACCTTGCTAGAAGAAAAACTACTACTTTTTTTTAATTTGTTTTAGTAACAAACATATTTTTTTGGGATTTTTTAAAAATATTGAAATTGACCCTAGCAACTAATGTACCAATAAATCCATTAAAAAAATGTAATTTGCAATCTAACTAGTTCATTTAATGAGTTAAAAAAAATATTACCAGCGAAAATATGTTGTGAAAATATGTGCTTTAATATGCATTGCTTTAAAAACAAAATGTGAATTTTAAAATACTATTTATTATAATGAAACATTTCACTAAAGAACTTTATTCCGAGCTTATAAACATTTCCATTTTATATCCTTAGGAGTTTATAATTTTTACTTCATTTTATTGCAACATAAAGTCACAGATTCAGGGAACTCTCAAAATAATTGGAATATTGAAACAATGAAGCAAAAATAAAACTAATAAAACTTGCCTATAAAAGTTATAAACTTCGGTATCACACCGTACAGGATATCTCCTTGGTAAAGCGAAATGCACTTAGTAAGCGAATTGAAATTAAATATACGATGGTGAATGCGCCAGGACATTTAATAATAGCTGTTCTACATTCTGAAATTCCTCGCGACAAGTGGAATTTAAATCTAATGAAACTCACACCTCATACAAAATTTCTCCTTGCATACAAAACTTTAAAACTATAATATTAATTGTACCAATTAATTAAAAAAACAGTTTGCTACTTACTTTTTCTTCATTTAGACTGGATATGTTCCAATCAGATAGACAGGGACCTTCAATACTATTCGGCCTCTTTTTATTAAGATGATCAAGAGGTAAGCTGTAGTCTTCACACAAAGGAATCTGCGAAGAAACAAGTTTTCTCTATAAATTGATATAAAAGGTTCAGCTTTAGTGGTGTGAAAGCTTAATTTCAAACACGTAATCTACACTCAGTTTAAATTACTCATAAATTATGAAGAAGCAACGCACACGCAACACGATACTTGCCGTAAATATCAATAAATAATGGAAAGAGGAAAAGTTTCCGTTGTTTGGAAAACATATATAAGCAAAGCTGGGCATCAAATATAATAGAAAAGGGTTATATATATATATATATATATGTATATATATATATATGTATATTTATATATATATATATATATATATATATATATATATATATATATATATATATATATATATATTGGATTGGAAGTGAAAAAAGGTCCGAGATCCGTATAATATGGTACACGCATCGATAAAACGGTATAGATTGAACTGAGTCTGCAGCACCACCAGGAATTTAATACTACTCCAATTAGAGCTAACATTTCCAAAGTGTACTTTGCAGTGTCGATTAGATTAGTAAATGAATATAGCCGAGAAGGGCTGACTAACCGCTTCTCTACGACACCGCAAAAAAATAAATCCTTTTTTTATCCTCCAACTTCGAAATCCAAATTAACATTAAATAACTCAAAAAAATCACTTCCCAAAATACAATCGAAACATATAGGGAAATCGTTTGAAACGACGTGGAATAATTGATTTTTGTCCTCTAATTTCTCGAATATGGCTCCTAATGTTTCCACAAAACCATTTGTAATGCCCCGAATTTTCGTTTTCCTGCCACTATCCCAATTTAATTCATTCCTTAAAATTCCTAATTTAATAATGCGTATGTCGGCTCCCGTATCTAACAGAAATGTTGCAAAACCTTGTTTCGATATTTGTAACGGCAAATGTACCTTTTTTAAACCTGCTCCGTTAATGCTCTTGGAAACATATACCGACAATTCACTAAATTTATTTTCGATTTTAATTTTTTGAACATGTTCCGGGCTTAAATTGCTCGGTCCGACGACACGGAACTCACTGTCGGACCGGGTGCGTTTCCCGAACCACTAGCAATGTTATACGAATGACGCTCTTTAGTAAATTGTTGGTTTACTTCACTTACATTTGTCTGCCGGTTTTGTTCGTTGTAAATTCTTCTCCTACACTCGGAAATTCTATGACCCGGTTTCTTACAATAAAAACATATAATCGGGGAAATAGCTAGGGAATTTTGGGATATCTGTGCGCCGTATACTGAACCTTCACCTTTTATTCGAACGGTATTGTAATTTTGAGGTGGTTCGCTGTTTCTATTTCTTAAGTGACAATCCTTCCCTAAATGGCCGCTCTTATTGCAAACATCGCAAGATTATACCCCACGTTTTATGTCTATTCTACTAAATGCACTATTTAACTGACACTCTTCCGATCGGGCAAGCTCAACCGCCTCCTTTAACGAATTTGGTCTTTGTGCCTTTACTATAATTTTTAAAGAATCCGACAAGCCCTGCAAAAATAAATTTAATGCCTGAATATCGTAAATATCGTTGATCTCTTTAGCTATTGCTAAAGTCTTGCCAACCACAGACGCGTCAATCAAATTCAACAAACATTGCTCAATTCTATTAGCATAGTCAATTACACCTTCACCATTATATTGGTAAGTTGAATGTAACTCCATTTGACAACAGGAAATTGAACGTTTTTCTAAAAATCTGTCCCCTAAATGGTCCCTTAATTCGCCCCATGTCGAAAAATTCCCGCACCTAGTCAAATCTCTAGCCCTACCTATTTATTTAGATGTTTTTATTATCTTAAATAATATATCTTGGGCGTCTAAAGCTACAGCATCCATCGCCAAATCGCACGATTCTATGAAATCTTGCACTTTATCCGCCTGTCCATCGTACTCCTTGATATATCTCATTGCTACATCTAACTTCATAAGAGCCATTTTTATTATAACGTGCAATTCGTCAACAATTTTGCGAAATATTTTGCGTACGAAACAAAGATATACTTACAGTTTTTTACGAAATCTCAGACGTAGTTTGTATCTAATCAACCGAATTGTCCTATTCTGGAGCTGCGTGATGTACGGCGAAACGGCACTCGTAGATTCACTGTATTTGACGTAGACCTGGACGGAACTCGCTGCGACCAAAGGCAACCAAATTTCCAATTCCTTTTTTGATACTTTCTGGATCCAACCGATTTTGAATTCCGAGGAATTCCACCAATTTCGGATTCTTCTGGATCCTATCGCTGCCACCAAAAATATAGTATCTCTGTTGCGAACTGGTAATTTGGTATGGTGCTGCTCCAGGATCAGGACAATGGATGAATTAATTACACGCAAATATGTCCTTTATATGTAATTAAACACTACTTTTCTACTAATATCTTACAATATGTACAACTAATCGCTAACTTATTACAATAATTACTAACTAACAATAATACACTTAATTCTACGATACTTGTGGTCGAAACCCGGAATTTACTTCGACGAAAATACGGAGGTTCGTTTTCAAAACTCAAATTACTCTCTTGCTAGCTCAATTCTGACTGCCCCTTTTTAACTTCCCCTCTACCTCATCACCTCGGTCTTGGTGTGAGTCCTCCCCTAATCTTTATGGAAAATTTCCAGGACTCATAAAACAAAATCCTCTCGGCGTCTCGGCACGATCCCTAAGTTCGAGCGTCTGCCCGCATGATTTAGATAAGCCAGACTAATGGTCCTAAATAAACAAAAACTAATCGGGTGTCCACTTAGTTTTCTTTGCCGACTCGTGAGAAACTCAAATTCTTTGAAACCAAAATCACGAGATCACAACAATATACGTTTTTTTTGTAACAAACAAATTAACAAGTATTTTATTTATCCTGGGTGAAAAATCTAAATCTTTGAACACGTTTCTCATTCAAATTGATAGCTGGTTTCATTAAAAAAATGTTTTAAAATATTCTACAGCATGTGGAACAATGAAATTGTACACGCTTTTAAAGATCTGTCTAACACCTCAATATCTAACACATCATTTTCGAATAATATCTGGCGGTGGCTCTGGCGTAACATGTTGGTATTCTTTATTGACGTCTGGATTCGTTTAAAAAATTATTTTAGTAAGTTTTACACAACGTAGAACAATAAAATTTCACACATTTGTAGAGAATTAGTCAGTCTATGATATCCCTCAGTTAGTTTTGCAAAATATTTTGACGGCCGCCGCCCCTCAAACTCGACCATAACAGAAATTAATAAATTCAAATAACTATATAATGAAAACTGCAAGAGATATATTGATGCTTCTTTCAGATCTATATAGATTATACATTTATCTATTGAAATTGACGTTTTGGTATTTTCATGGCCGATAGCCTGTGCACATAATTTTTTCTAAAAAGTAAATATTTATTGAAAACTTGCTTAACTCTTTTTTCCAAGTCTCCGAAGTTTACCAAACATGTATTTAGCGCTACTTTAGAGCAGATTTTCATCTAAAAATTGTGTAATTTTCATCTTTCCAAAGCGAACCGTTTGGCCGAATTTTTTTTTTGCAAACGAAAAAATTTAAAAACGAAATTTACAGAAGATAAATTTTTGATAAATTTTGGGATTTTATATTTTTTACTTTTGCGACCAAACCGAAGGATTCTGCAAGATTTGCAAAGAATACTTTTTTGTAGACACCGAAGTCTTACATACGGATATCCCGGTCATAATTTTCCATCTTAAGGCGTTGACGAGATATTTCCATAAAATTATTGAAGAGAAAATCATTCCTCACGACGTCCACATTGGAGTGGGAGCGTTAAAATTTTGTCAACTCATACTTCTGATAGATACCCACATTCAGTAAAAGTTTCATTGAAATCCCTCTAATGTTAATACATTTTTTCGGAATTTTTGAATATTTTGAAATTTTCGTGTTCGTTTTTGATCGGAATTCGTGATTGACATGTCTGGATTTGTTTAAAAAAATATTTTAATTAGTTTCAGACAACGTGGAACAATAACGTTCCACACATTTGTAGAGAATTATGTAGTCTATGATTTCCCTTAGTTAGTTTTGCAAAATATTTTATCTGGCGGCGGCCGCCGCCCCTCAAACTCGAACATAACAGAAATTAATAATAGATATATTGAATAATAAGAGATATATTGAAATTTCTTTCAGGTCTATATAGATTATACATTTTATTATTGAAATTGACGTTTTGGTATCTTCGTGGGCGATAGCATTGACAAAGAATTTTTCTAAATACAGAAATTTTGAAAAAAAAATTGAAGTTTTGTCAAATCTTTTTTCTGTTCATTTTTCCAAACTTTACCGAACATGCGTTTAATACTTAACACGCGATAGAGCATATTTTCATCAAAAAAGACTAGGTTGCACACCGCGAAGCGGCAGATAAATCAAAACAACATTGGAAATGTTAGCTCTAATTGGAGTAGTATTAAACTCCTAGTGGTGCTGCAGACTCAGTTCAATCTATACCGTTTTATCGATGCGTGTACCATATTATACGGATCACGGACCTTTTTCCACTTCCAATCCAATATATATATATATATATATATATATATATATATATATATATATATATATAAATATATATATATATATATATATATATATATATATATATATATATATATATAATATATATATATATATATATATATATATATATATATGTATATTATATATATATATATATTGGATTGGAAGTGGAAAAAGGTCCGAGATCCGTATAATATGGTACACGCATCGATAAAACGGTATAGATTGAACTGAGTCTGCAGCACCACCAGGAATTTAATACTACTCCAATTAGAGCTAACATTTCCAAAGTGTACTTTGCAGTGTCGATTGGATTAGTAAATGAATATAGCCGAGAAGGGCTGACTAAGGGCTTCTCTACGACACCGCAAAAATAAAAAATAAATCCTTTTTTTATCCTCCAACTCAATTTATCAATTAAATCGAATCTCTTCATGTTTTATTATATACATTCATTAATATTTTGTTTTCCTTGAAATCCTAAAATTGTTTTTTATTTTCAATTACTTCTCACCATTTTATTTTATTGTATACTAGTACATATTAATCGTTTTTTTTTAAGTGAAATAGTGATGAAGATGGAATAGTTGTTGCGGGTTTAACTGTTGTTTTATGGTGGAATAGTTGTAGAGGGTGAAATAGTTGATTAGGATGGAATAATGTGGAGAATTTAGAAGTGCACGCCACTGATGAGGATGAAGGAATCATGTGGTGTTTTTTATCTGGCAATTGTTCTGCCGCTTTGCGGTATGCAACCCTGTATGCAAACCTACATGGAAAATTTAAAAGTGTAAAAGTGCCACTGGCGCTTCCATCGCAACCTAGTGCGGCAAGTGGTAAACTATAGTTAATTGTAAATATACTGCATACACTAAATATCAGACTGTCCCAATCAAAGCGCTTTAGAAGCGTTGCCTAGCAATAGAGTTTTTGAAAGAATATGCCATTCAAAACCCGCTTTAGTTTTAAATTTCACGCAATACTGTACAAATAAATGGAGGCGGAAGAGTCTTTTAATATTTCGATAAAAATTGTATTGTGCCACATTGCCTTAAGCTTTTGGATTTTGATTTATCTGGTTTACCACATATGCGCGGCGCTGCCGCGCGTAAGTGGTCTTGATTTATCTGATCAAGACTATACGCGCGGCGCTGCCGCGCGTATGTTGTTTTTATTTATCTGCCGCTTCGCGGTGTGCAACCTAATCTTTTTTGATGAAAATATGCTCTATCGCGTGTTAAGTATTAAACGCATGGTCGGTAACGTTTGGAAAAATGGACGGAAAAATGATTTGACAAAATTTCAATTTTTTTTTCAAAATTTCTGTATTTAGAAAAATTCTTTGTCAATGCTATCGCCCACGAACATACCAAAACGTCAATTTCAATAAAAAAATGTATAATATATATAAACCTGAAAGAAATTTCAATATATCTCCTGCAGTGTTCATTTTATAGTTATTTGAATTTATTAATTTCTGTTATGTTCGAGTTTGAGGGGCGGCGGCCGCCGCCAGATAAAATATTTTGCAAAACTAACTAAGGGAAATCATAGACTGCATAATTCTCTACAAATGTGTGGAACTTTATTGTTCCACGTTGTCTGAAACTAATTAAAATATTTTTTTAAACAAATCCAGACATGTCAATCACGAAGTCCGATCAAAAACGAACACGAAAATTTCAAAATATTCAAAAATTCCGAAAAAATATATTAACATTAGAGGGATTTCAATGAAACTTTTACTGAATGTGGGTATCCATCAGAAGTATGAGTTGCCAAATTTTTAACTCTCCCACTCCAATGTGGACGTCGTGAGGAATGATTTTCTCTTCAATAATTTTATGGAAATATCTCGTCAACGCCTCAAGATGGAAAATTATGACCGGGATATCCATATGTAAGACTTCGGTGTCTACAAAAAAGTATTCTTTGCAAATCTTGCAGAATCCTTCGGTTTGCTCGCAAAAGTAAAAAATATAAAATCCCAAAATTTATAAAAAATTTATCTTCTGTAAATTTCGTTTTTAAATTTTTTCGTTTGCAAAAAAAAATTTCGGCCAAACGGTTCGCTTTGGAAAGATGAAAATTACACAATTTTTAGATGAAAATCTGCTCTATAAAGTACCGCTAAATACATGTTTGGTAAACTTCGGAGACTTGGAAAAAAGAGTTGAAAGCAAGTTTTCAATAAATATTTCCTTATTAGAAAAAATTATGTGCCCAGGCTATCAGCCATGAAAATACCAAAACGTCAATTTCAATAGATACATGTATAATTTATATAGATTTGAAAGAAGCATCAATATATCTCTTGCAGTTTTCATTATATAGTTATTTGAATTTATTAATTTCTGTTATGGTCGAGTTTGAGGGGCGGCGGCCGCCGCTAGACAAAATATTTTGCAAAACTAACTGAGGGATATCATAGACTGACTAATTCTCTACAAATGTGTGAAATTTTATTGTTCCACGTTATGTAAAACTTACTAAAATAATTTTTTAAATGAATCCAGACGTCAATAAAGAATACCAACATGTTACGCCAGAGCCACCGCCAGATATTATTCGAAAATGATGTGTTAGATATTGAGGTGTTAGACAGATCGACTTTTTCTTTAAAAGCGTGTACAATTTTATTGTTCCACATGCTGTAGAATATTTTAAAACATTTTTTTAATGAAACCAGCTATCAATTTGAATGAGAAACGTGTTCAAAGATTTAGATTTTTCACCCAGGATAAATAAAATACTTGTTAATTTGTTTGTTACAAAAAAAAACGTTATTGTTTTGATCTCGCGATTTTGGTTTCAAAGAATTTGAGTTTCTCACGAGTCGGCAAAGAAAACTAAGTGGACACCCGATTAGTTTTTGTTTATTTAGGACCATTAGTCTGGCTTATCTAAAACATGCGGGCAGACGCTCGAACTTAGGGATCGTGCCAAGACGCCGAGAGGATTTTGTTTTATGAGTTCTGGAAATTTTCCATAAAGATTAGGGGAGGACTCACACCAAGACCGAGGTGTTGAGGTAGAGGGGAAGTTAAATAGGGGCAGTCAGAATTGAGCTAGCAAGAGAGTAATTTTAGTTTTGAAAACGAACCTCCGTATTTTCGTCGAAGTAAATTCCGGGTTTCGACCACAAGTATCGTAGAATTAAGTGTATTATTGTTAGTTAGTAATTATTGTAATAAGTTAGCGATTAGTTGTACATATTGTAAAATATTAGTAGAAAAGTAGTGTTTAATTACATATAAAGGACATATTTGCGTGTAATTAATTCATCCATTGTCCTGATCCTGGAGCAGCACCATACCAAATTACCAGTTCGCAACAGAGATACTATATTTTTGGTGGCAGCGATAGGATCCAGAAGAATCCGAAATTGGTGGAATTCCTCGGAATTCAAAATCGGTTGGATCCAGAAAGTATCAAAAAAGGAATTGGAAATTTGGTTGCCTTTGGTCGCAGCGAGTTCCGTCCAGGTCTACGTCAAATGCAGTGAATCTACGAGTGTCGTTTCGCCGTACATCACGCAGCTCCACAATAGGACAATTCGGTTGATTAGATACAAACTACGTCTGAGATTTCGTAAAAAACTGTAAGTATATCTTTGTTTCGTACGCAAAATATTTCGCATAATTGTTGACGAATTGCACGTTATAATAAAAATGGCTCTTATGACGTTAGATGTAGCAATGAGATATATCAAGGAGTACGATGGACAGGCGGGTAAGGTGCAATATTTCATAGAATCGTGCGTATTGGCGATGGATGCTGTAGCTTTAGACGCCCAAGATATATTATTTAAGATAATAAAAACATCTAAATTAATAGGTAGGGCTAGAGATTTGACTAGGTACGGGGATTTTTCGACATGGGGCGAATAAAGCGATCATTTAGGGGACAGATTTTTAGAAAAACGTTCAATTTCCTGTTGTCAAATGGAGTTACATTCAACTTACCAATATAAAGGTGTAATTGACTATGCTAATAGAATTGAGCAATGTTTGTCGAATTTGATTGAGGCGTCTGTGGTTGGCAAGACTTTAGCAATAGCTAAAGAGATCAACGATATTTACGATATTCAGGCATTAAATGTATTTTTGCAAGGCTTGTCGGATTCTTTAAAAATCATAGTAAAGGCACAAAGACCAAATTCGTTAAAGGAGGCGGTTGAGCTTGCCCGATCGGAAGAGTGTCAGTTAAATAGTGCATTTAGTAGAATAGACATACAACGTGGGGTAAAATCTTGCGATGTTTGCAATAAAAGCGGTCATTTAGGGAAGGATTGTCACTTAAGAAATAGAAACAGCGAACCACCTCAAAATTACAATACCGTTCGAATAAAAGGTGAAGGTTCAGTATACGGCGCACAGATATCCCAAAATTCCCGAGCTATTTCCCCGATTATATGTTTTTATTGTAAGAAACCGGGTCATAGAATTTCCGAGTGTAGGAGAAGAATTTACAACGAACAAAACCGGCAGACAAATGTAAGTGAAGTAAACCAACAATTTACTAAAGAGCGTCATTCGTATAACATTGCTAGTGGTTCGGGAAACGCACCGGGTCCGACAGTAAGTACCGTGTCGTCGGACCGAGCAATTTAAGCCCGGAACATGTTCAAAAAAATAAAATCGAAAATAAATTTAGTGAATTGTCGGTATATGTTTCCAAGAGCATTAACGGAGCAGGTTTAAAAAATGTACATTTACCGTTACAAATATCGAAACAAGGTTTTGCAACATTTCTGTTAGATACGGGAGCCGACATAAGCATTATTAAATTAGGAATTTTAAGGAATGAATTAAATTGGGATAGTGGCAGGAAAACGAAAATTCGGGGCATTACAAATGGTTTTGTGGAAACATTAGGAGCCATATTCGAGAAATTAGAGGACAAAAATCAATTATTCCACGTCGTTTCAAACGATTTCTCTATATGTTTCGATGGTATTTTGGGAAGTCATTTTTTTGAGTTATTTAATGTTAATTTGGATTTCGAAGAGAAACGAATGCTTTTCGGAGAAAAGTGTTTGAGTTTTAATGAAAATTTAGATATAAGGGACACTAATTACTTGACATCTCCGCGTGAAGGTCGCATTGTTAAAACTGAGGTGGGTTTAGATAATTTAGAAGGAAACGTATTAAACATACCTCCTCGGAGTGAAAATATATTTCAAGTTTCGTGCAGGGTAGACAACCCTGATTCATTCGTCTATATTTGTGAAGTCGCCAAATCAGCGACAATATTTTTATTACTAACTCAATTTCGTATGTTAGGGAAAATAAATGTTTCGTGGGAATTCTGAATACGTCAGAAGATTCGGTCAATGTCAGTCTCGAGCCAATAGATTTAGTATCAATTGAGTCAGATAGTTTCGATTCAGTTATTTATAATTGTAATAACGTAGGATCCGATCAGTTTCGAAATAGAAGCGAATTATTACGGGAATCGATAAAACACGATCATTTGAATGTAGAGGAACAGAAGGCTATCTGTGAATTGATTTACAGATATTCTGATATTTTCCATCTCGATGGAGAAAAGCTGACTTGCACCGATGCAGTTAAGCATAAAATTCCATTAATCGGTGATTCACCTCCCATTCATATTAGGCAGTATAGGTTACCAGAAAGTCAAAAGAGTGAGGTACAGAGGCAGATTGATAAAATGTTGGATGATAATATCATTGTATCGAGCGACAGCGCTTATAACGCCCAATTATTAGTCGTACCCAAGAAAGCAGGTGCGGACGGTAAACTTAATTGGCGCGTTGTTGTAGATTTTAGGAGGCTAAACGAGTCTACAGTAGGATTTTCGTACCCAATTCCCAATATTAGCGACATTTTAGACAAACTAGGGAATTCCAAGTATTATTCAAAGTTAGATCTATCGAACGCGTACCATCAGATAGAAATGCATCCGGATGACAGGCATAAAACGGCATTTTCACATCAATTTGCTCACTATGAATTTAAAAGAATGCCTTTCGGTCTAAAATCAGCTGGAGCACATTTCAACGCCTTATGAATAGCGTGTTGTCGGGAATACAGGGAATTCGCGCATTTGTTTACCTGGATGATATTATAGTATTTTCAAATAATTTGCGTACTCATTGTGAAAAATTGCAAGAAATTTTTGAAAGATTACGAACTTTTAACCTAAAATTAAGTCCGGAAAAATGGGAATTTCTAAATAAAGAGATTGTATACCTAGGTCACAAAATTACTGATGAAGGAATTTTGCCTGACGAAGATAAAATCTTAGCGGTAAAAAATTTTCCTGTACCAACATGTCAGAAACAAGTAAAGTCGTTTTTAGGTTTGGCTTCGTACTATAGACGATTTATTAAGGATTTTTCAAAGGTTGTTTCCCCGATAAATAACTTGTTAAAAAAGGATGTGCATTTTCAATGGTCGCAACGTTGCCAAATTGCATTTGATGAATTAAAACATTTATTAACTAATTCGCCAATTTTGATTTATCCCGATTTTTCAAAACCGTTCATATTAACGACCGATGCTTCAGATTATGCTATCGGTAGTGTTTTGTCGCAGGGTAAGATAGGTCAGGATCTGCCCGTCGCTTACGCTTCAAGATCGCTCAATAAGGCCGAAAGAAATTACAGCACATGCGAAAAGGAATTATTGTCAATTGTTTGGTCTTGCAATTATTTTAGACCGTATTTGTTTGGCAAGAAATTTTTCGTTCACAGTGACAATAAGGCATTAGTTTACCTAAAAAATATTAAGTCCCCAAATTCCCGTTTAACTCGAATGAGACTCAAATTGGAAGAATTCGATTTCGAAGTTAGTTACAAGCCCGGCAAATTCAATAAAAACGCGGACGCTTTAAGTAGAATAGATTGGGATCAAACAATTATCAGAGAACCCAGTCGTAGTATTAATTTGACAAATGAAGTAATTACCGATTACGAAATTTTTTGCAAGTATTTAGAAGGTAATGTGATTATACCCGACGACGGTATTCAAGAATGCCAAGATTCACTTCTAGATGATTTGCCTGCTAACGCAAATTTTTGTTTAGAATTCGACGAAAATGCGAGACCATTAGAACCCTATGTTGACGTCGTAAATAAATTACAATGTCAAGACGACCTTGACAAACGTACAACGGGGAAACGTTTATTTAATGAATATCACTAATAATAGGAAACTTATTTGTCTCGTACCCTCAGTCAATTCTCTTTTGAAGGTTTCATATGAGAATATATTCTATATTTTGACAAAATTAAAAGAAAAACTTATTGAACATAACTTAACAAATTTTTATGCAGGGAGTAATTTTGGTAACAATTTGAAATGGTGTAAGGTTAGGCTAATGTTAAGATATATATTTAAAAATTCTGGAATCAAAATTTGTGTGTGCCATAACAAGGTCCGGAAGGAAAACATATTGTGAAAATTAGTGAAAATGAAAAACATACAATTTTAACGGAATATCATGACCTGCCCACCGGAGGACACCCAGGTATAGGCCGAATGTACAAAATAATTAGGCGCAAATATAATTGGGATAGTTTAAAATCAGATGTAAGAGAATTTGTTAAAAAATGTAGGCAGTGCCAACAAAATAAGGTTCAAAATAAGACTCATAGGGCACCCTTAATTATTACAGATACTCCCGAATTAGTGTTTGAAAAGTGTTACCTTGACTGCGTAGGACCGTTACCTATATCCGAACAAGGCAACAGATTTTTACTAACGTGTCAGGATGCCTTGAGTAAATATTTAATAGCAATCCCGGTTCCCAATATAGAATCAGCTACGATAGCCACATGTTTTAAATGAAAATTTTGTAAATTTCATTTTTGTAAATGAAGTTATTTGTAAATTCGGTATAATGAGCGAAATCGTCACAGATCAGGGAAGTAATTTCATGTCGGAGCTATTCAAAGATGTTTGCAAACTTTTGAAAATAAAGAAATTAAATTGCACTAGTTACCACCCCGAATCAAATTCGGTCGAAAGATCTCATCGAACGTTGGGCGAATACTTGAAGAAGTTTGTTAATAAAAATAAAACTGATTGGTGTAGCCATGTCCCTTACTTTTTGTTTTCATATAATACTACTCCACATTCAACCACCACGTTTATGCCATTCGAATTAGTGTACGGCAAACAACCTATTTTACCAACGTCAATTACAGCTCCACCAGAATTTTCATACAATTACGACGATTATCTGACGGACTTGAAACACAAATTACGCGTGACTAGACAAGAAGCTAGAGACAACGTAATCAGAAGGAAGGAAAGGTCGAAAGTTTTATATGATAGGAGTAGTTTAAATATAGAATATGAAGTAGGAGATTCGGTTTGGCTATTCGATGAAAGTACCAAAATGAACAAAAGCAAAAAATTACATTCAAGATATTTAGGACCATTTAAGATAGTTTCTATAGATTCAGATGTCAATTGTACGCTTAAAATAAAAGGAAAATACGTCAAGGTACATCAAAATAGAATAAAAAAATGCCATGTTAATATCGCGGAATCTCGAGTTTAGTTTCTCTTATTGTTAGTTTAGATGTTTAGAATCTTGAGTTTGGAACTCCAGTATTCAAGAGCCTACCTGCGAATAAGTTCATAATTACAGAGCCTGTCGCGAAATATTTTGTTGTTAACGTTACACAAAGGTATACATGTTTCCATCTTGTTGTTTTTTGTTAAGTGTAATATGTGACAATATGTTTGTAAGTAAAATTGACTAATATTTCTGATACAAATAGTGAAATGTGTGAGACGAACTTTTTAGCGGAAACAAGAGAGGTTTCCGAGGTCTGTGAATATTATAAAACATCGTTGAACCGTCGACCGGCCGTTACTAATCGTAAGATGCAAAATTGGAAGGAATCATATTCATCAGGAGAGGAACCGGCGACTAGAAATTATTCGTACGACAACGACAACGCGGTGGCAAAATATGAAAAATTTGTCACTTTGAGTAGCGCCAACTTTTTATTAAGTGAGGGAGTGTTGTGATCTCGCGATTTTGGTTTCAAAGAATTTGAGTTTCTCACGAGTCGGCAAAGAAAACTAAGTGGACACCCGATTAGTTTTTGTTTATTTAGGACCATTAGTCTGGCTTATCTAAATCATGCGGGCAGACGCTCGAACTTAGGGATCGTGCCGAGACGCCGAGAGGATTTTGTTTTATGAGTTCTGGAAATTTTCCATAAAGATTAGGGGAGGACTCACACCAAGACCGAGGTGATGAGGTAGAGGGGAAGTTAAAAAGGGGCAGTCAGAATTGAGCTAGCAAGAGAGTAATTTGAGTTTTGAAAACGAACCTCCGTATTTTCGTCGAAGTAAATTCCGGGTTTTGACCACAAGTATCGTAGAATTAAGTGTATTGTTGTTAGTTAGTAATTATTGTAATAAGTTAGCGATTAGTTGTACATATTGTAAGATATTAGTAGATAAGTAGTGTTTAATTACATATAAAGGACATATTTGCGTGTAATTAATTCATCCATTGTCCTGATCCTGGAATAGCACCATACCAAATTACCAGTTCGCAACAGAGATACTATATTTTTATATGGCAGAAACACTATATAGCATGTATAATAATCCTGTAAATCCTGTAAATTATTTGTATTTAATATATTTAAAACCTGTCTTAGAGGAAGTTCAAGCTGTGAACAAGCTGTTTGAAAGCAGCAATGTTGACCCAACAAAACTTTACAAGGATTTGTGTGGCTTAGTTCAATCTACAAGTCGGCGTATCTTTAATACATCTGCGAGAGTCGATATTTTTACACAAAATATAGAAGTTATTTGGATCCAAAACCGTACATGGGATATGCTTTTGAAACAAAATTTCGGGAATACTAGCTTCAGCCTGATTGTTTTTGTAATATAAATAAATTTTAATTTATTTATAAATTACGTCGCGCAAGAACTTAATCGAACGCGAATTTATTTTTGTTATTTTTTATTCAATAGCTGTCTCTGAAAGGTTTAGAGGGGTAGGTAGCTTCAATAAAATAGGGTATCGGCTTAATACATGTATTATTTAGATGAAAGTACAAATACAACTGAAGATGAGTTGAGACAAGTAAACAGAAGCACCAACATATTTTATCTCTTGCCAAGATTAGAAGTTATAAGGTTCCAGCACCAAAGAATTCACATGTATATTTGGCTGCCTAGGTATAACTGACTTAAAATGACAAATAAATGCGGACTACAGAGATAACATCTACACGTTTAAATATTCACGATTTAACATACTCCCCCCGCTGAGAGTAAAAAGCGATCAACAATTAAAAAAAAAACCGGCCAAGTGCGAGTTGTGACTCGCGCACCGAGGGTTCCGTACAAACTTGTAAGTAAGGTATCTTTTTTTGTGGAGGACGTTACAAGCACATTCAGTTAACTTGACAAGTGGCTCTCATAAAATCACGACCATCTTAGTACCGCTGCAAGCATAACCTCAACATGTCGTTGTCGTACGATGGAATTCTACCCTCTATTTTATTACCATACATCCTCCATTCACTATGAGTGTTTAGGGGTTCTGGAACTTCACTATTTGTTTTTACTGCTCAATTTTGCTTGTATACCTATATACCCTGTATAAAGGTATACAGGGTATTTTTTTTAAATAACGCGAATATTTTTAAACTTATAAAAAGAAAACTTTATTTTAGTATTAGACTTATACACTAACTTATATTAAGATCTAACTATTTCTAGATCTAATATAAACTAATATATTAACTATTTCTAGATTTATTTCGATACTATTAACATTCAGTTGTTGAATTGACTGCTTTTTGGGCAATTGACTACCAAAAAATATAGGGCGAACGTGATTTAAGTATAATATACTTAAATCATATTATCTACAACATGTTATGTAGATTATGTAGATTATAGTATAATATTGTTATTTAGATTATCAACATAGTATGTAGATTATAAAAAAAAATTAGACGAAATATAATATATACAGGATGTTACGGGACTTGAGTATGTCGCATGTCGGTTATAAACAAGCAAAATTTAGACATAATATACACCCTGTATATATTATGTATATAGAGCAGAGATGTTATGGATATGAAATTTCGGATCTGGATGCGGATACGGATATAGGAATAATGTTATACCGGTGTCGGATACGGTTACGGATAAGAATTTTTTTCGGATAATCCGTTAGTTTCGGATAGTTTCGGTTACGGATATCAGATTTCTAAGGAATGGTAAAAGTAGAATGCTAATTTGTAAAAAAAAATGATTTTATTTCTATGTTATTATTTGTACTACCTACAATCATATGTCATACAACTAAGTACAACAATATAAGTAGGTACTACAATTATATGTCATATAAGATATATAAGTTATTAATATTTATCTACGTAAAAATGCAAAATCATAATTATAATAAACAAAAACAACATTATTCCTTTTTGTCTATTATATATTTTCTATTAGATATTGAAATATATTTATAGGAATTATTACAACATATCAGTAAAAATTATCCGAAATTATTCGAAACTTTTATATCGGATTCGGTTACGGATATATTTTTATTTCGGATATCCGATAGTTTCGGTTACGGTTACGGATCTCCATAACATCCCTGATATAGAGCGTACGTGATGAAATGCATAACGAATATAAACAAAGAAATTTCAGTATAACAGCTTGGTGCCAACACATACTTTTTAACCTTAGGACCTAACTGTATGCAACCCATATGCTTCTGGAGCCTGACAATACCACTACGACAACATTAGTGTATTGTCATAAGTTTCTAATAGTAAATTCGCATTTTTCTTGTAATTAAACTACATATTTACGGTTTTCAGATTTTTCCCTTTACATGTGCTGTAAGACACCGCTTCTTGCCAAATTTCATGATTCTAGGTCAACGGGAAGTACCCTATAGGTTTTGATTCCCTTGTGAAATCGCAAAATATGCGACATAAACGGTCATATCTTTTGATCGCGTTGACTTACAAGTTTGATTTTTTCGCAGCCGAAAGAGACCGTAGACCCGAGTATTTGTTGAAAATTTCAACTTGTTACCTCTACGCGTTCCTGAGAAAATGGTCTTGACAGACAGACAGACGGACAGACAGACAGACAGACAGACAGACAGACAGACAGACAGACAGACAGACAGACAGACAGACAGACGGACAACAAAGTGATCCTATAAGGGTTCCGTTTTCGGTACGGAACCCTAAAAAACATCAATTATGCAATAGAATTCATATTAAATTTATCTTAGTGTCTCTATTTGTCTTAAAGTCTCTATTTTGTCGTTACACACAACATTAAATTAGAAACTTCATTAACCGGTTGTACTGTACTAGTTAACGCATCTGGCTGGTCACTCTTGGCGTTAGGTAGGGAAGCTAAACTTCTGACATTTCATGTGTACACTCGTTTACCGATTCGCACATCTACGACACGGGTTACTCCGTCTTCACCTGGATTTACCTTGATAACCTTTCCTAATGACCATTGCAGGGGTGGAAGATTTTCGTCCTTCACTAACACAACGCTTCCAACACCTATTGAGTGTTGAACAGTACTCCATTTAGTACGTACGTTTAGATTGCAAATTAAATACATTTAAAACTCGGAATAGAAAAACAGTTTAAAAAACCACAAATACTTTGGCACATAATTCCACTAATATCTCATGTTCCAAAATGATTTCCACTGATTTCAAGAACAAACTTTTCTGGTCAAAACTTGCTTGGGGGTCCCTTCTCGGTCAGAATTGTTCGAAAAGTCTGAGTTTTGTCCGAAAACAAATTTTTAGCGCCGATAGCGATAGCGATAACGAATTCTTGGTGAATTCTTGGTTCAGAAAATGCGGAAAAAAATTGAAAATTCGAATCATCTTCCGACGGGACTTGCGGAAATGTGTTACCACCGATTGGTGTTCTTCGTTGCAGCGTAAATGTCGTAGTAAGAAAATTCCGATTTTGACGTACCCGAAATTTGAGGAATTTTGTAAAATTCGCCCACGCCGAACCGCAGTCGGCAAAGAAGCGAAATTTACAACCCTAGCAGAAAAGAGTTGAAATAAGCGAATTGCCGCGGTAAAAGTTGCTAAAGTTGAAAGACGGATGAAATATGGTGTGCGAAAAAATGGGCGACGATTCCCAGGGCTCTAGGGGGCGCACCGTGCAAGTGAAACGTGCAAACTTAGTTTCAGAATGTCGGCAATTTCCGGAGAAAGTACACCGTTCAAAAATTTCTGAAAAATTCGCATGCGCCTCTTAGCTAGGACTCAAAATGCGAATTTTGTTTTTTCGCAATAACTTTGCCAGTTGCGAACTTTTTGCAACTTTTAATAGCCTATGGCACGGTCTAGTCTGTTCTCGATCTGCCACTGTAGGGCAGGAAGTTGTGCCATTTGTACTTTTGTAGATCTCGTAGATCATTTTGTAGATGTAGATGTCGATCTCGTGGTTTCTGCGAATCGGCAAACCGGCATATTGTACGAAAGATACCGTCGACCTCCATCGAACGGTTTAGAAGAAATTCCACCCACTTCCGGTTCTGCAGCCGATAACGTCCGGTTGTGCAAAAACATGTACCGCACAGCCATTTTTGCAAAAAAATGCACGGCCTCTTCGAAGACCCAGAGAGAAAGAACCTACGAAACCGGACCCGCAAACGGGAAGGCGTTCTGTTCAGCCGTCGGCTCGCAATAGAACGTCAAAGAATATCGTTTTTTGCGATATTTTTTTTTTCTGTTTTTCGCACTTCTCGCACTTCTTTCGCGCTTCTCGCAATTTTCAGCAAAGACTGCAAAGACTGAAAATTTGAGATGACAGTTTTGTGCGGAAAAAATCGGCGCTCCAGATAGCACCATTCGCGTCGCGATCGGTCCAAATTCGGCCGCTCGGCGGCCGAGAAATGGAAATTTCGTTTTCGCGCCGCACCCCCGCCTTCGACGGCACCACAATTTCTGACGACACCACAGATTAGTAAATTGTCTGGAGTTTTCTGAATATTTTACCACTGTCTCCCGGCAAAATTTCCAAAGAAAATCACTCAAAACGTCCGTTTTCATTCTACAAACCCGACTTGACGCATTTCTCCCGCCCCCTCCCGGAAAGGCGTGCCAAACTATTTTAGTATATTTAATAATTATTTATAATGTTAACATGGATTAGATAAGTGATGTTTGAGGAACAGTTGAACTATTTACAGTTTTAATTGAAATAGTTTTATATGAAATAGTTCATGTAAATGTTTTAACTTTAATAGATTTAATGTTTCGGAAGAATTTGAATAGTTTAACGGTGCATTTTCATGATGACGCTCGACGTTCGTTTCTAGCGTCAAATTCGGTCAAGTGATGAGAATTTAAAATACGCGCTATCTAGCAAGAATTGTAGCGAAAAATTCCAGCGTCTAACGTCAATTAAGATAGTAATTTTGGAGTGTGAAATTTTGAAATAGAAATTTTGTGAATAGTAATCGAAAAAATCACGTCCGGTACATTTTTGTTATAACTTTTATTTATAAACAAACTTCTGAGTAATAATTGAATATCCGCATCCTAATGTTTATGGCCAATTTTTAATTTCTAATTTCGTCTAGACGTGTCTAGTTTTGTGTTGTACATACTTATCGAAATCTTTCTTGTAGTCCAATCTTGTTTGATAGATCTAGTCTCGCTTGACTTGCCCAGTCTTATGTATTGAATAGACTAAACATTGGCATATCTACTCTTCTCTAGTCCCGTTTAGTTTCGCTTAGTATTGACTAGTAATGTCTAATATGGTCTAGACTTGCCTAGTGTTGTCTAGTCTTGCCTAGTGTTATATAGTCTTGTATTGTCTGATCTTCGTAGGATTGTCTAGTCTTGTCTGGTTTTGTCTGGTTTTGTCTGGACTTGCCTGGTCTTGTCTGGTCTGGTCTTATCTGGTTTTGTTTGGGCTTGTCTGTTCTTTTCTGGTTTTTGTCTGGTTATCTCTGGTTTTGTCTAGTCTTGTCTGGTCTTGTCTCGTCTTGCTTGGTCTTGTCTGGTCTAGTCTGGTTTTGTCTGGTCTTATCTGGTCTTTTTCTTTTGCCTGGTTTTTAATTTTAATCATTCAATTACAATCTAACCTAATTATGTACTTTTAATCTAGTCTAATAACCCTACCGAATCTACCTCAGCGACTTTTAACATTATTTAAGGTAAAATGAACCTCATTTTTTGTTTAGTTTTGCCTTAAGCATGTGATAGTAAATGAAGGTATTGATTATGCTATTCGAAAAAAAAGAAAATTAATCGAGAAAATATTGTCTTAAACGAACGATTATAATGGATGCGATTGTACGTTGACGCTTAAAACAGCAGAAAAGCTAAACTAAATTTAGTTTTTTTTTCTAGAAGACGCTAGATTTTTTGTAGATGGCGCGCATTTTAAATTCTCATGACGTGACCGAATTCGACTCTAGAAATCAGCGTCGAGCGTCGCATGAAAATGCACCTTAAGGTTTTAAGTGGAATAGTTTTTCTACTTGAAACATTTTAATGTTGTAGATGTAATAGTTTTACATTTGAAATTTTAGTGATACTAAAGTGACATTATCTATATGTACCACTTCAAATATTAGGAACGACGTCTAAAATCGGATGTGGAAGAGTTTTAGATTTTTAGGTGGAATTATACGTTCTAGAGGGAATATAACGTTTTAGAGGGAAAGGTTTTAGCGTTATAGAAACATTATTTTAACGTAGTACATGAATTAGTTTAGAATTTTTGGAATAGTTTAGCGTTATAGATAGGAATCTTCAATGACATTAATACACCTTTTACGATTAGTTAAGCGCATGCGCGTCCGCAATGTTTAAAAGCCGGGAATATGAAAGATTCGGGCACATTTTGTTTGGTTATTTTCATTGGTTATACGTCAAAAAAGTGCCCGAAAATATGGCAGAAATTGATGCATGCGCACAACAAAATTTCAACTATGAAAAGGTCTATTAGTTGGTGTTATATATCTTTATTCAAATGTTGGTATTTTCTTTATTTACTATTTTAAATATTAAAAGATTTAAGAAGGTAAAAACTGTTTTATGTGGAGCAATTAAAAAATATTTTAATCTGAAAAATATTTTCCATGGAATTTTTAAATTTATTATTAAACCAACATGTTTAAATGAATAAAAAAAACGCGGTTTCTCAAAGACAAACTTTCTTCAAAGTTATTTTATTCCCCTAAATTACAGCACATATTTTATCCACATCCACAAAAGAATTACTGATTTCAATATTCATTAACTTATAGTCGATGACTATAGTCGATAAATGTCGATGAAGTAATTAGATATTTTAACATTATTTATTATATTTAGTATCAAAACATTAAAATAAATATTAAATTTAAAATATAATTGTAGAACCAATTTAATTACTATTTTATCATTTAGGAGATTGGAAAAACAATAATTATTTAGAAAATCTTCTAGATGACAGCCAGCGGTGGACTTTTGGGGGTTGTGGGCTGATTAATGTTGCATCTTTCCTCGAGAGTTTAAAGATGTAACAATAGAAAAAGCCTTCAGGAAATAAACGGCCCCTGTCCAAAAGCAATTTTTTTAAATAATTTTTTGGATATAATAATTAATCTTATGCCATATTTGCATACGTCAAATATAAACATAGCAAATGGCTACCTATTTTTAAATATATGTAAAGAAATTTAGGATATCTAAATTTGTTTCTAAACGTTTTGAACAATAAGAATAACATAAAATATTATGAAATTGTTATTAAGCTGACAATTTCTTAGTTGTTAAAAAGATTGTAAATACATTTTTTATTCGTGGAAAAATTGATTTTCAAATTGCAATTGAATTAAATATTTTCCTCATGAAATTACAGATACAATTATAAGATATATTAATTTTTTTTTGATATGGGGCGTAAACATCTCAAGGTCGGTAGCCTTTTGTTACATTTCTATGTTGAAATAAATTATTAATTATTATATTGAACTTAATAAAATATTTCATGACTATAGCAAAGTCGGTATATGAAATTTTTATTCAAATTAGGTTTAGATACATTTTCCACTTTCAATAGTAGTTTATGATACAAGTGTGTGAAGAAGGGTTTATGTGCATGAAGTTGTTGCGAAAATTAATCGCAATGAGTGCACAAAAGCCTTTCACACACGTTTGCCATAATAGTATATTAAAGAACGAGTTCAGTAAGCGCGGTTTTTCAGCACGCGTCCATGTTTAGAAAACGATGCGTGCAGCGAGGAGTTTTCTAATGGGCAAGGGCGAAAAACGCCTTATGAAGGAGTTTTTTTTACTTTTATTTCTATATTGCGCCATATTATGCCATTTCTAAATAAAAAAAATCGCCAATACATATTGAGAAAATTGTATCGCAATCGGCGATCCATAAACGAACCCATATGAGTGCTTTAATGACTTCATTATAGACTCAAAATAGAAAAATTATTTTATCTGCCAAAAATGTTACAATACAGTTGAACATAAAAAATATATACCATTGGGAGAAATCACTATTAGAATTTTCCATATTACAAGAAAGGATTGAAGAAATTACTATGTTCTAATACATTCATGACTTCATAAAATAAATAACTATAATTACAATTTGGTTTCCTACACTTTTATGCCTCGAGAGACAATGCGGGTTGCTAAAAAACACTAACCTAACTACATAACCTGATAAATATTAATAATAATGAACATCCATTGACGTGTTTTGGCTTCGTCAGTAGGGATTTATCATCTAATATCAAATTAAAATAAAATTAAATATAAGCTACAAGTTACTCAGTCGAGTGTCCGAAGGGAAATGATGACATTTAACATTATCATATTTATATAGAGCCAGGGTCACACACCTCTTAGACCACCACGTGTGCTTCCTGTATTAGCGGATAATATAACATTGGGAGAAATTACTATGTGAATTTTCGATATTACAAGAAAAGAATTAAGAAATTACTATGTACTTTTGGCTTCATCAGTATTATATAAAAATAATAAATATAACTTACCTACTCAGTGATGTGACATTTAACATTATCATATTTATATAGAGCATATTTATTTAATAAGTCATGACTGAATGTCTTGAATAGAACATAGTAATTTCTTAATTCTTTTCTTGTAATATGGAAAATTCATAATACTAATCACTAACACAATTAGGTATAACGTTCAGCGTCTCCGTTACAAAAATTGATAACTAGTAATGGTCGTTGTCGATGAAATCTAAGTTTACCTAGATTTAATCCAGATTAGATTATAGTTAAGTTATATTAGAGCCAGATGAATCCAGACTGAGAGGCCGAGACATTACTGCATTTGATTTACATTGAACTTTTACGCACGATTTGGATACTTTTCCATACGATTATAATAATGTCATCCTTCACATACAATAATTAACAACAGCTATGTTTTTTGTTTAGTGACGCGATTTGTTGCCATAGTATCAACAATCGGAAATCGTTTAATAATACATTAATAAGATATTTACGCACAATTTGGATACTTTTACATACGATTATAATAATTTCATCCTTCACATACAATAATTATTAATGTTTTACTTATTAATGTGTGCATTTTGGTGTGTAAGTGGATAAAATAAATTTACGAGCACACCGAATGTCTTATTTAATGAAAATAGTTTTATTTTTATTATATAAAGGGTGACATTTTATTATATAAAGGGTGAAAAAATGGGAACTTTTTAAAATCCAATAAGACCAAGAATGTTGGAAAGAAAAACATTTTATTCATAGAAATTGAAACCTTAAACTTTACCATTTAAGAAAAAGTAATGGAATTTAAATTTTAAATTACATGCTCAATTATCTGTTTTAATTCATACAGAGTTCTTGGTCGAGTCGTGTATACTTTACTCTTGAGATAGCCCCACTAGAAGCTATCTATGGAGCCGGAGAACATTACCGAATCTTGAGATTACACGGTTACCGAACAATTCTCGCACAGGTTCCATTGATTGCCGTGCAATGTATGATGTTGATCCATCCTGTTGAAACCAGGTTTCTTGAACGAGTGGAAAATTTCTTAATTCAGTTGTAACAAAAGATTTTAATGTCTCCACGTAACGATCCGCATTAACAGTTACTGTGATCCCTTGTTCATTTTCCAAAAAAATAAGGGCCGATGATTCCATGTAATTGTCATCTTACTATGTAGCATGTAAAGAGCGCTCATGAACTTCATTAGGATTTGTGTCTCTCCAATAAAGGTAGTTCTGCTTATTCACGTAACCTGCGAGATGAAAATGGGCCTCATGTTATATACACAACTTGCTTAGAAATTTATCGTCATTGTTTATGTTTGTTATCATTTTCTGACAGAATTCTAATCGCAACTGGTAATCGTTTTCCCTCAGTTCTTTCAGCACTATCTGCAGCTTGTATGGATGAAATTTAAAAGCTTCATTACGAATTCGGCGAACACTCTGCCGGGACATTTCAACCGCAGCTGCTTGTTTACGAATTGAAAGCAGCGGACTCAGACAGACTCGTGTTCCGTGGAGTACGAGCACTTCTTGGTCGTGCGTTTGGTTTCTTCTTTAGAGCAGATCCAGTCTCTTCAAAGTTATTAATTGAAATTTTGAGTGAAACGGCATTATATCCTAGGTTGTAAAAACGTCGGAACTCCCTCTGTCCAGCTTCTAAATTATCATTGTTTTTATAAAACATTTTTCCGGCTTACACAGGCTGTTGCCCCCTTTCACTGATGTATGGTTACTAAAATGACAAAGTGTTTACTTGCCCAAGGTCACTGTCCCACAGTACTGCCACCTGCTCTTGGCTGCCACTACGAATTTAAATAATTCCCGTTATTCTGTCTCACCTTGTATTACAACAATAATTTAATAGTTTCGTGACATACATTTTCTATGTTCAATAGTTGGAATATGTTGGAACATTACGTGGAAACTTTGGGATATTAGGTGGCATAGTTTAGCCTTTTACATGTAATAAGCCCCTCGGAATAGCTTTGTAAGTAAGAGTCAAAGATTGAGAGCACATTTTAAGCATTTATTGGATGAAAAAGACGAAACGGAAGCGGAGGGGAGAGTTGAAGATGACGGAAAGAGGGCCAACAAGGCCAACAACCAGAAATAGTTTTCTATTTCTGGTTGTTGGCCTTGTTCGCGACAGATCCGGATGGAGTCCCAAATGAAGCTGGGAAGTCAGCGCCGGTGAAAATACAAAAGAAACTGCATGAAATTGTCAAGAAGGTTATCCAAAGACAACAAGCAATATCAGAGAGTTGGGGGAAAGGATGCATCGTACCAATCTTCTAAGCTGGCAACGAGGGAGAATCAAAAATTTACAGAGGCAACACGCTTATGGATGCATCATATAAGATATATGCCAAAGTAGTGGAAAATAAAGTACAGCAAGAAATTGATTAAAAGGAAGTGAAGAATTCCTGAAGTACAAGGGAAATTTAGAAAACGAAGGGAAACAACGGATTACCTAAAAATACATGATAGAGTAAGAGCTGACATAGCAAGGTGGAAGGGTATATACGCAATTCATAGATGTCAAGGCGGCATATGACACAGTCAACCAAAAGATCCTGCGGGAATTGAGAGAGGAAGCTGCAGAGAAGGAATGAGAAAATGTCGGAAAGATTATGTATTATGAAAGGGTTAAAGTAAGGTTGTACACTTAGTCCTGTTTAATGTTTTCATTTATATCTTAGAAAAGGTTTTAAAAAATGGGCAGGCCAGGAGGAGTAGTAATAGCTTAACAGTTAGCAGTCAGTTGTTGCTTTAGCAGGAACGAAAGGGGAATGGAAGGATTAAAAGATATATTGAGAAAAGAAGGTTAAATGTTAATGTGGAGAAGACTAAGTGGGTGGGTTTTAGAAAGAAACAGGAATGTTTGATGTGAAGTGAAAGGGTTATAGAACAGGTTAAAAGCTTCAAATACTTTTCATCAAATACTTTTACTACTTGTTCTTCAAATACTACAAATAGGATTTGTGTTTTATAGTAATGGGTCCAATAAGGAGCACATTAAGTTTATACGCAATAAAGCTTAGTTGGCTGTTAACAGGTTTTGGAATGCATAGATAGACAAATTTGAAGAGAGATTCGTTGCTAAAATGGTAATGTGGACGCCTTCCAGTGTGTTCGAAGCATTTTGATGTATGAAGCGGAAATATGGGGTATGAATGAGATAGGCCAAATAGAAAAAGCACGGCTGCAGTTTATAAAAAGAGCGCTGCAACTAGACAGGAATCCACCGGGGTAACTGTTGTTACAAGAAGGTAATGTTTATAAAGTTGCAGTTGAGGCAGCAGTGAGAGTGCCAAGGTATGAAAGGAAAGTGTCTATGTTAGGGAATGAACGATTAGTGAAAGAGGTTTTCGAAATTTTAAAGAAGGAAGTTAGTGGAGAAATCAGAGTAAAGAACCGGGGAAATGAATGGAAAACAATGTATGAACGAGTAGAGTTTTCGAAAGGTGAGGAAGAGAGGATGAAAGGGGAATGCGTGGTGGTAGAAAACCTATTAGATGAAAAGAGTAGAGAGATAGGGCTGCAGATTAGACAATGCCATATAGACGAAAGCAGGTACAACCGGGATTATGGAAAGGGATTATTACAAGTATACGGCAAGCACCCTTTGTATTTAAGTAGAGGTTCCCGCGGATCCAATGAAATGAATAGGGAGGTTTTTCGGCAATCAGGAAAAGGGAAGAAGGTACTGGAGAAAGAAAAGAGAGAATTTGTATACCATATGTAGAGAGGGTAATCATAGGTGGGCACATTTGATGGAAGAGTGCAAGGAGCTGACATGGGAAGCGCAGAAGAGGAAAAAGTTTAAATATTGGGAGTCTTGCATGGACGAATTAGGTAGAGAGTTATGGTGAAAAGTCTAGGGTGTTGGAAAAATTGTGGGCTGACAAAAAATGTTACTGGGGCTAGTAATTACATACAAATATCTATTGTGTAATTCAATGTCCTGTGTGGTATTAGCTAGGGAAGTAGTTGTTTCTAACATGAGAACACTGAGAACATGAGAACACTAACATGCGATTTGTTTTGTAGTCTTAATAAGACTTAATATTATAGAGCTACGAACAAGTTGAATATGTTTATATATTCAGGCTATATTTCGCTTTTAATAAATTGGATTAAAAGGGATTTTCTGTATTATATCATTTCCAAATGTATGTGTAATTACAAGAATTAATATAAATATGAAAATTACATTTGATTTGTATTTTTTTTTTAATTGTAGGTAAGTATATTGTATAAAATAAAGCTAATATACTGATGTACAATCTGCATTGTACATCAGTATATTAGCTTTATTTTAAATAAACTTTTTTATAAATTAATTAAATAAAATTAAAACATATTTTTAATTTTGCGAATGTTGTTTATATACTTCAATGTAAACTAGAGAAAAACATTAAGTAACTGGCTTTTTAACTTATTTAAACTTCAGGAACTTAAATAGCTAAATTCAAAATTTTCATTTGTATAAATGCGGGCAGGTTTTTGTTGCAAATTTCCGAAACAAAAGTCTATGAAAAATTTGAATATATCTGAACGACTTTTCAAGCTAGAAATGAAATATTTCAATAATTTTTACGGATTTATAAAATTGAAACAGAAAATTCTTAACTTTTTAAAACTCTTACTAAAATTCAATAAATTTTGTAAAATTACAAATTTGTAACCAAATAAACCAAAAACCAAATAGGTCAAAAACCGAAACCAAAAACCGTCAAACCAAATAGGTTTAAAACTATTTAAATCATAATATTTTGAAAAAAATTTTTTTTTAGCTTTTTATCAATTTATTTATTTTAAAAATGAGATTACTGAAAACATTAGAAAGCTGGCAGTAAATAGTTATTTCGCGAAATTGATAAAAAATGTAAAGTTGTTTTTTAATTCAATGTGAATTTAAGTTCATAATTTAAGAGGTTAAGTTGCAATGTGCACTAAATCAAGGAAAATATGTATGAATTCTCATTAATATACATGTATTAAAATGTGGTTTAAGTGCATCAATCAAACAGTGTGAAAGTTGCACAATTTGGATTTAAAATTATTAAACGTTTTGCTTAATTTTAAATGCTTTTGTATTGATTCTTTTTTAAATATATTTTATGAGGCTAGAGTGTGCACAAAAAAAGAAAATTAAATGAATACTGATCTAAAAGAAATAAATTCTGCAAGAAATGATTCTATTTAAACGAAGGAATAATGGAGATGAAAGATTTCTGATAGCGTCAGTGAAAAGCGGCTATCATTAATCTCCCTCGATTCTATTTACGTTTCGAGTCTCCCCCTTTTTGTTGGCATTCCTATATTTGTATTTTAAATTTCGATGTAATTAAATTAATGGGGGATAATTTAATGTAACAATATTAATTAAGGAGAGCTTCCGTTTCATTTGGGGATGTTGGAAATATGTTGTGAAACGCGATATAATTGCAATATATTACAGGGAGACAATTGATGGGAAAGTTTTGTCAGAGTGGGATGATGAACGGGGTCGCTAATGAAGGTGTCAAACCCAGTACAACTTCATCTCTTAAATTCCTGTAGAATGTAGAAATGCTAGGGGAAGATTAAAAGCATTAACTTTATATATTTAACATTTTTTACTGGAAAACTATGTTTTCTTACTTAGTTCTTCTTTTGTGGGGGTAAAAGTAAAGCTACTGCTATTAAATCAGCGATGTAGAAAAAGCAATAATCAAACGTCAAGTTGAGTACAATGCAATCCCTTCTTAATAGTAGATGTTATTATAAATACGGTATAAAGAGCTTGAGCAGTAAGCGATTTCGTAGTATAGCTTCGGCCGTTACATCGCACTGCGGGTGTTTAGGGTACAAAATGAACACCATAGATCATTTCGAGTACAAAAGCTGGAGCTTACTACGTTGAAAGCTCCGCTTGCTTAACAGCGTCCGAATATACCGATTCTGAACAATCTAGATATTATATGGAAATACCTATAAATTTATGTTTAGATATAACGTTTTACTAAAACTAATTTAATTACATGACTTATGAATCGTTTACAAAGGCAAGCCTTAAAATAGACGCGCCGCGAAAACATTACGTAATCTCAAATTTGTATATCTTATAAACATGGAACAGCATAGTTTTTCGTAGAATTGGGTTAGGTTAGGTTACATGAATTATAGAATCATTTACAAAGGCAAGCCTAAACATTACGTAATCATACATTTTTAAATCTCTTAAACATGGAACAGCATATGTTTTCGTAGAATTAGGGTCTCCTAAACTGAAAACATTACAAAAATTGTTCCTGAATATTTCAATTTTAATATTTGTAACAAGTATTTTTTGTTGAATTTGTGTATAACTTAAATATTATAATTTAAAAAATAAATCTCAATTTAAAATGTTTTTCATGAAAATAACACAAGGTACAATAAAATAACAATGGGACAGTTGCGACCGTTACGATGTGGTAATTGATAAATTCACAATGTTTTAGCCACACTTTATATGTAAAAATCTTATATAACTTGTATTATATAGCTTCGTGAACTTGAAAGTCATTTTCACCAGTCGAAACTCCAGTCGTGTTAGATGTTTAAATTTATATAACTGGGAATAAGTATAATGTATAATTTTTCAATGTATATAATATTTTTACATATTAAGTGTGGCTAAAACATAGTTAATTTATCAATTCAGTGTAACACAGTGATTTTATTATGAATTATTAAATAGAAGAAACTAATACAATATTAGTTAACAACATTCCATCCATATTCCAAGAAAAGCTTTTCATATTTGTTCCAAAAATAATAATAATTAAACAACAATAATAATTTATATATATATATATATATATATATATATATATATATATATATATATATATATATATATATATATATATTGGCCATGAAATTCTGGCATGTGCTAGATTTTTAATTTTGTTCCCCCGAAAAAAGGGCAAAAAGGAGATAATAATAATGCCAACCACAGCAAAACATCTGCTGCCGTACGGACTTACTACCCGTACGATGAGAGTGAACTGTTATCAATTATCAGCGACTCACTCGTCCTGGGCTCAAGCCCACCAGCTAAAATTAACCACGAACTTGGCATGATGGAAACACAAGCTACAGTGCAATTACCTCAGGCCCTAGCTATGACGAGCGAAGGCAAACCTGGTCATTCGGATTCTGGGGGACCAGGACATCATGCAGGGAAGAGTCGGAGCTTCCCAAAACTCCTCAAAATAAAGTGTAAGCACTTCATTGGTACTCTCGACGTACAGACGCTGACCAAAACAGGAAAACTAAGGACGCTAACGGACACCTGCGACAAATTCAGTATCCTCATACTTGCAGTACAAGAAACACGATTTCGTGATAGTGATCACTTTGACTCTGGTGGATATCGTATCTACCAGGGAAAGCCTGCAGTCAAGCTAAGAAATAGTAATTTTCATATATTGGGAACCGCATCTCTAGTACATAACAGTATTCAGAACTCTGTGCTAGATTTCTCATCACCTTCGGGACGGATCTCCCTACTCAGAATTAAATGCGCTAACAAGGCCTACACACTGATTAACGCACATGCTCCTGTTAAAAATGACCCTGACAAGAACAAAGTGGAGAAGTTCTGGTCACAGCTAGAACGGGCACTCAACAAGATCTCTCAACACCATATCAAGATCCTCCTCGGAGATTTCAATGCACAAATCGGCAGAGAAAGCACAGGCACATCACTGGGAATTTCTCGTCACACAAAAAGACAAATGCCAATGGACATCGCCTAATCAACATATGTGGAATGGCTAACCTCCAACTAATGTCCACACACTTTAAGAAACCACCACGCAAGATGACAACCTGGAAATCACCAATCAACCACATCGGGGAATACCAAATCGATCACGTAGCGATAACCAGAAAATCCTCCCCAGAAATGATGAACGTGAGGGTACGTAAGGGTTACGTGGTGTCCGACCATTATCTTTCACAAATTAAAACCTACTTCTTACCTAACAGAGGGAAGTGTCAAAAATCTAAATTCCCGCGTATAGATCCAAAATACCTAAGAGAACACGCGGAGGACTTAGCACAATCACTACAGACCGACACATAAACATGGGACGAACTTCTTCAGACAATCCACCAATCAGCAAGAAAACTCGGTCAACCGCCACGAAAACGAAAACACAGATGGTGGACATTGGGATGCGACAGGGCCCTTGAATCCCGTATGCTTGCGTGGAGTTGCAAGACTTGGCATAGCAACAAGACACAAGAGAATTGGCAGAATTTCCTAAAAATGCAGAGGGAAACATCAAAAACGATCAGACGCATTAAACGGACATACCATTTCGAAAAATTAGAGGAAATCGACAATGTGTTCAAAAGAAATAACACGCGAAACTTCTACAGAACATTTAGGGAAGAACTGATGAAATACAAGCCACCGAGCCTCTGCTTCCGTCGGCCTAATGGAACCCTTGAAACCAACACAGAAGCGAACTACGAAATTCTAAAACAGTACTTCGAGAAGCTACACAACTGTGAACCCCCTGAAGAAAGACTCCAATGCCACATAGCCGCCCCAAACCAGGACTCTTTTCCACAAACAACTAATTTTATAACCCACCATAATTTTACACCTAAAAAACAACAAAGCACCAGGGGAAGACGGCTTAATCGCTGAAATGCTCAAGATCGGAGGTGAACTCTTGATTAACAGACTGCAAACTATCATTGGAAATACATGGAAGAGCGGCATCATACCAGCGGACTGGAAAAATGCTTTGATCCACCCACTACACAAAAAGGGCGACAAGACTGATCCAAACAATTACCGAGGCATTTCCCTTCTATCAATCGCCTACAAAGTTCTCTCACGTGCCCTCCTCACAAAACTGGAAGAACAGACAGAACATCTTATCGGTGAATATCAGGCAGGTTTCCGACCGCACCGATCATGCGCGGAACAATTCTGGAACCTGAAGATGATACCGCAACATCGCCAGACCAACCGCACAGTTGTCACTTTCGTAGACTTCAAGAAAGCCTATGACTTAATTGACCGCATAACTCTGTTAAATATGCTTCATGAATACGTTGTGTATAGTAAAACAACCATGTTAATAGAACAGACTTTTTCAGGCACAACATCTAAAGTTAAATTCATGGGTGAAATCTCCGAGACATTTCAAATCAGTACTGGAGTAAGACAGGGTGATGTATTGTCCCCACTCCTATTTAACCTGGTACTAGATAAGATAATCAAAATATGAAAGAAAGAAGTACCTGGAGTATATATGGGAACAAAGAACAAACGAATCAACATAAAGTGCCTCGCTTTTGCTGACGACCTTGCCATAATCACTCGGACTACTGAAGAAGCCAAACACGCCATCGAGGAACTTCATGAAATCGCCATCAGGACCGACCTTCAAATCTCTTACGAAAAAACGCAATATATAGACTCCAAGAGCTCAAATATGACACATCTTGCAACCAAATATGGCAACATCATACAAGTTATCACTTATTATGTATCACTTATATGTCAAAAATGTTACTTTAGTCTAAGATGTATCTACCCGCATAAAAATCTTCTACCAACAGCCTTAAGTTATGTGAAGTTATGTGAAGTAACAAACTTAAGTTATGTGAAGCACTAGTCTTATTAACCAACTACTGCATCTCAGCATATGGATCTTGTATAAATAAAGGAGATGTGTATAAGTTACAAAAGATACAAACTTGTTGTATTAGATATTGTTACAACCTCGGTAGAAGGGAACATATATCCCCGTATGTAGCTAAGTCTGAATGGTTAAATATAAGTAGTAGAATACAGTTTGCAATACTTTCAGATGTGCATAAGATCTTACACTATCATTCACCGGCCTACCTGCATAATAAAATCAGATTTCGCCATTGTATACATAATTTGCAGACGAGACATACAGATCAAATAGAAATTCCCAAGCATTACAGGGAAAAATTTAAGAATTCATTCACGTATAAATGCAGAGCATATAATCACTTACCACCTAGGTTTAAGACCATGTCCGTTATTAATTTTAAAAAAGAATTGAAGATTTACTTAGTTAATAGACTACAGACTAAAGGGTATGAATGAAAAACAGCTGTACAGCTGACTTCACTCCCTCTTTGCGGCATATGTATGTTTGTATTTTTGTAATCACTCTCTAATCTGTACACTTTACTGTTTTGTCCTGTTTCATCATTTGTGTGTACTACTAACAATACTGCAGCAAATAAATTTTATTATTATTATTATTATTATTACAAGTTAAGCACTTCAAGTACCTAGGTGAAATAATTGGAAACACTGGTAAAGAAAGAATGGCTAAAAAAACACGTGCAGAAAAGTTACGCAAAGCCTATGCAATCACCTGGAATATGTACAACAAGAAATCACTCTCTACCAAAGCAAAACTCCGTCACTACCATACAGTCATCCTTCCAGAAGCACTATGCAATTGAGACTTCATCATTAAGCATCTACATCAATGATATTGAGAAAGTAGAACGTCAGATACTGGAAAAAATATTTGGACCCAAGGTACAAGATGGTATCTGGATGCGTAATAGCTCACAAGAACTATATTCCCTAACAGAACGATTCTCCTCAGTTGCACGAAAAAGACGTATGAAATTCTACGGTCATATAGTACGAATGGATTATAGTTTAAATTTTTGGGTAAAAATAGCACAAATTGATTTCAATATTTTTTTTTAAACATAGAAATAAACATAGAAAGAGTAAAATAGAAAAATAGAAACAGTAAAACAAGTTTGCAAAACAATAATTATTGAAAAAACATTAATTTTCTCATATGTCTTTAATTGGCAAATATTTAACAGTCCCAAGCATTCGATTCTTCAACAGAAAATAATAAAAAATTCCAAATCCAAATTTCTTAAAATCAACTCATTTTCTCATCTATACGTTTTTACATAATAGTAGCAAAAAAAACGCGATAAAAATGTCTAGTAAATGGTCACAAACATTAAATTAATCTTGTTTCTTTTCATTTTTTGACTTTTAAACTAATATAAGTATTATTTGTAATCATAGAAATTTTTAAGTAACTGAACTGTCAAAATTTAGTTTATTTTGAATTTTCTATATTTCTTACATTTTTGGAGAAATCACCACAAAACAGTAAAATTTGTCTAAAACGTCTCAAATATTACATTTGATTTTATGTACGATTTCAAGGTTTGTATTAGGGATTGACAGTTTTTCAAACCCGGTCTAAAAAACGGGTTTTAAAATAAATTTGTCCCATTTGAAAACCGATTTTTAAATTAAGAAAACCGGTTTAATAGTATATTAAAGAACGAGTTCAATACGCGCGATTTTTCAGCACACGTCCATGTTTAGACGAAAGTGCGAAAAACGTCTTATGAACGAGCTTTTTATACTATTTTTTCTATTTAGTGCCCTTTTATGCCATTTCTAAATAAAAAAAATCGCCGATACATATCGAGAAAATTTTATCGCACTCGGCGAGCCATTAACGAACCCATATGAGTGATTTAATAACGCACGCATTATAGACGCAAAATAGAAAAACGAATTTAAATGCTTGTGCATTGTGCATATTAACAAGTGAAGGTATATTTGAATTTCTTTTAAATGGACTACAACATTTAAAACAGTGATAAGTTTGAAATTATTATATGCTTCAGAACAGCCCTTGGCAAATAGCGGGCCACATACGGCCCGCGTCGACCTTTTATGGGGCCCGCGAAGCATTTTATAAACTATTTTAATTACACCAAATATCTACGTTTCATAAAAACAAAAATAAGTTGTGATTGTGACCAAAATATTATCCAAAATGAATGATCTTAATTCGTATTCCAACACAAACAAAGCTACAAGAAGTCCCGAAAGCATGCCTATGACATGCTTATATTTCCCAGGCCTGATTCTTTCCCAGGCCTAGACTACTTCTTTATCTATCTGACACTATTTTACGGGTTTTCTCAGAAAATATTTCGTTTTACAAGCAGTATATTTTGTCCACTATGAGAAAAATTAATAAGTAATATTGTTGTGTCTAGGCGAATATATATGCAACGGTCGTATATATGCAAACGATCGTATACAAATAACTATTAAAATACAAAAAAAATTAATGCGGCCCGCGGTCAAATTTTCATACGTAATGCGGCCCGATAGTCAAAAGATTCAATGAAATGAACTAATTCAAGAAAGAATACAAGTAGAATTAATTATCAGCTCTATTGATGTATTTGCAAAATCCACAAAACATTTCCAGTTCAGCAATGAAATCTAGTCTACTTTTTTAGCTTCAAAAGTTGATATTTTTAAGTTATCTTGAAAAATATTATTTTGAATATTTCCAAATTCTTATGTGGAAACCGATTCTGCAAACCGAAGAAACTATGAGATCTATGATACTATAAGAATCATCAGAGAAATGCTTTTCTAAAGGAAGCCACATTTTTTGTTATTTGATGCCCTGAAAACTATAAAACCAAGATCAGTAGATTGTGGACGAGTATTTTCAATTTCAGGCAATATTGTGACCAAAATAAGATCAAGACTTGGCCACCGTGCAGTAAATTTTATACTCAACATCAACGCGATGATGATCAAGGCGATTATATACGCTTCTCCTGTTTCTCTGCATGATGCAAAACCAAGAAAACGTTGCGTCAGAAAATTTTCACACGTTACGTTTGCACACGGTTTCTCGGATGGTCTTGGTTTATTCACGACACGCCTTTCTCGGACCAGAGGTTCAATGCACCGCCAGATTGTTAAACAGCGAAAAAGGTAAAATATTAAGAACTCCAGCAAATATTACCATCAACTCCGTTGTATTCAGAATACAACGAGTCAGAGTCTGGGAATTGAACAAATATCCACTGTTTGTCACGGTGCAAGAAATGTTAGATGGCACCGCTTGCGGCTCACAAGCCGCTGCAGTGACAAGACTCCAGGATTGGCCCGGAAGCGCTGAGCTCGCTCGTGTTGGCTACTCCTAGCCAATTTCTCCTCCAGACAACAGGTCAAGTCCCGAGCCAAACTAGAAATGGATCTGTTTAGATATTGTACCTGAAAAGGGTTGCCAGGAGATTACTTCTATTATGTGGTTTTTTTGGTATCCACAGAAGATTCAAGTAACGTTAACCATCTGAGTGGTTAGTCTGGTTTCCCAATCTGTCGAAAACCTTAGTTCATCCAGTTTCAGCATGAATTACTTAAATGTTCAAGTGAATAAATGAGGTTCCAATGTTCAGTTGTTTCGCTTTTAGTTCGTTAGTTTAGACTGCAGGCCCTCAGCCCCTGACATATTAGGTCTTATAGGAAAAATTGACATCTTAGGATATATATATATATATATATATATATATATATATATATATATATATATATATATATATATATACATATATATGTTGTATTTGAGGTTTTCGCGGATAGAAACATGTGTTGGTTTGTTTTCTCGGGGATTCCGCGTTGATGTTGAGGGTTTGTTCTGAAAAGAACCGGATTCTCGACGTTTCGGCGAACTAACATTCGCCATTTTCAAGAGATATATGCGTCCGTGCGGGTTAACCGTTAGACGCATACTGAGAGCTCGTTCGTGGGATGCGACTATTTATAGCTGTCTGGCTTCTGGTCATGCGCGTTGTGTGCGGTGCTTCGGTTCCGTTGTTTGTTTGTCGTATATATGTCTTGGGTATCTGGGATTGCATTTTGTGCTATACAGAGCAATTTCCCTTATCAGCTGGTAAGACCAATGCTGTTGTTTTCTCTTAGTGCCTTAAGGGCTTTAAATTCCTCGTAAGAGATATTTCTTGTCGGCGGTTTGGCAGATCTTAAAATGTGGTTCACCGGTCCAACTTCTTGCGAAACATTTAGCAAAATGTTTACAACCATACGCCGAAGATTGTGATTCCTATGTCCGCAATGCTGAATACTTCATAGACATACTGAAAAATCACCAACTCCAGCCCGGCCACCTCCTTGTGAGCTTTGACATTGTAACTTTATTCACAAAAGTACCGATCCCCGAGGCCTTAAACATCATACGGTCGAAATTAAAACCAGAAAAGTATGTATCAGATCTGGCAGAACATTGTTTAAAGAATACATACTTTAGGTACGATGGTCAAATATACAAACAAGTTCTAAGAGCACCAATGGGTTCACCTCTATCCCCAGTAATAGCTAACATATTTACAGATTTTGAGGAAATGGCAATCTCATCCGCCACACTTAAACCTACACTCTGGTTAAGATATGTTGACGACACATTTGTAATCTGGCCCCACGGTAGACCAGAGCTGGACAAATTCCTTACCCATCTTAACTCCCAACACGACCAAATCAAATTTACAATGGAGATAGAAAAGCATCAACGACTTCCTTTCTTGGATGTTTTAATACAGAAGAAACCAGACGGCACCTTAAATCACACTGTCTACCGGAAACCAACGCATCAGACAGATATCTGAACGCTTCCTCGCACCATCACCCCAAACAACTAGCATCTGTAAACATACCAAAAGAATTGAAGAACTTACGAGAAGCTCTTTCTTCAAATGGATATCCAAACAGCTTAATATCCAGAGCTTTCCGTCGTACAGAGAACAGTAACCAAAGAACTGAAGAACGGCAGAAACTTGTTAGCACAGAAAACCTACCATATGTGCATTGATCAACTGACAAAATCGCCAGAATCCTAAAAAGACACAACATTGACACTACTTTCAAACCTAACCAGAAAATATCCTCCATGCTACGCAGCGTTAAAGACACCATCATGTTAGAATCCCATGGAATTTACGAAATACCTTGCGGAACATGTGAACGAACTTACATTGGACGTATCAATAGAAAAATATCGGCTAGGATTCAAGAACATGTAGTTTCAGTCAGACATAAAGACAAAGTTTCATCCGCTCTTGTCCAACACCGGTCACTGGATGGACTGTAGAAATTCAAGGAGTCTTGCACAGATTAGTCACGAAATGTCAAGAGTATACAGAGAAGCCATAGAGATAGAAAAACGAGACTACTGCATCAACACGAGAGACGACTCCTTGAGACTCCCTCCAGCATGGCGACCGATCATATCCACCCTCAAAATGTAATCCCAGACACCCAAGACATATATACGACAAAGAAACAACGGAACCGAAGCACCGCACACAACGCGCATGACCCGAAGCCAGACAGCTATAAATAGTCGCATCCCACGAACGAGCTCTCGGTATGCGTCTAACGGTTAACCCGCACGGACGCATATATCTCATGAAAATGGCGAATGTTATTTCGCCGAAACGTCGAGAATCCGGTTCTTTTCAGTACTTTACTCCAAAAAAAATACTTCCAAAAATACAAAATGGGCTCATACATGTTCTGGTTCTAAAATTAGGATGCACTCATAAATTAAATAAACGCCGCACCAACTTTACTACTATTGTATGATCGAGAAAGACTAAAATGGAATCCCAATGGCGTGAGTCATTTTTAGGATTTTATAAAGTTAAGGACCAAACTGCCAAAATTAGCAAGGTCTAACCAAATGATTAAAGCCATAAATGACAAAAATATATAAAAGTATCGAGGACAAGGATATGATGGTGCCTAACACAATGAAAGGCGCTTATGGTGGAGTTCAAAAACCCAAAGCGATGTCGAGCCTAATGCGGTATATGTTCATTGTGCTGCTCAAAACTTAAATCCAGTACATAATGATGCAGTAAGAGCATCATTATATTATTTTAAATTTATTATTTTTATTATTTTTAAATTAAATTTATATTTATATTTAAATTTATATTATTTTAAATTAATTAAAAAAAAAAATTTATTAAATTATTATTTTTAAACAGTTACAGCAACAAATTTATAATTTTTTTGGGCATTTCTGATAAACATTAAACTTCTAAAATCTATATATATATATATATATATATATATATTTATATATATATATATATATATATATATATATATATATATATATATATATATATATATATATGTGTTACCGTGAAAGACCGAAATTTGGGGAATGTCGACTTTCGCCGGTGTATGTCTGAAATATTTGCTAAATACCTTTATTTCTGACTTACAAAAGGTTGACGTACAAAGGCAAAAGAAGAAGTTTCGTACCACGTGGTTGACAGAAACCGCTAAACCGAGAATGTTACTAAAGCAATGGTCTCAATCATCAGGCGTAGAGTCAGTACATTTACTTTGCTGAGGAACATATTCTAAAATGGTTTTAAATATCTTGTCATTAATAATTACAGAAATTAGTAGCATTATTTGAATTTCGGTTAATTGCGGTTGTTTCTCCATTTCTAGCTCTTTTGCTGCCTTTCGTTTTCGATTTTCGGATCCGGATAGTTATTTCTTCGATTCCATTGCTATATTTATGTATTTTGTAAAGAGCGTGAAATAAATTAGTAAACACATTAAACCCTTTCTAAAGCTGTTACTTATTAAAAAATATATAACCCCAATGCTTCAACTGTTGTGAGGCTGCCACCACTGTTGTGGGGCTGCCACCAATGTTGTGAAGGGGGTTATGGTGTGAACTACCGCCGACTTCACTGTTGAGAGGGAAGGATTGCTGGCCAACAATTCTTCGGTCTCTGAGATATATCTAAATATCTGGGGCTCTTGTAATGTAATGTTCACCGGGATTCGCAAGGCACGTAGTTTGTCGAATATTAGTCGAGTTGGTTTTAACAATTTAATTAAACAATAATACAACGAAATAACTTAAGACTTAAGAACTTATAGCCTTACCACTCTCCTCTCTTTTCTCTTACTTCTTACTTGTTACTTACAACTGGGGAATGGAATTTATACCATTCCTAGTATAATATATCTGTAAGAGGGGTTAAATCATTCCTCTAATTCAAATAAGGGGGATATTGAATTTTCTTGGCTCCTCCCATGAACAATCGAGGCTTAAATTCTCTAAATCCCTGAAAATGTCTGGTCCTCTGGTTAATCTCTGTAAGAAGGTTTTTATAGGCCTTGGCACGTTTTCTAATATGTTTGGGGGAGCTAGATTTTAGCAAGGTTATAAAAACCCTGTCTCTGGACAAATTATAAAACAATTGCATTTATCCAAAACGTGGGACAAAGGGCACGTTTTGGAATGTGCGCAAATGGCACAGATGTCCAGTCCTGGTTTTTATTACAACACAACACTAAACAATTTATATATTTCGTAGTAATTTCTATAATAAAAACGTAAAATGCAATAATGTCGCAATATTTTTTCGCTTTGATGTCCCCACTACCTCTCAAGCGCATGATTACAAAGAAACACAGTTAACTCAAACAAACCTAGCGATTTTTACACATCTTCAAAATTAATTATTTAATTCAAAATATGTAATAATTATATAAAATGATCTAGCCACTCCATTTTCTAACTTTAGATTCTTGTTGTGGCACCAAATTATTAAATTATTAACGTGTTCCGTTAAGCAATTTCGGCGCCCTTCTCGTATGAAAGCCCGATGCGACGCAACCTTTGCATACCGTGTGGAGCCCGCACTGTTCACAACCCAACAATGTTTTACTGAACTCTTTTAAACATTACAGTTTCAGAAGTTTTTAGAAGAAATATAAAATTTTCCATATTTTCCATATACAAGTTTTATTTTTTTAATAAATCTGGTTTAAAATAAATACGACAAAATATTAACTCAGTTGGGATGAATGGTGCGGGCGACATAAAAAGTTCGACGTAAAAAAATCTTTAAGGTTTCGGAACACAAAATACGTCTGGCTCCTACGACAAGTCCGTGGAGACTGACGGCAGTCACATAAATTCACTACACTCGCTCTCAGGCCTGTTCTAATGGCTGCGGCAGCCACGACTTCGTGGTCGCCTAGTGCACGGGCTCCCAAACCCGTCAAGAGTGGCTAAGCAGCCAGGCAGCCTAGTGCACGGGAGGGCTAAGGGGTAACATCGTACATGCATTATGTGATCAAAATTAAATTAAACTGAAGAACAATATACATTTGATTAATATATATTATATATATATATTATATATATATATATATATATATATATATATATATATATATATATATATATATATATATATATATATATATATATATATATATATATATATATATATATATATGTGTTGTATTGTTTTCTCGGGGATTCCGCGTTGATGCTGAGGGTTGGCTCTGAAAAGAACCGGATTCTCGAGAAAACAATACAACACAGGTATCTATCCGCGAAAACCTCAAATACAACATATATATATATATATATATATATATATATATATATATTGTATTTGAGGTTTTCGCGGATAGATACCTGTGTTGTATTGTTTTCTCGGGGATTCCGCGTTGATGCTGAGGGTTGGCTCTGAAAAGAACCGGATTCTCGACGTTTCGGCGAACTAACATTCGCCATTCTCAAGAGATATATGCGTCCGTGCGGGTCAACCGTTAGACGCATACTGTCGTTAGTATGCGTCTAACGGTTGACCCGCACGGACGCATATATCTCTTGAGAATGGCGAATGTTAGTTCGCCGAAACGTCGAGAATCCGGTTCTTTTCAGAGCCAACCCTCAGCATCAACGCGGAAACCCCGAGAAAACAATACAACACACACATATATATATATATATATATATATATATATATATATATATATATATATATATATATATAAATATATATATATATATATATATATATATATATATATATTTTAATACTACTACTGGATTATTGGTACCATCAATCTATTTTTTTTTCTAAATTATATTACATAAATAGATCAGGATAAATCTCTTATTCTGGCTAATGTAGGAGAAATTAACTGATAAAATAGTTATTGGGTTATTATCGACAAATAGGAGAAGACAAGATAATCATAATGATATATAGAAAGGTATCACCCTCCGAGAAACCCTTAAGGATATCACTATAATAGATAGTCATTATTAATTCCATAATAGTCTTGTCTGCAATGTAGGAGAAATAAATTAGATATTAGAGTTTTTCGCTCCGTCATTCTAGCTCAAATAAGTCATTTTTTAATATAATAAATGTCTTGTTTAAGATGGAAAATCAATAGAGATTTCAAACTTTTTTTCTTCTTTCCTAATCCAATAATATTTTCCCACAACGTTATAAGGTGGTGCATTAAAAATAGTCAAGTTTCAATGTTATTTATCGATAGAACAAATATCTTGTAGATAAAACTGTGTTTATAAAATAACTTTAATAACGAAGCTTTCTGCAGTTATTTTTTATGAACTTTGTTATAACGTTGCAGTCGTGTTATAGATAGATGTAATTTGTAAATAGAATCACGAATTTTTAAATTCGCCAATCCAATTACAACTTCTATAATTGTAATCTTATAATGACAAATATATGCGTCTATTTTTTGCTAATTGACGCATATATGCGTTTACATTATATTTTGTCATAACAAATTCACTATTAGTAACCAGAACCTTTTGCACAAAGTTCAACTCAACCAGCGATTTGGAGCTTATTGAATGTATGTCGTTCAAATCGAACTTTATGAGATAAGTCAAACTCATCATAAGCAATTTTTATGCACCAACGTTGCCAACGTTAAATATACATAAATATTTATATAGGTGTTACATTTTATTTACTGCAGCTGTGTCCCGAACCAAAATGAAACTTCAAACAATATTTTCGTAATTTTAGTTGTCCAACATTTTGTTTTTGGAGAATAGAAACATTTGTAGCTTAAAATCATAAATCTTCAATATCACACTTCATTAAAAAGGATGTTAATTTATAGTTATACCCTATATATCGTGAAATATTTTCTATGAGTTTCTGAATAAAATATTTGATGCATGATAAAATAAAATAAAAAATTATGTGAACTGGTACCTTATAACTTGTAAATAATAAAAACTAGTTGGAATTCTTTGATCGGTGTTTTTTTTCGTTTGAAACCCAAGGGAGTAATAATAGATCAAACAGAGAAATAGAAATAGTGTGTGAAGAGAAGGGCACAAACGTCTTATTCGTCTCGCTCGGAGGAAATTCAATTTTCATAAAAAGCTTTTTCAAAGCAAATTTGTTTTGTTTGAAAAATTTGTGCTTAAAAGGAATTAAAATGTATTTTTCAAGTTAAACAAAAAATATTTCAGCAATAACCACCCAAATTATACCAAAATATGTACAGAATATAGAAAAGTTTTTATTTTACTTACAAAAAAAAATTTGTAATAAAACATTTTTAATAAATAAATGAGTAATAACTTATTGTTAATACATACTATTAATGATATTTTTTTTCTGGGTAAATTATATAAACCAACTACTTATTTTGAAATGAGGATTAATATTTTGAGAATTAATAATATTTCAAAATAATTATTTTAAGACTTGTCAAATCATATAAATTATAGATAATCATATAAACTTATTAAAAGCGTGTGCGTGAGAAGCTTACCCTGGAAATATAGATATATTCAACCTGTTCGTAGCTCTATAATATTAAGTCTTATTAAGACTACAAAACAAATCTCATGATGAAACAACAAACAATCCCTTGCTAATACCACGCAGGATACTGAATTATACAACATATATTTGTATGTTATTACTAGGCCCCAGTCCACTTCCATGGCACTAAACGAGTACTACATAAATAACAATGTTTTTAAGATCATATATTTCTATTTAACTTAAGTGAATATCCATCTGCAGAAATGAGGATTCATATTTTCCTCATTAAAAAATAATTTATTTGCGACTTGTGAAACCATACTAATTATAGATAATCATATAATCTTATTAAAAGCGAAATATAACCTGAATATATAAATATATTCAACCTGTTAGTAGGTCTATAATATAAAGGGTACTTATGTATTAACGCCACCACCGATATATATATATATATATATATATATATATATATATATATATATATATATCTCTATATATATGTATATATATATATATGCCGCGCGTATGTTGTTTTGATTTATCTGTCCGCTTCGCGGCGGACAACCTAATCTAACCGGGTTTAAAGAATAAAGTATTTTGAGTTTTAAAAATGTTTTATTTTATGATTTATCATAAAAATTTTAGGTGTAGATTGGCGGCATTTAAAAATGACCTTTTACTGACCCGTTCATTTTAACCTTTTCGTTCATAAACGACATCCCTAATTAAGATGTATACAAAAATTAATGAATCTCACTTTCTAAATATTGTAGTTATATAAAAAAATCAAAATGGATACTAAAAACCCATTGATTTACAGACCCATTCATTTACAGACCCATTCATTTACAGATCCGTTCATTTACATACCTGTATATTTACAGACGCGTTCTGAACAATCGTTCAATAAAATCAAGATCGGAAAGTACCATTCTTTTACAGACCCGTTCAATTTAACCTGTTCGTTCACAAGCGACATCCCGAATTAAAATGTATACAAAAATAAATTAATCTCACTTTCTAAGTATTGTAGTTAAATTCAAAAATTAAAATGGATGTAACATACCCATTCATTTACAGACCAATTCATTTACAGACCCATTCATTTACAGATCTGTTTATTTACAACCTGTTTATTTACAACCTGTTTATTTACAGACGAGATACACGATCTCTCAATAAAATCAAGATCGGAATGTACCATTCCTTTACAGACCCATTCAATTTAACCTGTTCGTTCACAAACGACATCCCTAATTAAGATGTATACAAAAATAAATGAATCTCAATTTCTAAATAATGTAGTTAAATTCAAAAATTAAAATGGATATTACAGACCCATTCATTTACAGATCCCTTCATTTACATACCTATTAATTAACAGACTCGAACTGAACGATCGTTCAATAAAATCAAAATAGGAACGTATCATTCCTTTACAGACCCGTTCAATTTAACACGTTCGTTCACAAACGTCATCCCTAATGAAGATGTATACAAAAATAAATGAATCTCACTTTCTAAATATTACAATTAAATTCTATTCGAAAAACTATGTAGAGTAAAACGAAAGTGGTAGAATGTTCAAATTAAGCTATAAATAGATAAACATAATATTTGAATAGAAATTGTAGGAATGTCATTACTGTGGGTAATAAAATATGGTTTGGGGGTCGTGTATAAAAGGAGATCAATACGTTATAGCGGTTTAAAAACATAGCAATATTTTCACTTCGGCATGATGTGTATTTATAAGCGCATCATGGTACATGGCTACTAGATCATATTACAGCTCATAATTTACTCCCTCACTGCCGTTAGCCGTTACTCACACCCTCTAGGCCCCCTCTGACTCGTCCTCATCAATCGTGATTTTGAAGTTAAGTAACCCACACATAGTCGGCAAACCAAGATTGAATCTAACTGCCATCCGCAGCCATTCTCTAACTCACCGTATTCACTTTATTTTCCCTTGAATTTGGAAAGGGTTCTCTCCTTTTTATAGCTCTCTGGCCGGTGGTGAACAATGAAGAAGAGAAAGAATCGACTGATGGTGCTATTGTCAAGCTACTGCTAACTGATATGGTGCTATTGTCAAGCAGGTTCTTAATAAGAACTATTTCATTGCTGGATACAATGTGCTTTTGTCTAACACACTAATGAATTCTCCAATCGATGACTAAATCAAACAGGAATTTCCTTGTATAAATATAGACACTATATTGCAAAGTTTATTTAATACAAATATTTGGATTTGTTGAGTTTGACGATTTAATAAATATGAATTGAAACACTTTCTCTTTTCTCCAAAATTTTTTGAAAAAAAGGTTCAAAGTATTTCATTTCATATTTATTTATTACATTCTAAAATGTAGAATATTTCGTAAAATTTGTTACATAATTTATTATATAATAGAGCTTTTGCTTAATTATCGACTAAAATCACATTTATTGAAATACAATGCCACAAAAATATGCTTGTCCTAAACATAAAGGAGCTTACGTCAATAATGTATAGCGCTCCACGCTTTTATTTAGGGTCACTAATTTCAACACGAAAAAAAATATTTTCTCCTTTTTAATGCATTTCAATGAAAACGTGATTAAAAAAAATATATAAATCTTACTATTTCCTACTATTTAATAATATTTACATATCTTGTAAACGATTTTATTATTGGTCAGCTAACCTCGGTGTTTTAGCACAATGTTGCCTATATTGAGCTATTGCTGACCTGAAGGAACATAAATTAATTAAAAATACCTAAAGTAAAACTAAACGTCTAAAGTATTCAAATATTGCATTGTCATCCTGTTCTGAGTTATGTGTAAAGTCTCTAGCTCATCGGGAAGTTAGTGTAAAATCGATTGCAAAAATCTCTCCGGATGGATAAGAGAACGGAGAGACAAGAGAAAAGATAGACAAGAGAACAGAGAGACAAGAGAACAGACAGATAAGAAAGCGAGTTAATAAATACTTAGTAATAAGTAAATTAATAGCAGTTAAATTGAATTCATTATCTAAATAATGCAACAGCAAATATAACTAGACTGGTACTTGTATCTAGCACATTTTATGTTTCCATAAAAATGTATGAGCTTTCCACTTATAATTTTAAAGGTTTTTAATAATCCTTTTTATTTTCATATTATAATAGGTTTATTGAATTAATTTTGAACAAATATGAGATAAATTATAAAATCTAAATAGTTTGACTATTCCTATGTTGTGTGCCCTTTTTTGAAGTGTGAAAGGAAGATATTAATTATTAATTACACAAATACTACAAGTGTAATTAATTTTATGTAATAAATATTTCGTTATTTTATATTATAAGTTTATACGAAAATTTATCACTATATTACAGTTATAAAATTTTTTTTAAATAATTATTTTGTTTCAATTTCAGAGGAACAAGTAATTGTAAAATCAATAAATGGATAATTTATAATAATGGATAATTTTTAATTTAAAAAAATTAAATACTGAATAAATAGAAATAAAGATAAAATAAGTTATTAGTAAAGTCCTCAACGATCTAGTTCTTGAATGTTTTATTTTTGAATATTAATATTAAAAATCGACTGAATTTTTAATATTAATATTAAAAATGTTATACTATCCGTAATAAAACGTTGTATTTTATGTTACAACTGAAATTTAATCAGCAAGCTTAAGAAAAATGAACAGATAACAAATCAATTTCGAAATATAATATTTTTAATTGAGCTATTCATTACTCAAGAAGTCTGAGCGGGATACTATAGACATTTATGTGGCTATAGCGTGTAATTTTTAATAGAATCATTAATTTCTCAGCATATCTATTATGCTACAAACAGACAGTTACGTGGTTAGTGCATATATATTTTATAAAACCATTAATTTTTAACACGAAATAAAATGGACAACCGCATGAGTTTTCGCGAATTTGCACTTTTACAACACAATAAATTATTATTTAATAAACTTTCCAGATTTTTTATTATCGATGAGTCTGATAATAATGTCCACTTATGTGTTTAATTTATCAACGCCTTATTTATCTTCTTTTATCTAAATCAAGTTTTTCCTAAAGCTGAAACAGATAGTCTCAAGCGCGCTTTCGCATCTATCAATAGTATCTGGTCAGTATCAGAGTGTTATAAACATTTTAAGGTTAACTTTCTCCCTATTTCCAAGTTTCAGCATCCCTTATGATTTTCACAGGACAAAAATAAAGAGAAGAATGAAACAGGTGAAAATAAAGAGAAATAAAGCATAAACATACTGAAAATGTTTCAAAGTTTAAAGCGAATACAAAATAGAGAAAATTTAAGCAAAAATTTGTGAGAAAATATATTTTAACCAGGTTTTTATTAGGTCGCTTTGTTCTCTGTCTGTTCTCAAAATTTTTGCAATTTATTTTAAATACTGATGAGCTAGAGAGCTCGAAACTTTAAAAATAGCTCAGAACTGGCTGATTTATATTTCTGCGTGTTAGCAATAGCAAACTATCTTTGCTAAACAAGACCGAGGTTAGCTGATAAATCGAAAAAAAATCGGTTAGAAAATATATAAAGACTAAAAGGAAAAAATAATATATATATATATATATATATATATATATATATATATATATATATATATATATATATATATATATATATATATATATATATATATAATCTTTTAAATCACATGAATACCCTTTCGGGTGTCGAGATTATATCCTTCTTATTTATACGATATTATATTTTTCCATTCTCTTCTGCTTTTCGCTGTTCTTTCTGCTTCCTGCCAGCTGATGTTGTTGTTACTTAATATTTCTGATACGTTGTTCGCCCATGTTTTTTGTGGTCTTCCTCTTGTCTTCTTTTTTGTTGTTCTTGCGTTCCAAATTCTTTTTGTTTGGCTGTCATCTCGCATTCTTGTGAGGTGTCCAAACCAAGCCAACTGTTTTTTCTCTATAGTATGCTTTCTATTTGCAATCTTGTTCTAATATGTTCATTTCTTATTCTATCTACTCTTGTAACCCCTTCTACTCTTCTCAAGTATCTCATTTCCGCTGCTTGTATTCTGCTTTTTATTCGTTGGTTCGTAGTCCATGTTTCACTCCCATATAGTAGTATTGGTCTGTATATTGTTTTGTACAGTGCCATTTTCGTTTCTTTCCTTATTTGTTTATTGTTTAGTATTATTTTATTCATAGCATAGTAGCTTTTGGTTGCTGCCGATATTCTGTTGTTAATTTCGTGTTCTAAGTTTCCTTTGTTATTTAATGTGTGTCCTAGATATGTGAATGTTTCTACCTGTTCAATGTCTCTGCCATTTATTTTTATCTTCATTACTACTTCTTCCTTCGCTATCACCATTATTTTTGTCTTGGCTTCGTTTATAGTCATATTATGATTATTTAGTTCTTCATTCCACAGGTTGATGTTGTATTGCAGCTTTTCTTCATTGTCAGCTAATAATGCAAGGTCGTCTGCAAATTCGCTTTCAGATATTGTTATTCTTCTTAGGTTGTAGTGACCTATTTCCATTTTCTTGGTTTTATCCTTGATTTTCTTCATGATATTATCTAGGAAAATTATAAATAATAATGGGCTTAATGTTCCGCCATGTCTTAGTCCCTGTGTGGTAATGAATTCGCCTGATATTTCGTTTCTTGTTCTTATATAGTTGGATGTGTTATGGTATATACTTTGTATAGCCTCAATTAGATGTTTCTTAATCTGTCTTTTCTGTAGTATTTCCCACATCTTGTTCCGCGGTACTCTATCAAAAGCTTTTTCAAGGTCTAAAAATGCTATGAGTAGTTTCCTCCCTTGCTTTAGAATGCTATCTGTAATTTTTCTTATTGTGAAGATAAGGTCTTGGGTTGAGTGTCCTCTTCTAAATCCACTTTGTGAATTCTCCATTGTTGCCTTTGTTGCTGTTCTTAATTTGTTGTCTATTATTGCTTCATAGATTTTAGCTGTTGTGCATAGCAATGATATCCCCCTATAGTTACTGCAGATTCTGTTATCTCCCTTCATGTGAATGGGAAAAATCACAGACTTTTCCCAGTCTTTTGGTATTTGTCTCTTTTCCCATATTATATTTAAAATTATTAAAAATATTTGCTCTCCTTCGTTGCCCATATATTTTAATTGTTCTGATCTTATTCCATCGTGTCCTGGTGCTTTACCGTTTCTTAATTTCTGGAGTGCTGTCTTCATTTCTTCTTGAGTAATATTTTCCTTATCTTCCTTATCTTGTGCTACCAATTTCCGTATTTACCTCTTCTCTGTTTCCCTTGTTGTTTCCAGTTCCTTCTAATAGTTCCTGGTAATGCTCTTTCCACCTATCCATTACTTCCTTTTCTTCCTTTATTATGTTTCCTTTTTATCAAAGAGCTGCTTCAGTTTTACTTGTTTTCCTTTCTTACATTTTTTTAGTGTTCTGTAGAATAATTTTTGATTTTCCTTGAAGTTTCCTTCCAGAGTATTTCCAAACTCTTCCCATGACCGGTGCTTTGCTCATTTATTTCTTCTTTTGTTATTTTTCTTTGTCTTTTGTAGTCTTCAAAATCTTCCTCCTTTTTGGAGTTGAGATATTTTTTCCATTTTAGTTTCTTTTTCTGTACTTATTTTATTTTATCGTTCCACCAATGTGTTTGTTTCTTGTTGTGCGTATTTCTGGTTGTTATTTCGAGTTCGAGTCGAGAGTTGATTGAGAGTGCAACGTTTGTCACCAAACACCGAAAATTTAACCGAAAAACGGGAATTATCGTGCGAGTGGCAAATATTATCGAGTTATAAGTATAGAGGTAAAATAATTATTAAAAGCGTAGTGAATAAATTGCATATAAGGCGGTAAAAGACCAAATTAAATATTGTGTATGCGAGGTTAAAACGTTCGCAAGGCAGCGTGACAGGCGATAAGCAGTGAAAGACGCACGCGGTGCGGGACCGGCGGCGCTTCGTAGCAGTGGCGTAGCAAGTAAAAGTTCCAAGTAGTTACTTTAATAATAATATTAAATAAAGTGCCGTTAAGACAGTTTTTATGTACAAACGAGACAGAGAAGTGGAGGAACAAGACAACGAAAAAATATTTACTAAGAGCAAGAAGATATTGAGGTCACCGGAACAAAGACAAAGGCAAGAGAAATCGCATAATAAAACAGAGAATAATATAGTGAGTAAAGAAGGGGTCGAAGTAGGACAAAACATGGAAAAAATAGAAATAATGCTACAAACTATAATAAAACAAATGGAGCAGAACACAAACGAATTAAAACAGGAAATAAGATAAATGAAAATAGAATTTGAAAGAAAGGAAGAAGCATGGGGTAGGGAAAAAAGGGATCTAATAGCTAGAATTGAGACGCTAGAAAACCGAGCGGAAATAGAAAAAAAAGAAGAAGAGAACCAACCTAGTAATAAAAGGACTGAAATCGGCCCACAAAACGGAAGACGACATAGGAAAATTAGTCTCAGAGCAACTGCAGGTCAAAGTAGACATTAACAAAATAAATACTAAAAATAATGGAAAAGTGAACGAAATTATAATAGTGGAAGTAGCGAACTGGGAACAAAAACAAATGGTCATTGCGGCGAAAAGTAAATTGAAAGGAACTGATACATACATTGAGAACGAATTAACATGGGAAGAAAACAAAATCCAAAGAGAAATAAGAAGCATAGCCAAGGAAATCAAAACAAGCGGAAAACGAGTTAAAATCGGATATCAAAAATTGATTTGTAATGGAGAAGTATATGTATGGGACAAAAAAGGAAAAGGTGTTTTATTGAAAACAAGCGAGAATGTACAACAACCTACAAAAAACGACTAACAAGCTTTAAGGCGAAAAAAAATAACATGGAGACGAAAAGACAAACAAAAAGGACTATACGACTGGGAGCATGGAACATTAGAAGCCTGCAGGGAAAGGAGATAGAACTAATAGAAGAATTTGAAGAAGCGGGATTAGAGATATTAGCCATTACAGAAACGAAAAGGTAAAGGAATAACAAGATTGAAGAATAACCACATATTTATGTACAGCGGAGTTGAAGTCAATGAAAGGGCAAGAGCTGGTGTGGGATGTATTATAAATGAAAACTTGGAACAATCAATAAAAAAGTTGGACTGTATAAACGAACGGATACTTACAATACAAATAGTAGATAAAGCCAAACTAACAGCAAATATAATGATAGTATATGGGGTAAGCGAACATGAGAGAAAAACAAGCAAAGATGAATTCTGGTATCAAGTGCAATTGGAATATGAAAAAATGGAAGAACCAATCTTTATAATGGGGGATTTTAATGCCAGAGTGGGGAATAAAAATAAGAGTTTGGAAGAAATAATGGGTAGACATGGAGAGCCAATTAGGAACAACAACGGAAAAAGACTGTTAGATTTTTGTTAGACACATACTTCGAACACAAAGAAATCCACAAATACACCAGGGTAGAAAGAAGCAGAGCCGAAAAATCAATAATAGATTACTTTCTAACTAACAAAGCACAGAGATCAAATGTAAGGGATGTGCGAGTAAAAAGAGGTAGCGAAATAGGAAGCGATCACTACATGGTAATCGCGGAACTAAAAGTAATAGAAAGTAAAAATAGTAATAGAAAGAAACAAGAAACAAGCAACAAAGAAAGAGAAATAGTAAAAATTAGAATAGAGAAACTTAAAGAAAAACGGATAAGGGAATGTTATCAAAATCAGATTCAAAATCTAATAAAAGAAACACACAAACCGAATTTTGATGATGTGGAAGAAGTATGGAGCACCTTCAAATATATACTAATAGAAGCAGCAAAAAGAGCATGTGGAAAAAATAATAGAAAATGTAAAAAAACTGCGGTGACAAGTTTACAGATTTGAGCGACAGAAACAAAGAGTACATTTTCAGGGTACTTTTTGATTGCGAACAATTTCATCTAGTCAATGAAATTGTTCGCAATTAAAACTACACTGAAAATGTACTCTTTTTTTCTGCCGCTCAAGTTAACAGTTTTCGAGAATAAAATTAAAACGTATTTTTTGGGGAATGATGTGATAAAAACAAACAAATCTCTACCATTTCTTTACTCCAATTTTACTATTTTTTTAGTACAGGTGCAAATTTAAATATAATGATAAGAAACAAAAGTTTAGTGCAGCTTTAAAATTTGTCATTTTGTCTCAGTCTGTTTTAGAAAACTGTTAATGTCATACTTTTCCGTAATTTTGCAATGGTTGCTTTTACTAATGCCCAGTACACAGACATGCATCTCATGTATGGTCTGACTGAGGGAAACACAATTAAAGCAAGGCAACTTTACCAAGAAAGGTACCCTGATAGAAGAATACCCGATAGAAAAACTTTTGAGGCCTTTGATAGGCGTTTGAGTGAACACGATCGATTGGAACCAATTACGTTTGGGGGACAAATAGCCCGCATTCCTTCGCCTAAATCGTCTAAAAGTCCATTGAATTTAGTTCATCGACTAAATTTTTGTTTGCGGTTTTATTTAATTTTTGTTTTTGGTTTTTGATTGCGGTATGGATGCAACTGCTGTTCGTGGAGAGCCCGCCAAACCTTCGTATGGGGTATTCCTCCAGCAGCAACAACTTTTCGAGTACTTGTCGCTGGATTTGCTTCAAGAATCTCTATTTGTCCCCCAAACGCTATTGGTTCCAATCAACTATGTTCCCTCAAACGCCTCAAAATTTAGAGTATTTTAATAAAAAAGTGTTTTTTTTTAAGTTTTTTATACATTTTATTATTAAGCAAGGTTTTTAAGTAATGCGATAATAAATTAAAGGAAAGAATATATAAGAAATAATTTTTTGAGAAAATATAAAGAACTTGATATATAGTTTAGTATAAAATATCCCATGAAAAACATAAAATGTAAAAAATGCCAAGTCTCGTAACGCAGTTCTTTCGCTACAAAAAGTTATGGGATCTTATGTAAGACAAAGTCAGTTATTTTAGTTAGTGTGTATGTAGAAGCACCTATTCAACTACTTTGTTATAAATTGTTATCTAATCAATTACCTATCAACATTTATAGTGACCATATCAATATTAGACACCTTTATTTCTATTACAATTATAATGCCTTATCTAAAGTAAAACTATATATTAATGCTTTCTATAATTATAGTGGATATTGCCTATCATAAACCGTATCCTGTTTGTTATACTAAAGGTCCTATATGTTAATGAAATTTTAGAGTTTAAACTCAATCTTTCTTCTTACCTCTGCCGTTATAATTGCAAATATGAGTGGCCAGAAAAGAAAACTCAATACGATGTCGTTTTCTGACAAAGAGAGTTTGATAAGTGAAGTTGACAAAGGTATTTAAAAGAAAAAAGTGATTGCGGAAATTTTATTACTTCATTTATTTTGAATAAATTGTGTAAAGTGTATTTTACTTATTTTGCAGGTATGTATTACTATAACTCGAATTTTTATATATGTATGTATGTTAGTTGTATTTGAGGTTTTCGCGGATAGATACCTGTGTTGTATTGTTTTCTCGGGGATTCCGCGTTGATGCTGAGGGTTGGCTCTGAAAAGAACCGGATTCTCGACGTTTCGGCGAACTAACATTCGCCATTCTCAATAGATATATGCGTCCGTGCGGGTCAACCGTTAGACGCATACTGAGAGCTCGTTCGTGCGATGCGACTACTTATAGCTGTCTGGCTTCGGGTCATGCGCGTTGTGTGCGGTGCTTCGGTTCGGTTGTTTGTTTGTCTTGTTGGTCGTACATGAGTCTGGGGTGTCTGGGATTGCATTTTGAGGCTGGATATGATCGGTCGCCATGCTGGGGGCAGTCTCAAGGAATCGTCTCTCGTGGTCATGCAGTAGTCTCGTTTTTCTATCTCTATGGCTTCTCTGTATACTCGTGATATTTCGTGGCTAATCTGTGCAACAGTCGTTGAATTTCTAAAGTCCATCCAGTGACCGGTGTTTGTGTGTTGAACAAGTGCCGATGAAACTTTGTCTCTGTGTCTGACTGAAACTACATGTTCTTGAATCCTAGCAGATATTTTTCTATTGGTACGTCCAATGTAGGTTCGTTCACATGTTCCGCAAGGTATTTCGTAAATTCCATGGGATTCTAACGGGATGGTGTCTTTAACGCTGCGTAGCATGGAGGATATTTTCTGGTTAGTTTTGAAAATGGTCTCGATGTTGTGTCTTTTAAGGATTCTGGCGATTTTGTCAGTTGATCCATGAACATATGGTAGGTATGCTGTGCTAACGGGTTTCTTTCGTTCTTCAGTTCTTTGGCTTCTGTTCTCTGTACGACGAAAAGCGTATTTCCGCGAACGGCGGAAAGTATGTATGTATGTATGTATGTACGTATATATATATATATATATATATATATATATATATATATATATATATATATGTATATATATATATATATATATATATATATACTTTTTTTTTTATTTATATAGGATGAAAATTTGCCTAAAAAAAACAACTATCAGATTGATGATTGTCAATCCTCTATTCCTGCGACTAGTAGTACAGTTTCTTCATCGGGTCAACCCTCTTTACTGCTAGCCAAAGATAACCATAGTAGCTTGGTAATATTAAAAATATTTGAGAATTAAATAATAATTCCAATCCAGTTTCTCGTCTGGAACCATCTATTTTCAAATCGCCTCCAAGCCTGTTTCTATGCCATTTTGCAGAAATTCAGTAAGTGTAGACGTACCTATTTTTTAATTTTTACTTAATTGTTTTGATGATTTTCTTAAACAGCTTTTTTCAGATTCCCCTTAATGAATAGTTAGCCAAATCTTTTGTTGGAAATAACTTAGTAGCAATCTATAATTCTAAAACTTCTTTTGGATTTACTGAAAGTATCGGAAATGCACTAAATGCTAGTACGTGATCGTGTAAGTGATGGATTACAAATCATACCTACAATTAAGCCATCACGATTTATTGATTTAGCAAATTAAATTAAAACTCTGTTTCCAAAAGAATGTGCCAGTACATATTATTCACCGCATGTTAAGAAAACAAGGTTCTCCAAAGGGATCCCGGCTAAAGGCAAGCTGCTTTAGCATTACAATTTTTGTCTAGCAAAACAACGACAAGCATTCAGATGCATTGAAAGTTTCAACCAACGACGTAGTTATTGGTAAATTATTTTTACAATAACAATTATCAATATAAATCATACGTAGAATAACTTATAAATTTGCTAGTAATATATTTATTTTAGATTCGAAGAGTCGAATTTATTAAATATGATTAAAAGTTTTTATCAAACCACGTGGAACCCTGGCCTAGGGTTATTGCGAGCTGGGAAAGTCCTCATGAAATTTGACGTGGTTATTAATTAAAAAAATCATATTTGATATACATACCGACGATGATAGAAACCTACCAAAAAGTTTCCTAACCTAACCTAACCTAACCTACCAAAAAGTTTGAAAACGCTGATTGGAGACATCCAATCAGATCTTCGGTTGATTCATGTATCAATAGATCACTTATATGTAATAAAAAAATTTATTTTTGAAAAAAGTAAAACATTCTTATATATACTTCAATTATCTTTAGAATAAAATTTTATTTATCCAATGTAATAAAATAAGAATTTTGTTTATCCAATGTTAACTAATTCATATTGATGTAAACATTTATGTAAAAGACACTGTATTTTTTTGCAACTTTCTAATTGTCTGCAACACTAATTAAACTATCAAATATAAAAAAATGATATGTTTTTCAAATTCATATTTTTTTTTAATTATAATTTTTTTGTTATTAAATCATAATGATTACTTGTAATTGCAACTTTTGATATTTCCACGTGTTTCTGTTACAAATAATTGTTAGTATTTATTAACGAACATAAATATTTGTTTTCTTAATGATATTATTTTGATTCAAAAAGATATTAATTGATTTATATTTTGGTTTAATTACAGTTACTAACATTAGAAAAATTGGAAAATCTTCGGTTACTCCTTTCCAATTACTCCTTTCTTTAACTATAAAATATGCATTTTAAGATAAGAGATTTTATGACCTATATCTCAAATTTTAATGCTTTTATATCAGTCCATCGAGAAATTTAAATCATTTTCTACTCAATCATTCTGTAGAATGTACGAATTAAAATTTGAATATTCCCATTCGAGTAAGTATCTAATGTCAAACATAAAACAAATTTCAGTTTATAAAACTGTAAAGTGTACATTATACAACTTGGGTTATTGTTCTTCTGACGATTAAATCGTCCAAAGTGAAACTGTAAAAATTAATTTTCAGTTTTTGAAAGTTCCAGTAGTTGGTATGAAAAATTACAGTGTGGCATTGAAATTACTCCAGCTCAGGGATTAAAAAAAAAAGAAACTAAACTTACTATTCTGAAGTGAAAGATTTCATATTTAAAACTGTAATAATTGGTATGACCAGAGAAAATGTAGTTTTTACAGTTTAAAATTCGTAAGGCTGCTACTTTTTGAAACTGTAATAAATGCTTAGATATCAGAGCTATTTTTTGAGTGTACTTTTTTCCGTGTAAATTTCGGGGTTTTTTATTTTTTCCTTCCGTTGTAGGCTAAAGGCTAACTAAAATTCAAAATTTGCAGTTTGTAAGATTGCTAGAAGTACCTTAGAATTTTGATCGTACAAAAACCTACAAAATTAAGAAATTTGACTGGCGATGATTCGTAAACTATAAGGTATAATTATTAGGTATATTGGCAATATAGCCAGTTATGTATGTCTCTTGATATCTAAAAATTCAAACTTCCTGCTTTATACACAACAAAGTTACAGGGGTCAAAAGTGCCGTTTGTCGCTTCGAGAAAAGATAGTACGGTTTTGCTCGACTTGACAGGGGCCCTACCGTGCCCCCAGATAAGTTTGCCGTCGAACAACATTTCAACAAAAAAAAATTTTAATAAAACATTAACAAAAAAAGTTCCCTAACGTCAAAATTTCAGCAATTAAATTGAAATACACCTGAAATCCAACCAGCAATATTCATAAATTATTAAAAAAATATCTACAGAGGTCATTCCAAATTTACAAATTTCGTATTCCAATACGAATTTTAAATACAAGTTAGTTATGCTTAATCAAACGAATATGCGATTAAATATAAAATTTCCAAATGAAAATATCGATGGAATCGGTGTTTAAATTTCACTTATTATTTATCAACTTTCAATTTCATTTAAGCGTGAACAGTTTTCCGAGTTCCCGACACGTGAAGGCAAACTTTTTTATATTATTATGGATTCATTAAAGTGCTCGCTTATATTTCCTCGCTCGATTACATATTACATGTAATAATAAATGTAGGTGAAGCGTTTCTAAACTCCGAACAAATTGAATTTTCTTTCACAAAGAGGAAACAACATTTTATTTAAAGCGGCATATTTACGTATTTTATATTGGCACAGCTCTTTCTTGTGAAATGTTGTGGAAAAATGAGTTCATATTTATTTTATATCTCATAAAATGTTTTTTACTTAAGCAAATTACGTATTCTCATAAAATTTGTGAAATTTTAAAAGGCGACTATATACTTGCCTGATAAATAGGTATTCTCGATAAATACATCGCAGTGCATGTACTCCAATCAGCACGATAAATTAACATCTATTGGGTACATAAAAAGGCACATAAAACTGCACATAAAAAGGCTATTACACCCAATAATAACAATAATAGCGATAACGCTCTTACAAAACTTAGCCTCACTATAACCTAATCTACATTAGGTTATAGTGAGGTTAAGTTATATTAGAGCTAGATAAATCCAGACTGAGAGGCCGTGACTTCTTGATCCAAAATAAGAAAAATTAATTCAATTTCTAAATACGTCAGAAAATTTAGTTTCAGTAAGGCTAGTTTCTTTTCTTAGCGATTCGAGTTGTTGCCATAGTAACAACAAACAGAAATCGTTTAATAATGAAACTCCATTTGATTTACATTGGACTTTTACGCACGATTTGGATACTTTTACACACGAATATATCCTTCATATACAATAATTTACTTACTAATATGTTCATTCTCATTTTTTTTCTGTGCGTCAGAATGTATTTTTCTTTCTGCTATATATGTTTGGATCTGTTTACTTCACTTTTATACTCATCGTTCTGTCGAAGAGGGAAAAATTTAATATTATTATTTTGGTGTTCGAGTAGATAAAAATACAATTTAAATCAGAAATAATCAACAACCAAATAATTTATGAAACAAAGCCAAAGAAAAATTCAAAACAAAGAAATATAAAGAAGAGGAAACATCAAAGAAAAAGTAAAAGCAGAGCTAACAAAAAACTTTATAGACACATACAACATCGCTTGAAGTATTATGGAAGCATATCAAAGATACGCTAATTAAAATATTAAAAGAAGTATGGCTAATAAATCTATCAAATTTAAGAAGCAAACGAATTGGTGGAATGATGAATTAAAGAATGAAGTAATAATAATAAAAATATATATATATATATATATATATATATATATATATATATATATATATATATATATATATATATATATATATATATATATATATATATATATATATATATATATATATATATATATATATATATATATCATAACATCAAATTTGGAATACAGTTACAATTACATACAGTTAATATTATATCATTAAACTGCCTCTTCCGACCATTTCGCTTTATCAAGTCTTTTACACAAGATTGATGGAATGAGTACAAGTACAAGATAAACAACTTATGTTGCCGTTAAACTACAAATTTTTTTATTTGAAAATGATAGTTCAAAATAATTTGAGTATCCCTTATAGAGCAGAAAAAAATAGGAGATTGTAGAAAACTGTTAATTTAGTACAAAAATCTGGTTATTACATGTAATATGCGGAAAAAGTGTGGAAAATATTACATATTGCCAAGTTATTGCAATATGCATGTCCAGCCAAAGGAAATAAACAAATTCCGACTTAAATACTGTAGCAATTCAATATCCTAAATCAGGGGTCTCCAAACTTGCCAGCCTTAGGGCCATACTGATTACTCCAGTAAGTTCCGAGGGCCAAAACCATATTATCATTGCTGCCGGTGGTAAAAAGAGAAATAGTCCACTGATGAAAAAAAAAGTCCGAAAAAGTACGCAACGTTTAAAAAAGGCTGCAAATCGGACAAAAGTCCGCAAAACGGCAACACTGCATATTATTAATTTTCCTCTCATTGTCTGTAATTTCTAGATTAGTCGTAGAGTACGAGCCATGAGGAGTAACGTGACACGACATCTGGTGGACACAAGCGGAAATAGGTAGTACCTTCTATCGCTAACAGATGGCGCTAATAGCACGTACAGAATAATCTCGTTGGTTCGAGAAAGTTCTGGTGTCTTCCACTCACTTCTAGATGGCAGTAATTGGAATATATAAGAAGGCTAGTGGCGCAACCACAAGTCAGTTCCTATGACACTGTTGTGAAGTAAAATAGTGCGTACCTCCTTAAAACGTGTTTGTGCGTGTTTAAGTTTAAGACATCTTTGTAACAGTATTTTGATTTGAATTGTTGCTTTTGTGTGTGATTTAGTAGTATGGAAAAGAAGCGAAAAATTGATAGTGAATGCAGAAAATTCAAAGATCAGTGGAACATTCAGTATTTCGTAATTGAGTCCAGTAACAAGGCGCTATGTTTGATTTGCAATGAAAGCATAGCCGTTCTCAAGGAATATAACATTAAACGTCATTATGAAACAAAACATTTTCAAAATTACTCAAAATATACAGGAAGTTTGCGGACAGAAAAAATCGAAGCTATGAAGCGCGGATTGAAATCGCAGCAATCTTCATTTACAAAACTCAAAACTGAACAAGAGGCTGCAACTCGTGCCAGCTTTCGTGTGGCTCTTGAAATTGCAAAACGTGGAAAACCATTCACCGATGGAGAAATGATCAAATAATGCATAATTGCAGTAGCCGAAGAAATGTACCCTGAAAAGTTAAATTTATTAAAAACTGTCAGTATGTCAGCAAACACTGTGGCTCGAAGGGTAGAAAACATCGCTGAAAATATATCCTCTAAACTGTTCGACAAAAATGGACATGTTGAGTGGTTTTCTTTGGCCTTGGATGAGTCAACGGATGTGTCAGATACTGCTCAGGTGTTGATTTATATTCGAGGAGTAGATAAAATCTATGAAGTGCATGAAGAACTTCTTGATATGTATAGTATTCATGGCACAACTACTGGTACAGATATTTTTAAAGGAGTTGAAATGGCCATTAATCAAAAGAACCTTCGATGGAAAAACTTGAAATGTATTACTATTAACTGATGGAGGCAAAAAGATGAGTGGGAAAGATAAAGGAGTGGTCGCTCTTGTGTCAAAGGCTGTAGAAAATGACGGTGGTTCAAAACCATTAGTCTTACATTGTATCATTCATCAACAGTCTTTGTACGGAAAATGTTTGGATATGTCTGTAGTTCTGAAACCAGTCATATCAACTGTTAATTTTATCAGATCTTTTGGGCTGAATCACCGACAATTCTGACAATTTATTGATGAGATTGGAGAAAATGACTTACCTTATCATACTGCCGTACGTTGGCTTAGTTGTGGGAAAGTCCTTCAGCGCTTTTTTGAACTTCGAGCAGTGATCGAAATTTTTTTGAATGAAAAGCATCGCCCTCTTACTGAATTACAAAACAACGCATGGCTGTGGAAGTTAGCATTCTATGTTGATTTGACAAAACATGTGAACGAACTGAATTTGAGATTGCAAGGAGAAAACCAGCATCTTCCTGATTTATACACTAATATCAAATCATTCCGTAAGAAATTGATACTGTTTCAATCACAACTACGAAGTAAATGTTTGTCACATTTTAAAACATGTGAAATATTCAGCCACACCACTGAGACTGAGTTTCCTATCGATTTTGCAATCGAAACTTTGAGTGCTTTGAAAATAAATTTTGATACTCGTTTCTCGGACTTTGATGCCATTGCGAATCAAATTAAGATTTTTCAGAATCCTTTTGATACTGACATTGAAACCCTAGCCCCGGAACTTCAAATGGAAATGATTGATCTACAGTGCAGTGATATAATTAAGAACAAATATCAAAACTCATCTTTGTTGGAATTTTATAAGAGTCTTCCACTGACACAATTTGATAATTTGCATAAATTTGCTCGTGGGCTGTTTTCTGTTTTTGGTACTACTTATTTGTGTGAGAAGACCTTCTCCAAAATGAAGTACACAAAAAATGTTTACAGATCTAAATCAACTGATAAGCATCTTAAATCTCTTTTAATAATTGGTACAAGTAAAATTAATCCACAACTACAAACTATTGTCAGTGTAAAATCTCAATTACATAAATCTCATTAGTATTTCACATGTCATTATGCTTGTTATAAGTTATGTTTTTATTTAAAATGTATAAAATGTTAGTTGGATTCATTTCAATAATTTGTTAGTTATTATATACTGAAGTTAAATTTTCTGCATATTATACATGTCTTTACTCATTACAATTCTGTGTTTCTTTATCCAACTTATCACAAAAACAATAACAATAAGCCTACAACAATGTTATGAGTAGTTAGCCCATGACCATATCAATGTAGATGTCATATTAATAATTATTCAACATAAAATTAGAATACTTCAGTAAACTAAATTTAATTTGCTATAAAAAATATGTTCTCTAAAAGGAGTTTTCAAGTATGCTAGCTCGCCGCGGGCCAGACAAAATCTGTCCGCGGGCCGGTTGTGGCCCTCGGGCCGTAGTTTGGAGACCCCTGTCCTAAATATTAGGTTATATCATTACAAGTCATTATAATACACGTCTCGTTCTCGATGATAATTTGTAGTAATGCTCGTCTTTGCCCATATTTCACACCTTTTAGAGTTTAAAATTTGGGGCCTAGGCTAGTGTGGACGGCGCACGGCTGGCCCTGTACAGTCATATTTGTTCGTTGTGTTTGACGTTTCACATGTACTCAGTACTCTAAGTATAAAAAATTACCAAATCTAAATAAGAATAAAAGGTTTATAATGTCAGGAGATAAGAAGAAGAGAAAATCATGTTCACGATAACGAAAAGAGATATGAAGAAACAAAAAAACCGGCCAAGTGCGAGTTGTGACTCGCGCACCGAGGGTTCCGTACAAACTTGTATAGTATAGTATTATTATGTAGATTATCAACATATTATGTAGATTATAAAGAAAAATTAGACGAAATATAATATATACAGGATGTTACGGGACTTGAGTATGTCGCATGTCGGTTATAAACAAGCAAAATTTAGACATAATATATACCCTGTATATATTATGTATATAAAGCGTACGTGATGAAATGCATAACGAATATAAACAAAGAAAATTTAGAATAAACAGCTTAGTGCCGACACATACTTTTTACACAAATATATAATGAAAAGTTTTTACCGTTATGAATAAAATATCGGGAAGAGTAACTCTTATCACAAATTGAATACATTCTTAAAAACACTGATTTTAAAAATTCGGTATGTTTTTACCACAAATAATAATAAGTGTGATATATAAGTAAAATAAAGTTTTATCATAATTAGGGTTTATACAAAAACCGACTTTTTGAAATTTCGATTTTCGAATTTTGATTTTCCGAAAAAACGGTTTTAGCCGGTTTTCGAATTTTTGTCAAAAAAAAATAGAATAGGGAAAAATATTTTATATAATTTATATAAAATAACAAAGAACTAAATCAATATCAAAGCCATAATATAAAAAAAATAAGGATTGCACATTACTTACAGAAAATAACGAAAGCTTAAACAAAAATTCAAATGGTATTTATATTTATTTCACTAAATTTAATTTCTCCTAAGAAAATAGGATTTAAAAAAACAGAAAATATCCACTGAACGGTCGCAAAGTCTTGTTCTTATTTTGGACACAATATTGCCTGAAATTGAGAATACTCGTTCACTAGCTACTGAGCTTGGTTTTATAGTTTTCAGAGCATCAAATGCCAAATCTAAGTTATTGGTTCTTTTATTCGTTGACAAACTAATAGACACACCAAGACACACTAATACTGAGTTTTAGAAGAACCCTCATCATAGCACTGAAAATATTTACCCAAATGCAAATAAACAATCGGCCGTAAATTTCGAATTTACATTTATTATCGTGTTGCTAGCAAATACCATAAAAGTGTCGGCTGCGGTGGGAGGAAAGAGGAGAGAGAAGAATCATAACATCGTACGGAACATAAACGGACTGCGAAGTAAATTCGCATTTTTCTTGTAATTAAACTACATATTTACGGTTTTCAGATTTTTCCCTTTACATGTGCTGTAAGACACTGCTTCTTGCCAAATTTCATGATTCTAGGTCAACGGGAAGTACCCTATAGGTTTTGATTCCCTTGTGAAATCGCAAAATATGCGACATAAACGGTCATATCTTTTGATTGCGTTGACTTACAAGTTTGTTTTTTTCACAGCTGAAAGAGACCGCAGACCCGAGTATTTGGTACAAATTTCAACTTGTTACCTCTACGCGTTCCTGAGAAAATGGTCTTGACAGACAGACAGACGGACAGACAGACAGACAGACAGACAGACAGACAGACAGACGGACAACAAAGTGATCCTATAAGGGTTCCGTTTTCGGTACGGAACCCTAAAAAACGGATGGAAGACTGGAAAAAATTGAAAAAAAGATCGATAACCTCAAAAACATCGTTTGTAAACTGGCAGAATTAAATAAAAGCACTGATAAAAATCAAAATGGAAATGCAGGTATCACATAAAAAGTATTTAGCCTCCTTATGAGACAATTAAAAAATAATTAAGTGTGGATTCATTCATACTTAAATATGTTTTTTATTTTTTCCTTGTACAAAAGCAACATGTACAAAAAACCGTCTATATAACAAACTGTATATACGACAGACTGTCTATATGACAAACTGTTTATACGACAGACTGTCCAAACGACAAACTGTCTCTATAAAAAAGATATATGAGTTTCCGTACGAAACATTATCACATAAAAAGTATTTAGTCTCGATACGAGACATTTACTTAAAAAAATGCTTAAGTGTTGTGATTCATTCACACTTAATTATGTTTTTTTGTACACAAACAAGTCCACACAAACTGTCCATTCGATAAACTGTCTATGAGAAACAGTTTATAAGACAAACTGTTTATACGACAAACTGTACAACAAAAAAGATGTAGGAGTTTCCATATGAAACCAGTATCAAATAAAATGTATTTAACCTCCATATGAGATACTTACATAAAAAATCTTTAAGTGTGGTGATTCATTCACACTTAAGTATGTCTTTGTACAGAAATAACATGTACACATTACCCGCGAAGTAATGACTAGCGTCGGTTCGACGCGGGATCCATGGGAAATCCAACAAAGGGTTTTTTTAGTGCGGTTGGGCGTTCAATAACACTGGGCAAGCACCAATCCCACACTGAAAGCCTTAGGTGAAATTTGAATATTTCCCGTTGAAGGTTTTTCCCCCTAAGAGAAAAAAAAAGAAACAACATGTACAAAGACCTGTCTATACGACAAACTGTTTATACGGAAAATTGCCCATATGGCAAACTGTCAATACGACAAACTGTCCAAACGAAAAACTGTCAAAACGACAAACTGTCTGTACGACCAACTGTCCATACAACAAACTGTCCATACGACTAACAGTACATACGATAAACTGTCCATTAGACGAAGTTACAAAAATACTTACAATAAAGGTCCATATAATAAAACAATTTCTTTTTTTAGAATAAAATCTGGATAAAATGTTGATTCAGGTAATCTCATCCAACAATCCCCAAAAGCAAGAAATAGATCTTTCTAAAGACGTAGAAGCAACTAATGCTAGGAGAGCATTCTGACTCTAAAAAGGAAATTCCAATAAAAACAAAACCTCAATGAAAGAGGTACAAGACGACAGAAGCATCGAGTCGGTCATCAAATCACCAGCAGCCCCTAAGGAAGTAACAGAGGTAAAGGAGTCAGTAGGCTGTCTAAAATACTTTACGCAAAACTAGGTATAAAACAACTAGGATAAATTTGTCCTAGATTGTCTGAAGGGTTATAAAATACCTTCCAGAAAAATCCATATCAAACAGAACCACCAACAGACCAAAATTAGGCTAAAAATGGTATTATAAAAAGTAAGCATGAAATAAATAAGCTCTTAGCTAAAAATGTAATAGAGCCCTGTCAAAATGAAGATAATGAATTCAATTCCTCTTTGTTCTTAGTTGACAAGCCAGATGGCTCCAGTAGATTTATTATTAATTAAAAAAATCTTAACACATTTATCGATACTATCCATTTAAAAAATGGAAGATATTAAGTCCACCAAACACTTAATATCTATTGGATCATATATGTGTTCGATAGATCTAAAAGATATTTAAATAATTTTAATTATATAATTATTTCTTATTTAATTATTTAAATTCTTTATTCCTATTTTAAAAATTTTAATTTAAGAGGCAGCTCTTCCAGTTTTTTATGCCTTCCCCTTGGTTTATGCAAGTCCTTTTGTTTATACAAAAATTATATAAAAAAAGACAACTAGGTACTTTATCAATTATTTACCTTGATGATCTAATAATTGTGGGAAATTCGTATGAATCCTGTAAAAATTCAAATACAACCTCAATATATATATATATATATATGTATATATATATATATATATGTATATATATATATATATATATATATATATATATATATATGTTGTATTTGAGGTTGTATTTGAATTTTTACAGGATTCATACGAATTTCCCACAATTATTAGATCATCAAGGTAAATAATTGATAAAGTACCTAGTTGTCTTTTTTTATATAATTTTTGTATAAACAAAAGGACTTGCATAAACCAAGGGGAAGGCATAAAAAACTGGAAGAGCTGCCTCTTAAATTAAAATTTTTAAAATAGGAATAAAGAATTTAAATAATTAAATAAGAAATAATTATATAATTAAAATTATTTAAATATCTTTTAGATCTATCGAACACATATATGATCCAATAGATATTAAGTGTTTGGTGGACTTAATATCTTCCATTTTTTAAATGGATAGTATCGATAAATGTGTTAAGATTTTTTTAATTAATAATAAATCTACTGGAGCCATCTGGCTTGTCAACTAAGAACAAAGAGGAATTGAATTCATTATCTTCATTTTGACAGGGCTCATACTCTTATGTTACTTTTGAGGTTTTCGCGGATAGATACCTGTGTTGTATTGTTTTCTCGGGGATTCTGCGTTGATGCTGAGGATTGGCTCTGAAAAGAACCGAATTCTCGACGTTTCGGCGAAGTAACATTCGCCATTCTCAAGAGATATATGCGTCCGTGCGGGTCAACCGTTAGACGCATACTGACCAAGCTCTGACCACGCATTGAAACCAAGCAAGTATGCGTCTAACGGTTGACCCGCACGGACGCATATATCTCTTGAGAATGGCGAATGTTAGTTCGCCGAAACGTCGAGAATCCAGTTCTTTTCGGAGCCAACCCTCAGCATCAACGCGGAATCCCCGAGAAAACAATACAACACATATATATATATATATATATATATATATTTATATATTTATACATATATATATATATATATATATATATATATATATATATATATATATATATATATATATATATATATATATATATATATATACCGAATGGGAGCTATGTAAAGAGTCATTTGAAAAGATTAATAAAGCTTGTAATTTTCTCAATTGACCTTTTTACATCAAGGTTTAATGCCGAAAATGCCCTAGATTTTGTTCTCGCTTCCCAGATCCAAACGCGATGACAGTAGATGTATTTACTATTAAGTGAACCAATGAAAAATCTATGTTTTTTCCTCCTTTCGCACTTACCTTTAGAACTCGCGAAAGATAATAACCGATAAAGCTGAGGGAACAGCCGTGATACCATTGTGGTCAACCCAGCCCTGGAACCCGCTCTTTAAATCACTACTTACCGAACAGCCTTTAGTTTTTAAACCTCACAAAAATGTATAATTGTCTCCTTCCAAGCAAGAAATACATCCACTGGCACAGAAACTTTCATTGGTGGCAGGGAACTTGTCCGCAAAGCGTTCTTAAGTAAAGGAATAAATGAAGCATCAACAGAAATCATGATCAAGGCCATAACACCATCAACACTCAAACAATGCCAAGGTACCTTAAAGCTATGGCGGAAATTTTCTACATCAAAAAAATATTCCAATATTTAACGCAATTACAGTAAATAAACTATAATACGTTTTCTAACGGAGTTAGACGTTTAGTTAGCTCCGTTCAAAAACGGAGCAAGCTATGGGACTTTGAACTGCAACAGATCAGCTATATCACTCATCTCTACTCAAGATCTCGGTAAGGATAAACTGCTCTCCCGAATCTTCAGGGGAATGTTTGAGGAACGACTACAAGGTTTAAATATACAAGTACAAGGGACACCAGTTTTGAAGGACTTGGCCTGATTAAATCAGCTAAAAGTAGCTAAAAGCAGCTAAAGGGTGCAGCAGAAAAAGTATCAACGATGCTTATTTTATCTACAGCACAGCAAACTATCACACTAATTAATACAAAAAACATATCCATGGACAAATAGAAAATAACAATAAAAATATCAGACCTGATAAAAATGTCCAAGCCAGGAAGAAATAAGCCAGAGCTTATACCTTTTTTATAAAGAAAAACCTATGTGTCACTACAGCTGTAATTCACTACTTGAATAAGACAAAAGACCTAAGAAGCCATACAAAAACGTAACTTCTCAAACGATTGGTCACTGGGAAAAATCCTTGCTGTCTAGAGCAGGCATTGATACAAATCACTTCACAGCACACAAGCAGCACACAGCACAAAAATATGCTGCAGTATCAGTGTCAGCTATCAGTTTTGGAAGTGGATATAGACACAACCAGACGTACTGCTGGTTGGCCTCGACGGTTACAGACCTTCGCAATACTTTACAATCGCCCGATCCAAGATAATAACGATACGTTCGCAAAATCTGTATTATCTAACGCACGGTAACTCTTTTCTTTATGGTTTCCAGTCATGTAACATGATAAATGAATGAGTTTTCTTATACGCTAAAAGTCTACAAATTATCATCGAGAACGAGACGTTTCGTATAATCACGATCGAACTTCGCCCGCCTTCGGCGGGCTCGTTTGATCGTTTAGTTATATCATTACAAATAATTTGAACCAACTATCTAACAAATCGTGTTTACTGATACGAAAATTTAATCCCTCAAATATTTCCATAACCGACTTTAAAGCCATAGAACTAAACTTGAAACCTATAAAGTAAAACGTACGATATTATAATATGCAGCAAAATTATTTCGATCCATTATGTAATACTTAATAATACAAATAAGTGAAAGATTGTTATTTTGGTTCGGTTAAAAATGCTCGAAAATATTTTCATGGTGGAAACTAAAAAAAAAGTAAATCCTGTTACAAATAAAAATAACTGGAGCATATTTTTTTGTTGGATTTTTTTTTATTATACCATATGCGAAATTTCCAACTAATTTGTTAAAATGCAAAAAATAGCCGTTAATAAATTTCTTATCTCACTAGTGAATAAATCACTGTTTTATTGACCCGTATCCAAGGAATTAGAAATGACTGTAGAAGGCAAAATTCAATTGAACAAAATGAATAAATTAAATAATAAAAATAATTTAATAATAAAAATGAATTAAACAAGTATGAATAAAAATTTATTTAGATAATGAGTAATGAGATATTAAGTTTAGCTTTGTTAAGACGAATTCTACGATACCATATTTGTCAAAGTAGATTAATACATAACTACATATATTTAATATTAAAAAAAAGTTTTTAATATATTTAATTACGGCATGGTTTCCTATTCCTTGACAATAAACTAACTAACAATAAAATAAACTAACAATAATAACAATTACAAACATTACCCTCATGGCTTCTCCTAAATCTGTTAAAACAGAATATGCCAACTTATATTAATTTTTATTAATAAATGTTATGAAGATTATTCATAAAAAATAGTTTTCATTAAAATTAACGTTTTAAATATAATTCTATAAATTACGACTCAAAAAAGTTTTATTAGGCGCTATTAAGTTTTTTAGAACTTATAGTGATTTATTTTTCTGCAGCTGGGACTTTTTTAGCAGGAAATTTGCATACAATAAAAAGTATGTAAAGTAGATCCTGCGAAAATGCTTTTAACTTTTTTCCACAAAAAGTACAATCAAAGCTAAATTGAAACTAGTTTTGTGGAGAAATTGATATACAAATAATTATGTTGATACAATGTTATGCAAAATACTAACGTATATCATTAACGCACAACTACAACTGTACGCAGAAAAAATGATAGGGGAATATCAAGCAGGCTTCAGGATAGGAAGATTGACGGTGGACCAGATCTTTACAGTGAAGCAAATTTTGAATAAAGCATGGGAATACGACATTGATGTGCACAACATCTTCATCGATTATAAGCAGGCACACGATTCGATCGACCCCAACAACGTCTACCAAATTCTACAGCAGCTGAAGATACCAACTAAACTGTTGAAAATGATAAAGACCACAATGTGCGAAAGTGAAGCCGTGGTGCGAGTGCAACGTAGGGTTTGGGAATAGTCGGTCTTTTTAGACTCGGCGAGTCTGAGTCGAGCCAACGATTATTTTTCGGGTCCGGGTCCGGGTTCGAGTCTAAACCTCTTTCTTTCTTTCTCGCAATTTTAACTGACACGATTAATGACACGATTTTTCGTGTACGCATGCGGCAAAACAAGGGATTTTGTGAATGTTATGATAAATAGGCAAATAAAACAATTTTTAGCCGGCTTCAACACCTAATTTAAATAGATTTTTCTATACTTTTTACTGTTTCTATGATATTAAACTATCAAGTAAACTTGACATTACATTTAAAAAATATTGCGTTAGTATTTAAAAACATAATTTATATGTATAATAAGATGCATGTAAATGGATAGAAAGAAAATCTTTGAATGTATGGGAGAATGCCGAATAAACAAGAGGTTGGTAGCGAGGATGGAAGAGATATATGGAAGAACAATAAGCAAAGTGTGAGTTGGAAAAAAAGAGAGATTATTTACGAGATATGGAAAGAATGTTTAAGACGCAAGGGGGAGGATGTGTGACACGTAAAGAGAAAGTATGGAGCATGGCTCGCGGATGATGTGGTAGTGGTGGCAAAGAGCGAAGGGGAGATGAAAGAAATGATGAAGGGAGGTACGTGAGGAAGAAAAGCATAGAAGTGAAGGTGGAGAAAACGAAAATGATGGTGTTTAGTAAGAGGAAGAGGAAGAATGTGGACTAGATATGGAAGTGGGACGGTGGAATAATAGAGCGAGTAAGAGAGTTTAAGTATCTAGGCTACAAATTGAACGAGAGGGCCTCGGATAAAGCGCATATGAAAGAGATAACCAGGAAAGCAAACAAGGTAATGGGGTGTATTTGGGGGATAGGAGAGAGAAAATGGGGAAGCGACTTCAGGAGGAGAGTGATGATGTTTGAAAACATTCAGACAAGGCCGAACATTCAAAACCCGAGACTCGTCGAGTCTTAGATCGGGTATCGGGTACCGAGTATTTTCCCTTGGAATCGTCGAGGCCGAATCCGGGTACTGGGACCCGAAAAACTCTAGTGCAACACCCATTCACAGACCCATTCAAAAGAATTAAAGGGTTGAAACAAGGGGATGGGCTAGCACCCACACTCTCCAACCTAGCGCTGGAATTTGTTATAAGACGTTTGGGTGTAGGTAGGAATCCTAGCCAACAAAACAGTGCAACTAGCGGCATATGCCGATGACATAAATAGTATGAGCAGAAGGGCCAATGAAGCGCATTAACACAAGCAAAACAAAGGTGATGACACTTAGAAGAATGCGCGGGCCAGAATTACAGTTGCCAGACAACATCGAGGATGTCAACCAATTTATATATCTAGGTGTGGAAATCAACAAAGATGGTACCGAAGACGAAGATGTAAGACGCCGAGTCGTAGCAGCAAATAAGGCGTACTAGGCAATGGTGGATATATTAAGATCTAATAGTGTGTACCGCAAGAACAAGCTTAGAATATACAAGACAATAATTCGTCCCATCCCACGCTGTTGTAGCAAAACTTGGACTAAGACTTAGAAAAAAAAAAACAAGAACACAATGGACATATTTGAGCGCAAGGTGCTACGTAGGATTCTAGGCGCGGTGACGGTCGGAAACATCAGAAGGCCAAAGTACAATAACGCACTATGCCAGTTATATCAAGAACCACCATTCCTACATTCTACATTCATCAGACTGCAAAGCCTAAGATGGGCAGGACACGTGCTCAGAATGGACGACAACCGCTACTAAGAGCACTGAACGCACAAATTTAAGGCAGGCGGCCGGTAGGGAAGCCAAGAAAACAGTGGGAGGAAGAAACCTGGGAAGACGCATACCAACTACTCGGAGTAAGAGCGTGGATAAGAACAGCAAAGGACAGGAAATAATGGAGGACAAAAATACAGGAGGCCAGGGCCCGATTTGGGCTGTAGCGCCATATAAAGAAAAATGTTATGTTGATATTTTTTATTGATTCTCATTCCTCAAGTCATAACCAAATTAGTAATTTAAATAATTTTATAAACTTGGCTTTTCGAAGTTTTCAATTTGTATCAATTGCTGTTTCAGAAAAACTTATCTTATCACAATACGGAACAAAAAATTCAAAGTGTTCTAACTAATTGGAATTCAGTGGAAACTTTTATAATACCAACCAGGCAATATGAGTACAAAGGCCATAGAATAACGATTTCAGATTAAATTTAGAAATTTCATTAATTCCGCTAAATCTTCATACATATTCATACTTATTTGCATATACATACACATACAGATACATTCTCTCACTATCTCTCCCGAATCAAAATCAAATTCACATCCAAGAAATTTTGTTACAAAAAACCTCCAATGATCCCAAAATTCGACATGAAAAAAATCAGTTTTCAAAATCGCTGAAAAATAGGAAGAACAACCCACAGTAAACTGGGAAAATTTCATAGAAAATGATTCCCCTGACTAAAAAACCGAAACATCCCTGGTGGAATAAAGAATGCAAAATCGCCCTAGACAACAGAAAAACTGCCTTCCAAAATTATAATAATAACAAATCTGAGAAATATCAGCAGAACTTCTTCGAGATACGTAAACAGACGTCCAAAATTCCGAGACAAATCAAACGGAAATATATCAATGATCAACTGACTTCGATCGAGAACGACTTCCGAAACTACAATACGTGTGATTTCTACAAAACATTCACCAACCAAATCAAAAGGTACACACCATAAAACTTATGCTTCAGAAAATAAGACGGAAAAACTAGCATTGACGAATAAAGAAAATTGCCAATAATTACCTAAATACTTTTCTCGACTTTAGAATTGCCCAGAACCCGAAAAGATTCCCAAAGAAACAATCAGACCACACATCAGAAGAATCACTATCTCCAACTCAAGACGAAATCCACACCCGCATCAAAAGACTCAAAAACAATAAAGCCTCAGGTGAAGACGGCATCACTGCAGAACTACTTAAAAACCTCGGATCCAATGCACTCTGAGAAATTATATAAATCATCCAAGAAATATGACAAACGGAAAAATGACTGGAAAACAGCACTTATCCACCCACTACACAAAAAAGAGATAAATCAGATGTGAACAACTGCAGATGGATTTCTCTCCTTCCGGTCGCCTACAAAATTTTATCAGCATGTCTCTTCAGACCAAAACGATCCTGCCCGGAACAAATCTGCAACCTAAAGACAATTGACAAAATTCGAGCAATTAGAAATAAACCAGTGATGTGCACATTTATCGACTTCAAAAAAATCATACGACTCGATCGATAGACAATCACTCTTCCATATCCTTGAAGAAAGAGGAGTAGACCACAAAACACGAAAACTTATTGAACAAATACCAACACAAAATCCAAAGTAAAATTTATGGGGGAAATCTCGGAACCTTTCAAAATTCAGACGTGCGACAAGGAGATGGCCTCTCCCCTCTCTTGTTCAATATCGTCTTGGATACTGTCATGGAAGAATGGGGAAAAGAGCTCAAGAAACAAAATTTACGTAAACCAGTTACATTTGGCTTACGCAAAAACAATCTCTCTATACCATACCTTACCTTTGCCGGTGGCTTGGTTATACTAACCAGAAGATCAAGAGACTGCAAAAAAACAAATAGAAACACTCCAAGAATGCGCCGAAAAAGTGGGACTTCAAATATCCTTCGAGAAAACTCACAAAGTATTAAGTCACAAAGGCGAGAACATTTAAACAAAATACGGAATGATCAAAAGAGTCCCACATTTCAAATATCTGGGAGAATTTATCGAACCAACTGTATCCGAAAAAATCTCACAACAAAACCGTCTCCAGAAAAGCAAGAGAGCACTCGGACTTCCAAAAACCTCTCTAACAAAAAATGCATGTCAAGACAAACTAAGTTGCAACACTACAACACTGTCATTAAACCAGCAAGTCTCTACGCTAGCGAAACATTTACACTCAAAAAGAAATACGAACTTGAAGAAATCAAGAAAGAAGAAAGAAAAATCATTCGGAAAATACTTGGAGCAAGACTTACTCCTGACAGGTTTTTCACCCACTACAGTCACTGTCACCCACTACAGTCAATCCAGGTAACTGAAAAATACTCAAACATCTAAATTGATATCAGAAAAAGACGAATTAAATTCTTCGGGCACAGATAGACTACCGAATACCCGACTAACCACCAAAAGAATACTAGATTACATATCATCAATCAAAAGTACAACACCATGGATGAAAGAAGTACAAAAAGACATGCGAACCGCTAACATAACACATCAGACAGAGACTCCTTCCGTAACAAAGTGGGAAGTTCCACCAGAGTAAGCAAAACCTAAACTTTACTGACCTAAATGGCCTGACGAAAGAAAATTGGCATTCTCCAACAGAATGAAAGAATACTGAACTACAAGAATTGAATCAAAGAGCCTAACGTATATATTATTGCCTATTTATATACATATATATATATATATATATATATATATATATATATATATATAAATATATATATATAAATATATATATATATATATATATATATATATATATAAATATATATATATATATATATATATATATATATATATATATATATATATATAATATATATATATATATATATAATATATATATATATATATATAATATATATATATATATATATATAATATATATATATAATATATATATATATATATATATATATATATCACGAAATTTGGAACAGTTACAATATCTTTACAGTTCCATTTCTGTTCACATTCTATGTGTGTAAATTTTAATATTCTATGTATTCTGGGTGTAAAAGACTTATGTCTTTTACACCCCGTATCAACACTTTTACGTGAGGAGGTGCTGCGACCGTTAAATACATATTTTCTCGTTAAACTACCAATTTTGCCGTTGAACTACATAATATGTTTTACATTACAGGTATATTATGGTTGAAAATAATTTGAGTAGCCTTTTAAAGTGTAGAAAAAAAGTCGAAGATTGTAGAAAACTGGTAATTTGCTTACACAAAATAATCTAGTTATTACATGTAATATGCGGAAAACTGAATTAAGTGTGGAAAATTATTCTGCTATTGTAATGTTCAGCCAGAGAAAAGAAATTAAATGTAGTAGCGATTCAATACAAGTTTTTTTTACCGAACCGTTTGTATTATTACAAATAATTTTATCTACGACCACTATTGTAAATGCCCATTATTGTACAGTTCGTGGACTATGTAAATACATCATAACACCTACGAATGTAACAGTCCGCGATTATTGATAAGTTATGATTGATAACACACACGTGCTTTTGGTTTACGATTCGTTAATTGGTTGAGAGCTGCTATTACGTGCTCATACGTTCAGCGGCCCCCGTGCAACAATTCGAACTAACGGAAATTGACATTGCGTACGTTGGGTTGCCTATATCTATGAACTCTCTTATTCAAGTTTAATCCAAATAAGTACTAAATGATAAGGTATGTAACCATTAAGAATGTATTTCTTTTCATATCTTTCAAGTTAAATAATGTCGAGTAACAGTTATATATGAAAATACAATTGTTAGTTTATTATAATGTTAAATAATGATAATTAAATAAACATAACTTAATAAGAAATACATTTGTTACATCAAACAAATTTTTCTTACTAAACAGAAACAAATTAGTGTAGTCGTGGATAAAGTATAGTAAATCATTCGAGTTGTAAGGCAATTACGTACTCGCGGAATTACGTAACGTAACTGTTCCGTTCGTACGTAATATGCGTACAACTCTATCTATCTTACAACTCTCGTCACGTAATATTCTATTAAGCAACGATCTAACAAATCGTGTTTACTGACACGAAAATTCAATATTTCTATAACCTACTTTATAGCCCTAGAACTAAACTTTAAACCTTTTAAGTAAAACAGACGATATTATAATATGCAGCCAAAAAATATTTCGATCCATTATGTAAAACTTAATAATACAAATTGAATCATTATATAACTGAAAGTTATGATACATTTTGTTATTTTGGTTAGGCTATCTAATACGGTTTTTTTTTAATCCGTGCGAAAAAATGCTTTAAAACATTTTGATGGAAACTAAATAAAAAGTAAATCTTAATAATATAAAATACAAATAAAAATAACTGAAGCGTATTTTTTTGCTGCAAATTTTTGTTTATTATACCAGATGCGCAGTTTCTAACAAATTTGTTAAAACATGCAAAAAACAGCAAATTTAAATTGTAAATAAAACGTGAGCGAAAACAAACAACAGCATGGTTTTTGTTTATAAAATAAGAAATCTTTTGAGCTTACAATTTCATTTGTATAAATAAAACAAACGTATGCGGTCAGGGGACCCTCGTCAGGAACGAAGTTGCTTGCACATTTAACCGATTCGAACAACTTCTTTTTTGAATTATTATTAAAATAATGAAAGTGCAAGCAAATATTTTGATTAAATGTTCTGGAAAATGTGAATAAACAATCTAAATCTCCATATTCAAACTCAGTACAAAGTACCACCTTATTACAGCGGAACACAGCTTGAATATATAAATATTCAACCTTTCCGAATCTCTATAATATTCTTAAGTCTTTTTAGGACTATAAAGACGATTTCTACGAATCACAACAAGTACGAATCACTACGTATCACTATAAAGTATTTCCGTTGCACTAGTTTTGAACGCATTTAAGTAAGGTGAATTATAAAGTTGCTGTCGAAGAAATGATGCATATATTTGAAGAAGTAAAATTCTTATGAGATTCGAGCGTTTCGAGACTTATCTCTCATCAGTGCAGCTTTGATTTTATTAATCTCGAAAAGCGTCCGCAGATGGCTACTTACTTAAGTTATCGGAAAGACATTACCTTAGAAACAATGTTATTTTTATGGTTTTTGTTGAGTGCCACGAAGGTGGAAAGCTATTAAATAACTGACAAATTTCATATGAGATTTGTTTTGGTAGTCCTAAAAATACTTAGTAATTGTTATAGAGCTCCGGAAAAATTGAATATATTTATATATTCAGGCTGTGTTCCCATTGTTTTAAGTTTGTATGATTATCTATAACGTAGGAAGGTTTTACTAATTCTACCTTTCTTTTTTTTTCCTTTTTTCTCTGTCGATACTCTTTTTAACGCTGAGCTTGTGATTTTACTATTGTCTCTCTAAAATGTAAATGTCATAGCGATATAGTGAAATCTGTTAGATTGTGTAAAACCGAGTTATTGCATGATCTGCCAATAGTTCGTGTATTCCATTTGAAATACTTGATACGTCTAGCTAGTTCGTGAAACCATCTGAAATATGTTTCTTTATTTATCTCTTTATTAATAGTTCTGATAATTAAGACACGTAGATTTATACTATCAGATGACAGCACATAGGTATTTCTAGAAAAGTCAAATCAGTAAGTAAGATAGTGTAAATCCCAGTTAAACAAACTCCTCATAAAATTTCATGAGCTGAACTGGCATGAGATTTCATGAGCTATACGAATTAGATGAACTACTCGAACTGCCGACAGATCATGCTATGGCTCAGTTCTAAACAATCTGACTGATTTCACTATATGACTAGGTCATATATAAATATAGTAATTATCAATCACTCAAATTGCATGTAGGACAAACATGTGTAAACAGTTAGCAATTGCTTTAAATTGTACAGTTTTATTTTTATACTCTAAACTTACTCTTTTTCAGTATTTGGTATCCTTTCTTTACTTTCCATTTCTCAAAATCTAATTAAAATAATGAGTATAGTATAAACAATATAACTCTCCTATGATTTTAAACAACAAAAAAATACGTTTGAACATTTTTTTTTCTTGTTTAGTTTTAAGGTTATAAACCGTCCACGCTCGTCTGTCACTCTGCCAAAGAAACAGAGAGAGCACGCATTATAGAAATATACACTGCGACAAAGAGAAAGAAAGAGAGAGAGCGCGGTATAGAAATATACACTGAGAGAAAGAGATAGGCATATAACGTAACGATAGCCGTGTAACAATAGGCGTAAAACGTTTTCTGCCGAATCGCTCCTACCGAGGAGCTAAAGGAACTTCGTTCCAAAATTTTCTTATATACTGATATGATAATTTTCGCAGTGTTAACCCATTTTTGACCACTGTACACAAGCAGGTACACCAATATTTTATCATTTTTACTCCATCTAATAATATGTACCTAAAACTGGATTGCGTATATGTTTTTTTTAATTGCTTGGAACTTTACCTCACTCAATAAATCCAGATCGTCCCAGTGTACCCACTTGAGTACACCCCATTCTCATTTATGTTTTTGAAAAAAAAAATGTTTTTTCTGTAGCATTTAATATTTTTAGGGTTCCGTACCGAAAACGGAACCCTTATAGGATCACTTTGTTGTCCGTCTGTCTGTCTGTCTGTCTGTCTGTCTGTCTGTCTGTCTGTCTGTCTGTCTGTCTGTCTGTCTGTCTGTCTGTCCGTCTGTCTGTCTGTCAAGACCATTTTCTCAGGAACGCGTAGAGGTAACAAGTTGAAATTTTCAACAAATACTCGGGTCTACGGTCTCTTTCGGCTGCGAAAAAATCAAACTTGTAAGTCAACGCGATCAAAAGATATGACCGTTTATGTCGCATATTTTGCGATTTCACAAGGGAATCAAAACCTATAGGGTACTTCCCGTTGACCTAGAATCATGAAATTTGGCAAGAAGCGGTGTCTTACAGCACATGTAAAGGGAAAAATCTGAAAACCGTAAATATGTAGTTTAATTACAAGAAAAATGCGAATTTACTATTAGAAACTTATGACAATACACTAATGTTGTCGTAGTGGTATTGTCAGGCTCCAGAAGCATATGGGTTGCATACAGTTAGGTCCTAAGGTTAAAAAGTATGTGTTGGCACCAAGCTGTTATACTGAAATTTCTTTGTTTATATTCGTTATGCATTTCATCACGTACGCTCTATATCAGGGATGTTATGGAGATCCGTAACCGTAACCGAAACTATCGGATATCCGAAATAAAAATATATCCGTAACCGAATCCGATATAAAAGTTTCGAATAATTTCGGATAATTTTTACTGATATGTTGTAATAATTCCTATAAATATATTTCAATATCTAATAGAAAATATATAATAGACAAAAAGGAATAATGTTGTTTTTGTTTATTATAATTATGATTTTGCATTTTTACGTAGATAAATATTAATAACTTATATATCTTATATGACATATAATTGTAGTACCTACTTATATTGTTGTACTTAGTTGTATGACATATGATTGTAGGTAGTACAAATAATAACATAGAAATAAAATCATTTTTTTTTACAAATTAGCATTCTACTTTTACCATTCCTTAGAAATCTGATATCCGTAACCGAAACTATCCGAAACTAACGGATTATCCGAAAAAAATTCTTATCCGTAACCGTATCCGACACCGGTATAACATTATTCCTATATCCGTATCCGCATCCAGATCCGAAATTTCATATCCATAACATCTCTGCTCTATATACATAATATATACAGGGTGTATATTATGTCTAAATTTTGCTTGTTTATAACCGACATGCGACATACTCAAGTCCCGTAACATCCTGTATATATTATATTTCGTCTAATTTTTTTTTATAATCTACATACTATGTTGATAATCTAAATAACAATATTATACTATAATCTACATAATCTACATAACATGTTGTAGATAATATGATTTAAGTATATTATACTTAAATCACGTTCGCCCTATATTTTTTGGTAGTCAATTGCCCAAAAAGCAGTCAATTCAACAACTGAATGTTAATAGTATCGAAATAAATCTAGAAATAGTTAATATATTAGTTTATATTAGATCTAGAAATAGTTAGATCTTAATATAAGTTAGTGTATAAGTCTAATACTAAAATAAAGTTTTCTTTTTATAAGTTTAAAAATATTCGCGTTATTTAAAAAAAATACCCTGTATACCTTTATACAGGGTATATAGGTATACAAGCAAAATTGAGCAGTAAAAACAAATAGTGAAGTTCCAGAACCCCTAAACACTCATAGTGAATGGAGGATGTATGGTAATAAAATAGAGGGTAGAATTCCATCGTACGACAACGACATGTTGAGGTTATGCTTGCAGCGGTACTAAGATGGTCGTGATTTTATGAGAGCCACTTGTCAAGTTAACTGAATGTGCTTGTAACGTCCTCCACAAAAAAAGATACCTTACTTACAAGTTTGTACGGAACCCTCGGTGCGCGAGTCACAACTCGCACTTGGCCGGTTTTTTTTGATTAAATTAATAGGTTTTCACAAAAAAAATATTGTTATTTTTTTTCCTTCGTATACATATTTAAAATTTAAAAAAATAATATTTAAAAGTAATGAATTAAGATATAACTATGTTTAAATTCACAAATGACTTATAAAATAAATAAATATAATTATAAGTACAACTTAAGAATGTTTTTGGTTTCCTGCACTATCGTGCCACCTGAAAGCATGTGGTTTACTAGAGATACTATATCTTGATCAATATTAATAATTAATGAACATCTATGGACGCGATTCTGTCTTTTGGCTTCATCAGTAAGGCAGAAATGTGCCTATAGATCTACCTATAGTACATTTCTGTAAATTTCCACTTGGTTTCAGGTGACACGAAAGTGCAGAAAACCAAAACTTTCTGAAGTTGTACTTATAATTATGTTTATTTAGTTTGAAAGTCATTTGTTGATTTAAACCTGGCAATATTTTAATTCATTACTTTTAATATTAAAAATTCGCATAGTAATTTTCCCGATATTATAATAAAATATTTAATTACGGTAGGGTTTCCTATTTGACAATAAACTACTGCTACATACTCTATTAAATTTTATTCTCTTATTCCAATTATAAACAATACCCTCATAGCTTTTCCTAAATCGGTTAAAATAGAATATACCAACTTATATTAATTTTTAATAATAAATATTATGAAGATTATTAATAAAATTTAGTTTTCATTAAAATTAACACTTCTAATAATTCTATAAACATTTTTTTTTTCTACAGCTGGGACTTTTTTAAGCCGGAAAATGCATTTATAAAAAGTATGCAAAGTAGATCCTGCAAAAATGCTTTTAACTTTTTTCAACAAAAAGTACAATCAAAGCTAAATTGAAACTAGTTTTGTGGAGAAACTCACATGCAAATAATTATGTTAATACAATATTATGCTAATATTTTTGATCGATTCTCATTCCTCAGGTCATAACCAAATTAGTAATTTCAATAATTTTATAAACTTAGCAATTTCTACGAAGTTTTCAAATTATATCAGTTGCCGTTTCACAAAAACTTATTAGAATATGGATCAAAAAATCTCGAAAAAATTCAATTACCTCAAAAATTAATATGTTTCAACTAATTACAATTCATTGGAAACTTTTTAATAAAAACCAGGTAGTTTGAGTACAAAGGCCATAGACTAACGATTTCAGATCAAATTTAGAACTTTCATTAACCCCGATAAATATTCATGACCAGCAGGCTGAAAAAGCTAATTTTAGTCAAAACAGCAACAAAAGCGATTTAATGCTAATAGAGTTTTTTCGTTGTGGATATTGTGTTATATAGTGATATATTAACAGTTAATTCAATGTTAATACTGAGGGAAAATGGGGATTCTAGTAATGCTGCTTTGATTGGATAAGCATTCTATATACTTAGTTTAACAAGCAGAAAGACCTATTAGTCCCATCAATAGAGATATTTATAACGTAAATCCTTGTTAAGCCTATAGACAAAGGCTACGATCCAAAACCATCCCATATTACTATAATAAAAAACCAAACTCCTACTTCAACTTATTTTTTTTTTTAAGCAAATGTCATGAAATTTGTAGTGATAATTAAATGAATAATATAAGGCGGTTAGTTTTAATTTTGTTCAAAATCGAAAGTTTTTGATTATCATCGGTACTTATAGCAAACCCGTACTTATATTTAATTTCTATGAAATTACCCGAAACTGTGACTTTTTATAACAATACTAAATTTGGCGTCGATGTGACCAAATGGCACGAAAATATAGTGCCAAATCAGGTTCCAGAAGATGGCCCTTAAGTTTTTTTCAATATTCTAGATTTAGCTGGAATAAATGCTTGGATATTCTATACAAACATGACAGGTGAAAATATTTCAAGAAAAGAGTTGTTGTTTCGTCTAGCTGAATAACTTGCTTCTGAATGCCATATTTCAAGAAAAATACCACAAGAAGCTGATATACCAGCAGCTCATATATCAAGTTCAAGTAGCACCCTTCATACACGTAAATGGTGTCAAATAGGACATTGTAATAATAATAAGACCACGACTATTTGTAATGCATGCAAAAATATGTGTATGCGAAAAATTATGGCAAATTCAATACTCAGAATTGAAATAAAATTTCGAATTGTTAATGTAATGTTGTGGATATGGAATCACAATTAATTTATGTTTAGGAATTTGAATATTTTTATGCTTCAATAAACTAATGAATAAATTTATAATACATATTACAATTCATCTAATTGAAGTAATTTATTATTTATAAAAAATTTATATATAAGACTGGAAACCCCACCAACCATTTTTTCTAATACCAGTCATTTTGACTGATATCGGTATATCTCAGATTGTCAAATTGTTGGTATATCTAGTGTTAATTACAAAATAATTAGATTTAAATACAATGTGTAAATTCATCATTTGTGTCTTTTTTAAAGATTTAGCAACTTCCCTAAAGAAGTTACGAACGAGATAAAAACAAACTTAAACTCAAGGAAAGGACCAGGATTCCACTTAATCACAGGAGAAATCCTAAAACAGCTCCCACGAAAAAGTATTGTTAATTTAACCTACGTGTTCAATGCCGAGTTTAGGTTAGAGCATGTTCCTAATATCTAGAAAATAGTGGAAGTGGTCATGATACCAAAACCTGGCAAGCCACCACATGAAGTCAAATCATATAAGCCAATCTCCTTACTAACGATAATCTCCAAACTGTTTGAAAAACTACTCTTAAAGAGATTAAAACCAATCATTGAGAAGAAAAACCTAATTCCCAACCACCAAATTGGATTTAGATGTAAGCATTCTACAATAAATTCTACAGGTATATCGAATTACAGACATTATCGAAAAGGCCTTAGGAGAAAAGTCTGCGCAAGGTTTGGCACCAGGGACTTGTCCACAAATTAAACCAACTTCTTCCAAAACAGTTTGTTGAACTGCTAAAGTTATACACTACAGATAGAATGTTTCGTATAAAACAGGAAAATAATTACTCTGAGCTAAAAGAAATACAAGCAGGTGCCCCGCAAGGTAGTGTGCTGGGACATATACTTTATCTTCTCTATACATGCGATCTACCAGAAATTCAAAATACTTCCTAAGCAACATTTGTAGTCATACTGCAACTTATGGCAATTGCAGATAATGCAACTGAAGCTACAGAAAAACTTCAACAAGCTACTAATAAGGTATCCAGGTGGATGCAAAACTGGAAGATAAAGCTGAATGAAACCAAATCTACTCATACCAACTTTACCAACAAGAAAATCAGGGACCGAACACCCTTAACCATCAACAATAACATTATACCATACTCAAACACAGCAAAGTACCTAGGTACAAAACTCCTTTGGAAAGAACATGTACAACATTAGATACAACATATCGTAAAATGTATTGGTTATTAGGTCGCAACTCAAAATTGTCAATATACAACAAAGTGTTATTACATAACCAGACTTTAAAACCATTGTAGACTTGTGGCATTCAACTCTGTGGGTGTTGAATTTTGCCAAATCATGTCAAATAAACAAAATGCAGCGATTGCAATACAAGGTTTTACAAAATATTGTTAATGCACCGTGGTATGTACGAAAAGCGACATTCATCGGGACCTTGGCGTCGAAGATTTTGCAAGTGCAATTAAAAGACTTGCTGCTAGCCACGAACTAAGGCTCCACAACCACGTCAACGCTGAAACGATGCAACTCCTGTATACACGTGGAATGAGATGACTGAAAAGACATAAACCTCACGAACTAGTATAGTGCGAAGACTTAGAGCTAAGTGATGTGTGATGTTCCTGGAACGTTTTGTGAAAACTTTTGGACACCAGTGGGTGAACACTAGATTACGCGCCGTAGTATTGTAGATCAGACAAAAATTAATGGCTAGTTTTTTTATGTTTAATAGTAAACGATTAATAAAAAACAGATTTAACAAACTTGATTTAATTTTAAATTGCCATTTTTACAAAATTTACAATTTAATATCTATGAAAAATAAATTTTACAGAAATGATTTTAATTACAAAATAAACAAATTGAGCAGAGTTTATAAAATTCCATTCTTTTTTTATTAACTCTCGAGTTTTATAAAATTGCACAATTACAAGATTCAACTTTGTAGAAACATTTTGAGTCACATTTTTACATACTTAATCTAACCTTAAATTTTTTTTTATTTTTTGTAAAATTTCAAATTGCTGTTTTAGAAAAATTTACAATTTTGAAAACTTGCAAAACTGCTGTTAATTTAAAGCGCGACAAAGACATTTAGGAAATCTTCATTAATTGAACGGAGTTAACGTTCGATCGTTAGATTAAATTAGGAAAAAACAACATTGTAAGATGTCTAGAATTTTGTTTCTTTATAATTTTTCCAAAAGCAGAAGATTTGTATTGTTATTTGTATTATTTGTAAAAGTTTTTTTTACAGACTTGACGAACCTTTGATTTTTCTAAAACTATGAATTTTCTATTTATGAAAAACTTTGCAAAAGTGTTTTTATTACACAATAATTAAATTGTGCAAATTTAAATATATCGTGCAAATACATCATTTGTTTCGTACAGACTTAACAACTTCTTGATTTCTATAAAATTTCAAATATCCATTTAACTAAAATTTACACTTTAGTTTCTACGAAAATTAAATTTTATACAAATGTTTTTGATTATAAAATAAATAAATTATGCATATTTACAATTTAAATAAAATTTAAATACAAATTACAATTTTATAAACACTTAGTAAAACTGCTATTGCATGCATTCATTTGCCCGCGAATTTTCCCTGCGATAAATTTTCTTACAATCAATTTTCCGCGATGAATTTTCTAGACCCTGGTTTAATGAATACTGATCAAAGGCGACTATGCCCCCAAAAGTAAATTTCGTTCACCTACTTTGACAGCTGGTCGTATGTTGGTTTTTTCGTGAAACGTTTTAATATTTAATAGTAGTTTATGATACATAAGTGTGTCATACATTATTTTGTCTACAAAACATGTTAAAATGTTGTTGAATCTACAAAAAAATAATTGTTTCTTACCGATAATATTGTAAAAATTGTAATTTTGACAGACAAATCACTGACACAATAAGGTAAGAACGTTCAGCGCCGCTGTGGAAAAAATTGCTAACTTGTCAAAACCGACAGGGACGGGAACACTATTTGGTCGTTGTTGATGTAATCTAGGTTAACCTAGATTTAATCTAGATTAGGTTATGATTAGGTTAAGTTATATTACAGCCACATAAATCCAGACCGAGACTTTACATTGATTCAAAATAAGAAAAATTAATTCAATTTTAATATAGTTCAGAAAATTTATTTTCACTACGTCTATGATTTTTGTTTAGTGACGCAAGTTGTTGCCATAGTAACAACAAACAGAAATCGTTTAATAAATAAACTCCATTTGATTTACACTGGACTTTTACGCACGATTTGGATATTTTTACACACGATTATAATAATGTCATCCTTCACATACAATAATGTATTTATTAACGTGTTCATTTTGGTGTGTGAGTAAATAAAAGTATTTAGTTTGAAATTTAAAAGTTTTTATTAATTGTAAATTCAAAATTTATTTAATAAGAAGTTGCATGTTTAAATTTTGTATTTAAACGAAATATTAATAAAATTTTCAAATGTTTTAAAAATAAAATTGTAATATAATACTCTACTATGTTTTTTCCACTAATTTATGGACTGGAAAGTCATTTAAAATGACCTTCAACAGTCGAAACTCGAGTCGTATAAAGTGTGTAAGAAACTAAACAAGTTTTATTAAGTAAACATGAATATAATACAAGTCTAAGCCCCGACCATCGACTGATGATGATCTTGTAGAACAATTATATGTAGTTCTATCGAACGGGCACTAATACTAACTAAAACCCATGAACTAACAATACTGATGGGAGATCGTAATGCCAAAATTTGGCAAAGGAAATGTGAGAACATTATTGGGGAATAAGCACATAGAGTGCGAAATGATAGAGAGAGCATGAGATAAATAAAGAGAGAGAGAATAAATATTGGATGGAGGATAGGAATAGAGTATGCAAGATGTGTGGAGAAAACAAGGAAACAATAGAGCACTTGTTGAACGAATTTACATAAATGAGAGAAAGAGATGAGTGTAGAGAAGAGATTTTAAACGAGGTTGGAAGAGGGATAGAATGGATGAAGAAAGTTGAGGGGAGAAGAAGAGCAATATGTGGGGCGGGAAGCTGATCGGTTTAGGGATAGGAATTTAGTGTTTTTTTTAGTTTTATTAGCATAATTTTCTTTTTTTTTCTCTTTTTATTTATGTACTATATTAGTTTTGTCTATATATGGATTGTTTTATGTTGTGAAAAATTTGGAATCAAATTATAAACCCGTAAGGGTAATAAATAAACATACTACTACTAGAGTACGAAATGATAAAGAAGATAAGTTTGCTGAGTTTTGTCTAGAAAAAGAGCTGTTCATAACGATCACATTCTATAAACTCCTAAAATGGAAGTCCACTTGGAAGTCTCCTGCTGACTCGTCAGTTAGAACTGAAATCAGATCGACTATATAGAAGATACAGAAACGCCACTACATCTGTAGAAATTTATCCGGGTGCTGATGTACCATCAGATCACAGCCTACATTTTCCTAAAATTAAAATTCGATTCAACAAGATAAGCCGAAAACAAAACATGTTGATAAAACTGGTCAATCAAAAGCTGAAAGACGTGAATCTCTGTGAAAAGACGACACAACAGCTAGAAGAAAAACTGAATTTAAGAAGAAACATCTCGGAGAGTGCCGAAAATAATTAAATAAGATAAAACAAGCTTTACTAGAAATCAAAGAAGCTTTTAAAAGACAAACATTGAGAAGGAACAGAAATGGATGACGAAATCCTAGATCGGATGAAGTGTAGAAGAAAATACAAAAATCGTAAAGAAGAATACATGCCGAAATTAGAAGAAAGATAAGGAGAGCCGAAGCAGAATGGCATGCAAGGAAATTGAGAACAATGACAAAAAGTATTATTTGTTAAATCTTCATAAGAAGGTAAAAAAAGTTTGCGGAAGTAAACGAAGTAGCACTACTGGAAATTTGGAAAACAGTTATAGATCCACTGACTAAAGTGAACATTTGGAAACAATACATTTTGGAACTTTTTAATGACATCAGATGTAAAAATCATGAGGAACTGATTGCAGTGACCGACTCGCCAATTACAAAAGACGCTAAAGCGTTAAAAATGGCGAAAAACTGAAAAGCTCCAGGCCCCGATGGAATAACCACATGTCCTAAAATGTGGTCCTAAATGTGTGATGTCCTAAAACTTGTGGGAGAAAATAACATAAACCTCTTGACAGAACTTTTGAATGCCATATATAATACACATACTACCAGAGTAGCTAGCATCCACTTTTGTCACGATTCCTAAAAAAAGCAAGGCGAGGAAGACTATCGCAGAATCAGTTTAATGAGCTATGTTGTAAAAATATTCCTTAGAGTAATCCACGGAAGAATACACCAAAAAGTTGAGAAGGATATTGGCGACACTCACTTCGGATTCTGAAATGGCCTGGGAACACATGAAGCGCTATTTGCTGTTCAAGTTCTAATCCAACGATGTCGAGATGTCGTCTGCAATGTGTATGCATTCTTAATCGACTTTGAAAAAGCATTTGCAAACAACTGGAATCGACGATAAAGACATTCGTACAATAAGAAACTTGTATTGGCATCAAAGAGCATCACAAGTGCATCAGAGTGGAACAAGAGGTAACCGACGAAGAGGAAATAAAGAGAGGTGTACGTCAAGCATGCATACTTTCGCCATTACTCTTCAACCTATGTTCCCAGAAGATATTCGAAGAAACAACCGAGGAGATAAACATAAAGGAATAAACATAAACGGAAGAATCATAAATAACATAAGGTTAGGTTAGGTTGAGAGGTGTACGTCAGGAGTGCATACTTCGCCATTATTCTTCAACCTATATTCCCAGAAGATATTCGAAGAAACAACCGAAGAGATAAACATAAAGAAATAAACATAATCGGAAGAATCATAAATAACATAAGGTATGCGGATAACACGCTGATGCTAGCAACAATAGCGACGATCTCCAAATGCTAATGAGCAGAACAGCTGATACTCGTAATGACTTTGGATTAAAACTTAACATTGATAAAACAAAATATTTTATTATAACCAAAGATAACGATATCCAAGATACCCGGCATTACCGTCAATGCAACAAACCTCAAAAGAATTTCGAAGACAGTGTATCTCGGATGTAATATCAACGAGAACTGGGACAACGAGAAGGTCTTTGTCATTCGCATGAAAAAGATCTTTCTCAGTCACGACTTGACGCTAAGCATACGGTGAGGTGTATTGTTTTCCCTGTTCTGCTATACGGGATGGAGGCCCCGACGTTTTAACATTGCCTGTATGAGAGGCAATGTTAAAACGTTTGAACGCATTTGAGATGTGGGTGTACAGACTAGTGCCCAAAATCAGTTGGGACGGACAGGATTACAAACCAAGATGTACTACGACGCATAAATAAAGAAACGGAAGTGACCAAATTATTAAGAAAACGAAAAATTCCTTCGGCCATGTTATGAGAGATAATGATAAATATGAAATACTACACCTCATCATACAAGGAAAGATAGATAGCAGAAGAGGCCCTGGAAGAAGACATACCTCCTGGCTAAAGAACCTTAGGCAGTCGTGCGGATAGATAACAGTACAGCTTTTCCGGGCTGATACAGATAAAATTATCATGAACATGGTTGCCATCATGCTCGCCAACGATCGTTCAACGGGCCTTGACCGTTGAACTATCGTTCCATGGCCCATAGAAGAAGAAGAAGTTACAAATTATAGTTAATATATTAATGTGGTATCGTTAGTGTATTTTAGTTAGTTATCAATTTAAAATGCTAAAAACATTTTGATATTGAATTTGCTAAATTTCTGAAAAATAATGAATAAAGCTATAATTGTTGTAACTATCGTTTTTAATTTAAAAATCAAGATATATTTTGATATGTCTGAGTTTGTGAAACAGATTAAAATAAGCACAAATCCTATCACAATTAAATAATGTCATACATCTATTTAATTAAAACTCGTTTTTCTTTTCAGATTTAAATTTGTAGACACAATATATTTTAAAAACTAAAATATTGTGTAAATGTAACACTGAATTTCACTAGGTGTAATTATCACCATTTTTCAAAACGAAACAACCTAAATGACGAATTGATGTAAAATGGAAACCTGCGGTTCGTAGGCCATGAGCCATAAAAATCCTTTTAGCACTTGATGAAATAGAACTTGATTATTGCCGTTGAATGGCAATTAAAGTGTTTCAATTTAAATGATAAATTGCCAATCAATTGAAACGACGCCCAATTCACGACGCCCTTTCACCCACGTATTTATAGTTGACTTCAGTCCACACAGTTGATTTGCTTTTATAGTCTCAAAATGAAAAATAAATTTAAAGCAAATAAATTAATCAAACAAATACAAACGAAACATATCATATCACAGACTAAATAAATAATTTAGAATATACTTATTGACATATTGTACAAAACTAACTTCATTGATTTTGACAAATTTTAATTTAAAAAAATATTTTCGAACAAATCAGTAAAAAGATTATGACAAAATAGATTTATGAAAACTTCTTTCTCAAAAGTTAAGGGTGTAGTGCCTGTTTGCCTGTTTCAATATTAAACAATATTTACAAAACAAGTAAAAGGAATGAAGCATAAAAGTAAAGTTGATATTAAACCGTTAAAAGCAATCTAAACACCTTCGTTTATATAACTTTGAACACTCTCGTTTTTTTAACGTTTACATTAGTTTTTGTCTCTATTTATTCTTCTTTGTGCGTCTACAGCTGGGTATATATTTCCCTTTCTTTTAAAATAAATTTAATGACACGAAAACTTACAAATGGGAATAAGGTAAGACGTCTCGACAAGGATCTTAAATTCTCCCTCGGCTGAAAACTCCGAAAATGCGTAAAACAAAATATATAAATACAGAGAAAATTGCACGAAAATTAAAGAATATTTTCTACATGATTTAATACATATGTACTTTTTGGGATCTTAAATATTTCAATGGAATTCCAATATTTGCTTTTATGCACTAAATTTTATGGATTGCTTAATGACAAAAAAGTAAAAGAGGAGATTTTCACGGTTTATTTACAATTATTCATTTTTTTTATTTTTTACTTTTTGTTACAATCGAAATTATCCGGCTTAATTCTTACGAGATTAAGTCGATTAAGTCGATTTCGATATTCTGTTTCGTAGCAATTCTTTTCATTTTGAGATCTTCTTTGCGTTTTGAGGTTGCGATTATGTCTAGAGTACGGCAAAGTGAAAATTATCGACAACTGAGTGAATTCAGCAGAGGTCGCATTTTTTGGCTAACGTGAAGGTGGTTTTTCATTCAGAGAAACTGCTAATCGTCTTAACCGTAAACAATACTCTATAGTACGTTATCAAGCATAGTCTACATAAGGGCAAGAACGACGTAGAAAAAGAAGTGGACGGCCAAGACCAGAAAAATGTGGTCCAGGACCGCCATCTATGATTAATGCAATTAAGAGACCGATTTTCGAGTACAAAATCAATAGCCGATCGTTGGTTTGGAAACGAAGTACGTCCTGTAACCCTTCGTGCAGTTGCAGTCCTATCGACCACATCTTGAGATTCCGCTGACGGATCGTCATCGACAGTCAACGTTTAGAGTGGTGTACCTTGCGAGTAGATTGGGACGTGGAATGGCATAGAGTGGTCTTCAATGAAAAATCCCGATTCTCCTTGAGAATGCACTGTGGTCGCAATAGGGTCTGACGTAGACATGGAGAAAGTCGTCATGTGCAGTTTCTATTGAGCGGCATGTGCACTACACAGGGGGGGTTTGGTATGGGGTGCTATTGTTTATGGAAGCAGGTCTCAGTTGGTATTCATCCGAGGCAATATGAATTCCCAGTGATATGTTGATGAAGTGGTAGAACCCCATATTCTTCCTTTCCTCCAAGAGCTGGAGGACCAGATTTTTCAACAGGATAATGGCAGTTTTCACGGTGCAGGCATTCTATGGAGCGCTTCGAAAAGGCTAACGTCAATATTTTGCCGTAGCCACCTAGATCTCCCGACCTTTCACACATCGAACATGTGTGGGATATGATGGGTAAAAGACTCAAGCAATTAGCCCATCCTAGGGCTAATTGCTTGAGCTAGGATAGGGATAGAAAAACTTTTGAGGCCATAGACAGGCGTTTGAGGGACACGGTCGATTGGAACCAATTGCGTTTGGGAGACAAAAAGCCCGCAATCCTGATGTTGAAGAGCAAATCCTGGAGATTATTAAAGCAAATCCAGCGACAAGAGTACTCCACTCGAAAGATTGGCGGGTTCTCCACGAACAGCAGTTGCATCCGTACCGCAATCAAAAATGCATTCATTGGTACCAGCAGAATATCCTAATCGACAAAAATTTAGTCGATGGCTGCTGCTTCGTTCAGCCCAAGATCCTTTGTTTGCAAGTCGGGTGTTCTTCACAGATGAAGTGAGCAGGAGGAGTTTATCGACATTTTTTAACATAAATTTTGCCAGGGTTGCTGGATAAAAGTGTTCATGCACGATGGTGCAACTGCACATTTTTGCGCATTAGCTCACGCTATTAATATATAATTGATATATGGTTAATTGATATACAGGATTATGTAGAGTTTATAATAAATAGACCACTAAACTTGACGGGCTAATAAAAGATGCTGAAATAAATGTATAATTTAGTTTAATTTTTAGTTTAACTAACCAGACAAGTTGCATTTATACTGTCCTCGAATTATTTTTTTTGTAACATAAAAAGTATGAATAGGTAATAAATATAAAATAATATGACTTGGCGCTACGCTATCGAACATGTTACGTCATTATTAAAATGAAAAATAAAATAACATTGATTCATGGAGTTATGTATATGACACACGGTCGTTATAAGGCATACGCCATATTTTTTAATATCACTTGAAGTTTAATATAAAAGTATTAATTTATATTAATGTTATACAAAGAAAAAGCTTTCAAATTCACAAAGTTATATTAAAAATATTGAGTTACATTCAAACTTATATTCGTTCTCATATTCAATATTTAAATAGACGCCATATTTTGTAATACAAGAAAATAAAATAAGATATATTGATATAAGAATACCTTTCCCTAAAAGATTGAAGATTCTCGAGTTATTTGGTGCCCAAAGGAAAACTTTCCTCGGCAATTCACGATGAATGCTATTAAAAATACCCGAATTTGCGAAGTAGAAGTTGCCGATAGATCATCAATGGAGACACCAAAATATATTCATTGTCACAACAGTCCACCCTAAAACACCCTAAAACTTCCATTCGTGGACGGCAGACACATACAATAAATCAATTTGCTGTAGATGTTGTTTTTTAAATTTATTTGAAGCGGTGGTAGAACAATCAATAGAAACAATAATCACTAAGGAGGATACTTCTGCCACGCCTGGGAAATCCAGGAGGGCTAGAAGAGTATTTGCGGTTTCTAGTCGAAGGGTTAACACCCGAAGAGCCTAGCAGAAAATACGTGATGGAGTTTTCCTAAAAGAAGGGAAAACTGCAAGAGCGCAGAAAGTAATTTTCTGCCACGGCGGTAGCAAGTTGGCAAAATATCGCAAGTATGAATCATTGTCTCATAAAATGAGAAAATGGGTACTTTGTACACCGCCCGTGCTTTAATGGTGTCAATTTGCAATGCACTCAATTCTTATTTTCGTTTTGCTGCTATAGATGCTACCCCCGCTCGTACAACAATAGAGAACACACAACCCCGCTTTCACTCATAGCATAGCATAATATTGAAAGAAAGTATTATATCAGGGGCTCAGAAAATGAGTAGGATAATGGCCCGACATTTCTAAAAAAAAGAAAACTAAAATATAAAATTGAATGTATATTTTATTGATTAAAAAAAGTATATGTTAAAACAAATAATAACTACTATGATAAAGTATATAACTAATCAAAAGTATTTCAATTTTCATTCCAGAAGAACAAACAAATGAAATATTCCCAACTTTTTAATACACGGTGTGAAAATATTGAATTTAATTATTTTTTGTGTCGCCGCAGTCATAACTCAAAATGAAGGTCACGGTTTCTTTGCGAACTTTTCTTGTTCATAATTTATTATCTTAGCCACAATACCCAACCCCTTTTTAAAATTCCTCTTCATAGATATATTACCATATAAATAAAAGCACGGATATACTGGCTAAGCAATATACAAGTAAATAGCTTATCGTAAAATATATATATATATATATATATATATATATATATATATATATATATATATACATATATATATATATACATATATATATATATATATATATATATATATATATATATATATATATATATAGATATATAAATAAGTTTTTCGGCTTTCCCTGCACAAAAAACCTGTATATATTTAAATTGTAGGTTTTAAAACTTTGTTGCTAATAATATTTATCATAATGTGAAACTACACTTGTATCACCATTTATTAAAATGCACTAAAAAGGAGTAAATAATTCTTTTCATGTTGACTATAAATAAAATCATGGAGCGTCCATGAAGAAAACTTCAATGCAGTTTAGTGCTCCACGCTTTTATTTATAGTCAAAAAATATTTAAAATAAGTATTTAAACAAAACAAATATTTTCTTATTTTTAGTGCATTTTAATAAAAACGTTTATAAGAAGCTAATATTAATAATAATAAAACTTCTTTACTGTCATCCTTATAAATACATACAAATACAACAATTGGTCATCGATCCGTTTTCTTTCAGCCCGAAATGAACAGATATTTGAGCATAAATTGAGAAAAGAAAAATTGGATAACAATAAGTGTGAGTCGTTGTTTAAGGAAGAAGAGTTTTAGAGGGGTAGACGTTCGACGAAAGTTTAGATGGACGTTTTAACCAAAGTGCGTCAAGGATATTGAACGTCATGGGGTTGTTTCTAAGCTTTTTCCTAAGTCTGTCATGTCTGTCAGCAAGTGGAGGAACCCGGGCTTGTCTATAGAGAAGTTTGTTGGAGGGGTTGTGGAGAGAGTTGTTTGGATGTCTCAGTTTGGTGATGAGACGTAATGCGATTCGCTCTGCGACCTCAAGGGTTCGTCTACATGAATTATTAGTAGAGGTAATTACATGCCCATAATTAAGAATGGGACGACAGATGAATTTATAGATTTTCAACGCGGTCTTTATGGAAATGTGTTTAGATTCAATAGTTAGTCCAAGATATTTAACGCTGCTGGAGGGCAGTACGTCGGAGGAGCCTGTGTGGAAGCGAGGTGAGTTTGAGTAAATTTTGTGGATGAGGAGTTGGCATTTGGAAGGATTCGTTGATAATCTCCACTGGTTGAACCATGTGAGGATGTTGTTCGTAAGATTTTGGAATAGGTCGAAGGTAGATTTGGGTTAGTAGCTGTGGGAAATCAGTGCAGTGTCGTCAGCGTATTGCAGTATCTAGGTTGAAATGTCAATGTGGGATTTGTCGAGTTGGTTGAAGTTGTAAATGTCTTGACAGTATATATTGTATAGGAGAGGGGAAAGTGGAGAGCCTTGAGGGAGACCTTGCAGAGAGGAAAATGCAGGAAAAGAGATGGAGTTGATTTTCACCTTTGAAAATCTGTTAAAAAGGAAAGTTTCAATTATGTGGATTAAGTTGGGTGGGACTTTGATGAGCGACATTTTGAACAAAAGGCCGGCATGCCAGACGCTGTCAAATGCTGTTAATGCCCAAGAAGAGAGCTGCGGATTTCTTATTTTGGAGGTATGACGATTGGATATTGTTGGTTAGGATGAACAGAGGATGTAGTGGAACGAAGGGCTTGAAACCGAATTGATATTTGGGGATGTGGTCTGCAACGGAATTCCATAATCGGTTTTTTAGGATAAGTTTGAGGATTTTGCCAAGGACAGGGATGAGAGAGATCGGATGGTAACTGCTGGGAATTGATTTATTTTGACCTGGTGTAGGGATTGTGACAATTGTGATCATTTTCCAGCAGCTTGGAAAGGAACATTTCAAGAGGCAGAAGTTGAAAATTTTTGTTACATAGGAGTGGATGTCTTCAGAGAGGAGTCTAATGGGGTATTGGGTGACTAAATCCGGCCCGGGGGAGAAATTTTTACCATGGAAGAGGCCAGAAAGAAATTCTTCCTGGCAAATTTCATCAATATTATAGGAGGGGATTGTCTTGAAGAAATCGGGAAACCAATGATTTATTCTGTCAAAGTTATGTATGTCAAAGTCAGGGGTGTTGTCAGAAGGTGAAACTGATTTTTTTAAGTGTCTGCGAAAGGTAGAGCCTTGTCTTGGCTTGTACATGGACTTGGATCTGGAATTTGTGAGGTCAGTTTATATTTTGATAACTTTTTTAATCTTGGTCCCTTTTTATATATTTTATTATTTTGTTTCGTATTCACAAATTATGAAGAAAAACAAAGCTGCTTAAAATGATTCAAATTTTAAAGTTGCTTCTTTCATATTTTTTTTATTATTAAAGATTAATAATTTAAAAGTTTATATATTAAAAACCTCGATTGCAAATGTCATCAAATTAAATTAAATATCAAATTTGATGAAACTGAAAAATCGTTATTACAGGCAAATATTCCCAATTGAATTTTAAACTGGTAAAATTCCATATTCAATTTATTTATATTCTATTTTTTTCTATTATAAATTAAATATTTACATTTGAAAAAGTTATAATGTCTTAAATATTGTATTTTATCATGCAACTTAATGAAACAAAATGGTTTAAGTATACTTAGTTCTGAATATATAATTAAATAATCGGGTGAAGCTTGAATAAAATAATAATTTAGATAAATTGATTTGATATTAAGCTGAATGATTATTGGTCTGAAAATTATAAATTTAAAAAAACAGAATTTATTATGAGGGACTTATTCAATTACTCTCGCATTCAATTAATTATAAACTAATCATTTATTTAATAACTTAGTTTCAAAATTCGGAAATGAATTTAAAAGCGAAAGCAGGTTACAGTATAACTTTGCCTCAATGGAATTTAAAATTCTTCAGATCAGATTTGTGCAAATAAAAATCTCAAAAGGCAATTTGCACAATATTTCATTTTGTTGCGGAAAATATTTCGTTAGTTTTAACAAAACAAAATGAAATTCAAATGTTTTATTTAAAATATAATTCTTTAACGTAAAACAAATTTATGTGTAGTTAATTGTATGTTTTCTTTTAATTAAAAGGCTAATTTTGATAATATTTAATTAATAATACGAAACTTGAACTACGAAACTTATATTATTATTCATTTTAACTTCAAGTTTGCAGACAAAAAACTAATTAAAATCGCTAATATCGCAAATGTGTATGAATAGCGTTAATTCTCCTAGAAATGGATTAAAATAAATTTAGCTAAAAGTCCCTAGGGGTATAAGCATGGTGATTCGGCCCCGGAAAGATATGTAAATGATACCCGGAGGATATATTTGTGCTAATTAAATAATAAGATCCTGAAAGTTTCAGATCGCTAACCTAATTGGATTTCGAGAAAAAGCGATATGTGTAAAAACCGAAAAAAAAAAATTCTCAGTAACGGCTGAATCGATTGATTTAAAAATTTAATATATTTTGCGGCCGATAGGAGCTCTTACGAAAAAAAATAACAGCTTTATGGATTTAAAAAAAAAAGTTTATTTTTAATTACATTTTTTAACCATCTTACAGTTTTGGTACAATTATGAAACTCTTTTTTTTCAAGTCTTATATATTACGCTTTAACTTTATTTACGCTTTAACGTTTATCAGCTTTTTAAAAAAGGTAGGCCTCGGTAGAAAAAATAAAAACCATTTTTTTGGCTCAAATAATGCATAAGAATAAAAAACTTTCCTATTTTTTTTTCGTTTTTGACACATTTCGCTTTTTCTCGAAAACAAATTGAGTTAGCGATCTGAAATTTTCAGGATCTTATTATTTAATTAGTACCAACATATCCCGAGTACCATTTAAATATTTTTCCGGGGCCAAGTCACCATGCTTAATTTAATATTCTTCAAACAGATCAGATTTGTACACATCAAAACGCAAGTTGCAGTAAATTCCATTTTGTTGCGGGAAATATTTTGTTAGTTTTAACAAAACAAACCGAAATTTAAATGTTTGAAATAAAAAGAAATTTATATGTAATTAATTGTATGTTTTCTGTTCATTAAAAGGTTACTTACAATATTTGTATAAAAATATACAAAAAAATAAAAATTTAAATAAGTGTAAAGTTTTCTAATGGGATCCGCATTCTTTTGAAGATTGATAAACTAAAGTGCAAAAGCGCCGTACTAATGCGTGGCACTGGCGACTTCTTAGGTTGACTGGTGAACAAGCCAACGATTTTAAAAGACACAGATAGTTGTAATACACATAGTAGTTTTTTAAATCGTTGGCTTGTACACAAGTTAACATAAAAAATCACCAGTGCTGGGCTCAGTACAGCGCCTTTGCACTTTAGTTTATCTATCTACAAAACGAATGCAGATCCTATTCTAAAACTTCACAAGTATTATTTATTATACAATATTTATCGCAAAAGCTACATTTTTAGTTAAAAATAAAAAATTTTAAAAAAATATCGAAGTTTAGTGAAATCAACTTTGAAATGTTTACTTCCGTTTTTCTATACGAAAAATAAATCAAATTTCGAATTTATAACTGCCGAGAATAACATTAAATTTTGTTAAAAAAACATTACATACATTTTTTCATCGTTTTGGATAATGGCAGACAAATCTATTCCTAAAATTTCGTCAATTCTTTAAAGGCTTATAAATTGACAACTAGGCTTCATATAAAAAATAAATATTCAGGTCATATAGAAGTACAATTAATCCAAATATGCAAAAATCAAGAATCTGATATATTATTTTTGCGCTTCACATGCTATTCAACTAACTATTATACACATCAGTTTATTGTTCGTTTATGCATTAGTTTTGGGAGATAGATAAGCTAAAGTGGAAAGGCGCCATCCTGAGCGCCGCAATGGCGATTTCTTAGGTTGACTGGTGTACAAGCCAACGGTTTTTACACCAGTCAAACTGCACCTAGTTGTAATACGCATTAACATTGACTTTGAAGTGTTTTTTTTAAATTGTTGGCTTGTACACCAGTCAACCTAAGAAGTCGTCAGTGCCTGCCTGGTACGCCAGTGCCATGCCAGGTACTCGCCTTGGCACATTAATTTATTTATCTCCAAAACGAATGCATGGCCCAATTTAAAACTTCGCACGTATTATTTCTTATAGAATATTTACGTATAACGTACAAGCTAGATTTTTGGATAAAAATTCACTTTGAAATGTTTACTTCCTGTTTTCTATCCAAAAAATAAATCAAATTTCGAATTTATAAAAACTGCCAAGAAGAGCATTAAATTTTCTCAACGAAACATTACATACTTTTTTTACATCTTTTGGATATTAGCAGAAACAGCTTTCAAAACATTTATTCCTCAATTGAATTTAATTGATATTAACAATTATAAATTAAGAAATTTCAAAACTTTACAAGAAACAAACTTATAAAATATTTCACAAAACACAAAAAGTGAATGAATTATTGCAAAATATTTACCATTTATATTGCAAGTGTTTAGTTAAAAAATAAAGTCATCAATGCTCCTGAATATTTAGAATTTCAGGAAAAATCGTATAAATATATATAATTAGATTCTACATCCTTAAAAAAATTTAGCAAAACCCTAGGACGAATAAATATACACAAGCAGCCATTCAGTAATATTGTAATAATTTGTAATATTTTGTTCAATTTTTGTGTTTAAAATATCACGTTAATAATTTGTTTTTATTCCATTGTGTGATAATTTAAATTTGTTAATTTAAATTTAGTTTTTGAAAAAATTTCTTTTTGAATTTTTTGAAATTACATAAAATCTAAAACATAGATTTGATGTAATTTCAGAAATTACAAAAGAAGAAATTCCAAAACTTTTGACAAGCAATGGAATAAAAAAGAAATTTTAAAATATTTGAAAAACAAAAACATACAAATAATTTTTAACATACAAATTATTACAAAATGTTTTCATTAATATTATTATTATTTATTATTTCTTTTTTTAATAAAATTCTGGTCAGGACTGCTGCGAGCTCCGACCCTTCCTAGCAGCCGCGCCAGTATCCAAAAGTTATTTCTACAACTGCTCATCCCCACAGGTCGGTGAACAGCTGTAGGTTCCAGAATCGTGTGCCCTCAGCAGACGAAGGGACCCCAGGACGACAGCTTTCTGCATCCGACCTGCGAAAACTCCAGCGAAGTTTCTGCATGCCGGAATGATCTTCAACTCCAAAAGCAGCGAAGTATTCCCCCCAGCACACCGATGATTAGGACGACGAGCATGACATCATGGCCAGGGTAAAGCGTGCGGAGCTCGAAAAGGAGATCTTGGTATTTGGTCCGTTTTTCCTCCTCTTTCAGAACTATGTCCTGTTCCGCTGGAGCGGAAAACTCTATGACGAACATAGTCCTGGTCTGTTTATCGAGGAGGACAATGTCAGGCTCGTTGGCGCGAACGGCATTTCTCGTTCCCGGCAACGGACTCAATATCTCTCGCCAAGCAAATCGGCACAGGCTCCTGGTTCATCTCATACGAGTGCCTAAGATGGTAATAGAGCACTCGCAAATCCGCGTTATGTCGATGGATGTACGCCGAGACAGCTTTTGTCGGACAAGCCGACAACAAGTGCATCAGTGTCTCCGGCACCTTGCGACAGGCCCTGCAGGTGGTATCAGGGACCTGTACACCCATCACGCGGCGACGTTAGACCAAGGTGTTGATAACGCCCTCTTCACAGGCCGTAATGAATCCCTCGGTCTCCGCTGTGAGCCCGGCTGACCTCAGATATCCGAAGGTTAGCCTTGTCGACAGACTTCTTGCCTCTATGTGCCTATAAAAGACACCGTGCATCGGTCTGTCGGCATCGGGCTCTTAGACGATTCGTCAGCAACTCGGTGATCAACTCGGGGTTGCCACCTCGTCCGCCTCCTCGTCTAATTTCGAATTGGAGACCAAGTTCTTCAGCGGCCTTGCTTGCCGCCTTGAAAATAAACACCCCCACTCCCATATGTTCGTGATCCCTCACGAGAGACAGGAGCGTGTCCGAGCTCCTTAAGATCTTAAAACCTAAACCTAGAACCACTCTGCCATGCATACACTCCAGGCTCAGGAGTCCTCTGCCCCCTCGATGACGTGAGAGGTACATCCGGGGAACGGACGATCTCGGATGCACTCGGTGTATGTGCATCGTTTTACGGGTATCCCTGTCGAGTTGACGCAACTCATCGACTGTCCACTTCACTACTCCGAAGGAGTAGAGCAGGACTGGAATGCCAAGCATATTTGTGGTAGACACCTTATTCTGTCCGGATAATTCGGAAGACTAAATCTTGCGGACAAGGTGTCTGTATTTGCCGCAGAGAGCCTCTTTCGCCCGAGGGGCATCATGAGCATAGTGCTGCTCAATCTCCAGGTATCTATAGGTCTCTCCAGCATCTAGATGTTTCAGAATGCTTCCATCGGTGAGCTGCATATCGTCAGGGAGCTCCGGTGATCGTCCTCTCCTAAGGTGCATCACTGCGCACTTATCCAACCCTACCTCCATGCCAACGTCCCGTGTGTACTCCTGGACCACTGCAAGAGCTAGGCGGAGGTCTCTCTTCCCGGAGGCGTAGATCTTGAGATGATCCATGTGAAACAAGTGGGTGATCTCATGCCTCCGGTGGCTCGGTGGTCCACATGCATAGCCACGGGTTCGTCTCAAGGCAATGGAAAGCGTCAGCAGTGAGATGCAAAACAAGAAGGGGCTCAAGGAATCTCCTTGAAACACACCCCTCCTGAACGTTACCAACTCCGTGGTGACCCGCTTTGTACCGGATGTTATGGTAAAGCGGGTCTTCCAGAGTGGCAACAGGTTTTAAATGCATCTCACTAGTAGAGCAGGTACCGCAAGGCATCCGAGCAAGTGTAACAAAAGCTAATGTGATGTTGTGTCAAATGCCTTGCGATAATCAATCCGGGCATGGAGAGATTGCGTTTGTAATCCTGAGTGACAGCATGATCTATCACCAGGTTCTCTCGGCATCCCTCCACGTCGGACTTTGCTCCACGTTGCTCGCTTACCTGGTGCAACACCGGACCGACCACCCTCAACAGCCTAACATACAAGACGCGTGTGAATATCTTGTAGCAGATGTTGAGACAAGTAATCGGCCGGTAGTTGCGCGGGTCGGACAAGTCTCCCTTTTTGGGGAGCAGCACAGGGCGCCCTTCGACAATCCAGCTCGGAATACGCTCCCCGATTAGCCAAGAGTTATAAACTCTGGCCAGACGGCGATGGGTGGACGGAAATTTTGTTTCACCAGCAGTTGTAAGTGCCGTTTGGGCCCGGAGCAGCGTAGTTCTTGGCCCCGACAAGTGCTTGTCTGACCTCATCCTCGCTGACTGCCTAGCATAATTCGACTTGGTTTTGATGCCTTCTACAAAAGACGTCGAAGTGCACTAGCGCTAGAGTGTCTAGACGTAGTGGAGGGGACTTGTCGTAGACTCCCCTCCAGAAGTTTTCAACCTCCTCCACAGTCTGCAGATTGGCAACAGTGGGTTTTGGAGTCCCGAAAAGTCGAGACGGATTGTCACGAAACAAGGAATTCACTCTGATTCGCTTAATCCGCCTCGCGAGACTTCTCCTCACCACCTGCAATGCTCCAATCCTATCCACACAGTGCTGCTTGATGGTTTAGATTAATAATATTATTAATATCATTAATATGATTAATATTATTAATGATATTAATATCATTAATATCATTAATGTCATTAATATCATTAATATCATTAATATCAGTAATATCATTAATATCATTAATATCATTTGTATCATTAAAATCATTAGTATCATTAATATCATTAATATCATTAATATCATTAATATCATTAATATCATTAATATCATTAATATCATTAATATCATTAATATCATTAATATCATTAATATCATTAATATCATTAATAACATTAATATCATTAATATCATTAATATGATTAATATCATTAATAGCATTAATATCATAAATATCATTAATATCATTAATATCATTATTATCATTAATATCATTAATAGCATTATTACCATTAATATAATTAATATCATTAATATCATTAATATCATTAATATCATTAATATCATTAAGATCATTAATATCATTAATATCATTAATATCATTAATATCATTAATATCATTAATATCATTAATATCATTAATATCATTAATATCATTAATATCATTAATATCATTAATATCGTTAATATCATTAATATCATTAATATCATTAATATCATTAATATCATTAATATCATTAATATCACTAATATCATTATTATCATAATATCATTAATAGCATTTATATCATTAATATCATTATTATCATTAAAATCATTAATATCATTAATATCATTAATATCATTAATATCATTAATATCATTAATATCATTAATAACATTAATATCATTAATAGCATTAATAGCATTAATATCATTAATATAATTAATATCATTAATAGCATTAATAGCATTAATATCATTAATATCATTAATATTAATATCATTGATATCATTAAAATCATTAATATCATTAATATCATTAATATCATTAATATCATTAATATCATTAATATCATTAATATCATTAATATCATTAATATCATTAATATCATTAATATCATTAATATCATTAATATCATTAATATCAATAATATCATTAATATCATTAATATCATTAATATTATTAATATCATTAATATCATTAATATCATTAATATCATTAATGTCATTAATATCATTAATATCATTAATATCATTAATATCAAATATTATGAATAACATTAATATCATTAATAGCATTAATAGCAGTAATATCTTTAATATAATTAATATCATTAATAGCATTAATATCATTAATATCATTAATATCATTATTACCATTAATATCATTAATATCATTATTATCGTTAATATCATTAATATTATTAATATCATTAATATCATTAATATCATTAAAATCATTAATATCATTAATATCATTAACATCATTATTATCATTCATAACATTAATATCATTAATATCATTAATATCATTAATAACATTAATATCATTAATATCATTAATATCATTAATATCATCAATATCATTAATATCATTAATATCATTAATATCATTAATATCATTAATATCATTAATATCATTAATATCATTAATATCATTAATATCATTAATATCATTAAAATCATTAATGTCATTAATATCATTAACATCATTAATATCATTAATATCATTAACATCATTAATATCAATAATATCATTAATATTATTAATATCATTAATATCAATAATATCATTAATATCATTAATATCATTAATATCATTATTATCATTAATATCATTAATATCATTAATATCATTAATATTATTAATATCATTAATATCATTAATATCATTAATATCATTAATATCATTAATAACATTAATAACATTAATATTATTAATATCATTAATATAATTATTATCATTAATATCAATAATATCAATAATATCATTAATAGCATTAATATCATTAATATCACTAATAACATTAATATCATTAATATCATTATCATTATATCATTAATATCATTAATATTAATAATATAATTGATATCATTATTATCATTAATATCATTAATATCATTAATATCATTAATATCGTAAATATCATTAATATCATTAATATCATTAATATCATTAATATCATTAATATCATTCATATCATTAATATCAATAATATCATTAATATCATTAATAACATTAATATCATTATTATTATTAATATCATTAATATCATTAATATTAATAATATCATTAATATCATTAATATCATTACAATCATTAATATCATTAATATCATTATACTCATTAATAACAATAATATCATTAATATCATTAATATCATTAATATCATTGATATCATTAATATCATTAATATCATTATTATCATTAATATCATTAATATCATTAATATCATTAATATCATTAATATCATTAATATCATTAATATCATTAATATCATTAATATCATTAATATCATTAATATCATTAATATCATTGATATCATTAATATCATTAATATCAATAATATCATAAATAGCATTAATATCATTAATATCAATAATATTATTAATATCATTAATATCATTATTATCATTAATATCATTATTATCATTAATATCATCAATATCATTAATATTATTAATATCATTAATGTCATTAATATCAATAATATCATCAATATCATTAACATCATTAATATCATTAATTCCATTAATATCATTAATATCATTAACATCATTAATATCATTTATATCATTAATATCATTATTATCATTAATATTATTAATATCATTAATATCAGTAATATTATTAATATCATTAATATCATAAATGTCATTAATATTATTAATATCATTAATATCATTAATATCATTAATATCATTAATATCATTAATATCATTAATATCATTAATATCATTAATATCATTAATATCATTAATATCATTAATATCATTAATATCATTAATATCATTAATATCATTAATATCATTAATACCATTAATATAATTAATATCATTAATATCATAAATATCAATAATATTATTAATATCATTATTATCATTAATATCATTAATATCACTAATATTATTAATATCATTAATATCATTAATATCATTAATATCATTAATATCATTAATATCATTAATATCATTAATATCAATAATATCATTAATATCATTAATATTATTAATATCATTAATATCATTAATATCATTTATACCATTAATATCATTAATATCAATAATATCATTAATATTATTAATATAATTAATATCTTGAACAAACTTGAAAAAACCATGAGCAAAATTCAGCAAGACGATGTGAAAATCCTAATGGGAGACTTCAATGCCCAACTTGCGAAAGAAAAAACTTATAGTAAGATCATCGGCAAGAATTCTGCACACCAAAACACTAACACAAACAGCATACGTTTGATTGATATATGCCAACAATTCAATTTCAAAGTTATGTCTACCCACTTCAGAAAACCCACACAGAAACAGAAAACATGGCGATCCCCGAACCAACATCTTGGCGAATACCAGATCGATCACGTTGCCATCTGCTACGCCGAGTTAAGGTAAAATTCTCTCCGAAGAGAGAGCTTCAAAATAAACCGTACATCCAAAAGTTTGACACATCAAAAATTCAAGAAACAAAGATCACAGCAGAATGGGAAAAAGATTTGACAAATAACTGGACTGACTTCTGCAACAAAATAATCATAAAAGCCAAGGAATTAATCCCACTTATGAAAAAGGCAAAACACCCATGGTGGGATTCCAACTGCGATCAAGCCATCAACAATCGCCGACTCGCCTTTCAAAAATACAACAGCAACAAATCGCCGGTAACGCTGCAACAATTTCTCGACATCCGCAAAGAGACAAACAGAACCATCAGGAAAACCAAACGCCAATACATAACAAAACAGCTCACATCAATTGAAGATAACTTTAGAAACTACAACAGCAGAAACTTCTATAGAGCTTTTGCAAATAAAATTAAAGGTTACTCGCCACAGAATTTGACCTTCAAGAAAAAAGATGGAAAACTTCACCAACCAAGAAAACTGCGCAGAACTGTCGAAATACTTTTCCGAGCTCCTTAATTGCCCCGAACCATCCGAACGATTCCCACACACAACTTCAATAAACACGAAACCCGACGCTGATCTACCGACACTAGAAGAAATCCGACACCGTATCACAAAACTGAAGAATGGAAAGACATCAGGAGAGGATGGAATAACCGCAGAACTACTGAAAAATCTTGGACCACGATCATTACAGGAAATCACAAACATAATTAAGGAAATTTGGCGAAGTGAAGAACTTCCAGATGATTGGAAATGCGCACTCATCCACCCACTCCACAAAAAAGGAGACAAATCTGATGTGAATAACTACAGAGGAATCTCCCTCCTTTCCGTTCCCTACAAAATCTTATCCGCATGCCTCTTACAACGCGCACAAGAACTAATCGAACCCCAAATTGGGGAATATCAAGCAGGTTTCAGACCACACAGATCATGCGTCGAGCAAATTTTCAACCTGAAATCTATACTCAAAATTTGAGCTACACGAAATCTCCCAACCATATGCACATTTATTGACTTCAGGAAAGCTTATGACTCCATCGACCGACAATCCCTATTTAATATACTTGAAGAAAACAATCTGGATCACTAAACACTAACAAACACTAACAAACACAACTTCCAAAATCAAATTCAACGGAGAAATCTCAAAATCTTTCCCCATCAAGACTGGTGTCCGGCAAGGCGATAGCCTCTCTCCGTTACTCTTCAACATCGTTTTAGATAAAGTTATCAAAACATGGGAACAAGAACTGGAAAATCAAAAGATTTGGAGACCCATAAGACTAGGAAAACAACAGGATAACATCAACGTCACATGCCTAGCCTTCGCTGATGATCTCACGATTCTTTCTGTAAATGAACAAACAGCAATCCATCAGATCGAAGTCCTAAAAGAATGTGCTGAGAAAGCTGGACTACAAATTTCCTTTTCGAAAACTGAATTCATAGCCACAAAACACATCGAAATAGAAAATTTAATTACAAAATACGGCACGATAAACAAGGTTAGTCACTTCAAATACTTGGGCGAAATTATTGAACCTACAGGAACAGAAAATTTAGCACAAAAAACACGGGAACTCAAAATGCGGAAAGCATATGGAAAAGTTGCAAGCATCTATAATAAAAAATGCATAAATATTAGCACCAAAATTCGACACTACACGACTGTTATCAAACCCGAAATACTCTACGCCAGCGAGACATTAAACCTTAATTACAAAGGAGACATAGAGAACACCAAGAAGGCCGGAAGAAAAATTATCCGAAAAATCCTTGGCCCAAAACTAACAGACGAAAGATATCGTCTACAATCACACACTGTCACAGAAAAATACTCCAACATCGAAACCGATTTCCGCAAACGACGACTGAAATTCTACGGGCACGTTATGAGACTAGATGACAACCGACTAACAGGGAGAGTATTGAAGTACATACAGAAAATGAAAACGACAACAGTCTGGGTAAAACATCAACAGGTCCAAATTGATTTAAAAAACGCCAACATCTCACCGACAGACATCGAAAATCGAAAAATCTTTAGGCACAAGGTCTACAGCTGGGAAATTATATCAGTGGAAAAACCCAAAATAACAAGAGCAAAATGGACAGATGAACGTCGAGCTAAACATAGTGAGATGATGAAACAATTCTGGAAGAACAAGAAAAATAAAAGCAACAGCTCATAATTTGCTTTTTGTGATCCCTGTGGGTCTAAACAATATAAATAAATAAATAAATAATTAATATCATTAATATCAATAATATCATTAATATCATTAATATCATTAATATCATTAATATCATTAATATCATTAATATCATTAATATCATTAATATCATTAATATCATTAATATCATTAATATCATTAATATCTTTAATATCATTAATATCATTAATATCATTAATAACATTAATATCATTAATATCATTAATATCATTAATATCATTAATATCATTAATATCATTAATATCATTAATATCATTAATATCATTAATATCATTAATATCAATAATATCATTAATATCATTAATATCAATAATATTGTTAATATCATTAACGTCATTAATATCATTATTATCATTAATATCATTAATATCATTAATATCATTAATATCATTAATATCATTAATATCATTAATATCATTAATATCATTAATATCATTAATATCATTAATATCATTAATATCATTAATATCATTAATATCATTAATATCATTAATATCATTAATATCATTAATATCATTAATATCATTAATATCATTAATATCATTAATATCATTAATATCATTAATATCATTAATATCATTAATATCATTAATATCATTAATATCATTTATATTTTTAATATCATTAATATCATTAATATCATTAATATCATTAATATCATTAATATCATTAATATCATTAATATCATTAATATCATTAATATCATTAATATCATTAATATCATTAACATCATTAATATTATTAATATCATTAATATCATTAATATCATTAATATCATTAATATCATTAATATCATTAACATCATTAATATCGTTAATATCATTAATATCATTAATATCATTATTATCATTAATATCATTAATATCATTAATATCATTAATATCATTAATATCATTAATATCATTAATATAATTAATATCATTAATATCAATAATATCAATATTATCATTAATATCATCAATATCATTAATATCATTAATATCATTAATATCATTAATATCAATAATATCAATAATATCATTAATATGATTAATATGATTAATATCATTAATATCAATAATATCATTAATATCATTAATATCATTAATATCATTAATATCATTAATATCATTAATATCATTAATATCAATAATATCATTAATATTATTAATATCATCAATATCATTAATATCATTAATATCATTAATATCAATAATATCATTAATATCATTATTATCATTAATATCAATATTATCATTAATATCATTAATATCACTAATATCATTAATATCATTAATATCATTAATATTATCAATATCATTAATATCATTAATATCATTAATATCATTAATATCAATAATATCATTAATATCATTAATATCAATAATATCAATATTATCATTAATATCATTAATATCATCAATATCATTAATATCAATAATATCATTAATATCAATAATATCAATAATATCATTAATATCATTAATATCATTAATATCATTATTATCATTAATATTATTAATATCATTAATATCATTAATATCATTAATATCATTAATATCATTAATATCAATAATATCATTAATATCATCAATATCATTAATATCATTAATATCGTTAATATCATTAATATCAATAATATCATTAATATCATTAATATCATTAAAATCATTAATATCATTAATATTATTAATATCATTATTATCATTAATATCATTAATATCATTAATATCATTAATATCATTAATATCACTAATATCATTAATATCATTAATATCATTATTATCAATAATATCATTAATATCATTATTATCATTAATATCATTAATATCATTATTATCATTAATATCATTAATATCATTAATATCATTAATATCATTAATATCATTAATATCATTAATATCACTAATATCATTAATATCATTAATATCATCAATATCATTAATATCATTAATATCATTAATATCATTATTATCAATAATATCATTATTATCATTAATATCATTAATATCATTAATATCATTAATATCATTAATATCGTTAAAATCATTAATATCATTAATATCATTAATATCATTAATATCATTAATATCATTAATATCATTAATATCATTAATATCATTAATATCATTAATATCATTAATATTATTAATATCATTAATATCATTATTATCATTAATATCATTAATATAATTAATATCATTAATATCAATAATATCATTAATATCATTAATATCGTTAAAATCATTATTACCATTAATATCATTAATATCATTAATATCATAAATATCATTAATATCATTAATATCATTAATATCATTAATATCATTAGTATTATTAATATCAATAATATTAATATTCTCATAAATATCATCAATATCATTAATATCAACAATATCATTAATATCAATAATATCAATAATATCATTAATATCATTAATATCATTAATATCATTAATATCATTAATATCATTAATATCATTAATATTATTAATATCATTAATATCATTAATATCATTAATATCATTAATATCATTAATATCATTAATATCATCAATATCATTAATATCAATAATATCATTAATATCAATAATATCATTAATATCATTAATATCATTAATATCATTAATATCAATAATATCATTAATATCATTAATATCAATAATATTAATATTCTCATTAATATCATCAATATCATTAATATCAATAATATCATTAATATCAATAATATCAATAATATCAATAATATCATTAATATCATTAATATCATTAATATTATTAATATCATTAATATCATTAATATCATTAATATCATTAATATCATTAATATCATTAATATCATTAATATCATCAATATCATTAATATCAATAATATCATTAATATCAATAATATCATTAATATCATTAATATCATTAATATCAATAATATCATTAATATCATTAATATCATCAATATCATTAATATTATTAATATCATTAATATCATTAATATCGTTAATATCATTAATATCATTAATATCAATATTATTATTAATATCATGAATGTCATTAATATCATTAATATCATTAATATTATTAATATCATTAATATCATTATTATTATTAATATCATTAATATCATTAATATCATTATTATCAATAATATCATTCATATCATTAATATCATTATTATCATTAATATCATTATTATCATTAATATCTTTAATATCATTAATATCATTAATATCATTAATATCATTAATACCATTAATATCATTAATATCATTAATATCATTAATATCATTAATATCATTAATATCATTAATATCATTAATATCATTAATATCATTAATATCATTAATATCACTAATATCATTAATATCATTAATATCATCAATATCATTAATATCATTAATATCATTAATATCATTAATATCATTAATATCATTAATATCATTAATATCATTAATATCATTAATATCATTAATATCATCAATATCGTTAATATCATTAATATCATTAATATCATTAATATCATTAATATCATTAATGTCAATAATATCATTTATATCATTAATATCATTAATATCATTAATATCATTAATATTATTAATATCATTAATATCATTATTATCATTAATATCATTAATATCATTAATATCATTAATATCATTAATATCATTAATATCATTAATATCATTAATATAATTAATATCATTAATATCATTAATATCAATAATATCATTAATATCATTAATATCATTAATATCATTAATATCATTAATATCATTAATATCATTAATATCACTAATTTCATTAATATCATTAATATCATTAACGTCATTAATATCATTAATATCATTAATATCATTGATATCATTAATATCATTAATATCATTAATATCATTAATATCATTAATATCATTAATATCATTAATTACAATAATATCATTAATATCATTAATATCATTAATATCATTAATATCATTAATATCATTAATATCAATAATATCATTAATATCATTAATATCATTAATATCATTAATATCATTAATATCATTAATATCATTAATATCATTAATATTTTTAATATCATTAATATCATTAATATCATTAATATAATTAATATCATTAACATCATTAATATCATTAATATCATTAATATCATTAATATCATTAACATCATTAATATAGTTAATATCATTAATATCATTAATATCATTAATATCATTAATATCATTAATATTAATAATATCTATATTATCATTAATATCATCAATATCATTAATATCATTAATATCAATAATATCAATAATATCAATAATATGATTAATATCATTAATATCATTAATATCATTAATATCATTAATATCATTAATATCATTAATATCATTAATATCAATAATATCATTAATAACATTAATATCATCAATATCATTAATATCAATAATATCGTTAATATCATTAACGTCATTAATATCATTATTATCATTAATATCATTAATATCATTAATATCATTAATATCATTAATATCATTAATATCATTAATATCATTAATATCATTAATATCATTAATATCATTAATATCATTAATATCATTAATATCATTAATATCATTAATATCATTAATATCATTAATATCATTTATATTTTTAATATCATTAATATCATTAATATCATTAATATCATTAATATCATTAATATCATTAATATCATTAATATCATTAATATCATTACCATCATTAATATTATTAATATCATTAATATCATTAATATCAATAATATCATTAATATCATTAATATCATTAATATCATTAATATCATTAACATCATTAATATCGTTAATATCATTAATATCATTAATATCTTTATTATCATTAATATCATTAATATCATTAATATCATTAATATCATTAATATCATTAATATCAATAATATCAATATTATCATTATTATCATCAATATCATTAATATCATTAATATCAATAATATCAATAATATCAATAATATCAATAATATCATTAATATGATTAATATGATTAATATCATTAATATCAATAATATCATTAATATCATTAATATCATTAATATCATTAATATCATTAATATCATTAATATCATTAATATCATTAATATCATTAATATCATTAATATCATTAATATCATTAATATCATTAATATCATTAATATCATTAATATCATTAATATCAATAATATCATTAATATCATTAATATCATCAATATCATTAATATCATTAATATCATTAATATCATTAATATCATTAATATCATTAATATCATTAATATCATTAATATCAATAATATCATTAATATCATTATTATCATTAATATCAATATTATCATTAATATCATTAATATCACTAATATCATTAATATCATTAATATCATCAATATCATTAATATCATTAATATCATTAATATCATTAATATCATTAATATCATTAATATCAATAATATCATTAATATCATTAATATCAATAATATCAATATTATCATCAATATCATTAATATCAATAATATCATTAATATCAATAATATCAATAATATCATTAATATCATTAATATCATTAATATCATTATTATCATTAATATTATTAATATCATTAATATCATTAATATCATTAATATCATTAATATCATTAATATCATTAATATCAATAATATCATTAATATCATCAATATCATTAATATCATAAATATCGTTAATATCATTAATATCAATAATATCATTAATATCATTAATATCATTAAAATAATTAATATCATTAATATTATTAATATCATTATTATCATTAATATCATTAATATCATTATTATCATTAATATCACTAATATCATTAATATCATTAATATCATTATTATCAATAATATCATTAATATCATTATTATCATTAATATCATTAATATCATTATTATCATTAATATCATTAATATCATTAATATCATTAATATCATTAATATCATTAATATCACTAATATCATTAATATCATCAATATCATTAATATCATTAATATCATTAATATCATTATTATCAATAATATCATTAATATCATTAATATCATTAATATCATTAATATCATTAATATCATTAATATCGTTAAAACCATTAATATCATTAATATCATTAATATCATTAATATCATTAATATCATTAATATCATTAATATTATTAATATCATTAATATCATTTTTATCATTAATATCATTAATATCATTAATATAATTAATATCATTAATATCATTAATATCAATAATATCATTAATATCATCAATATCGTTAAAATCATTATTATCATTAATATCATTAATATCATTAATATCATTAATATCATTAATATCATTAATATCATTAGTATTATTAATATCAATAATATTAATATTCTCATTAATATCATCAATATCATTAATATCAATAATATCATTAATATCAATAATATCAATAATATCATTAATATCATTAATATCATTAATATCATTAATATCATTAATATCATTAATATCATTAATATTATTAATATCATTAATATCATTAATATCATTAATATCATTAATATCATTAATATCATCAATATCATTAATATCAATAATATCATTAATATCAATAATATCATTAATATCATTAATATCATTAATATCATTAATATCATTAATATCAATAATATTAATATTCTCATTAATATCATCAATATCATTAATATCAATAATATCATTAATATCAATAATATCAATAATATCAATAATATCATTAATATCATTAATATCATTAATATCATTAATATTATTAATATCATTAATATCATTAATATCATTAATATCATTAATATCATTAATATCATTAATATCATTAATATCATCAATATCATTAATATCAATAATATCATTAATATCAATAATATCATTAATATCATTAATATCATTAATATCAATAATATCATTAATATCATTAATATCATCAATATCATTAATATTATTAATATCATTAATATCATTAATATCGTTAATATCATTAATATCATTAATATCAATATTATTATTAATATCATTAATGTCATTAATATCATTAATATCATTAATATTATTAATATCATTAATATCATTATTATCTTTAATATCATTAATATCATTAATATCATTAATATCATTATTATCAATAATATCATTCATATCATTAATATCATTATTATCATTAATATCATTATTATCATTAATATCTTTAATATCATTAATATCATTAATATCATTAATACCATTAATATCATTAATATCATTAATATCATTAATATCATTAATATCATTAATATCATTAATATCATTAATATCACTAATATCATTAATATCATTAATATCGTCAATATCATTAATATCATTTATATCATTAATATCATTAATATCATTAATATCATTAATATCATTAATATCATTAATATCATTAATATCATTAATATCATTAATATCATTAATATCATTAATATCATTAATATCATCAATATCATCAATATCGTTAATATCATTAATATCATTAATATCATTAATGTCATTAATATCATTTATATCATTAATATCATTAATATCATTAATATTATTAATATCATTAATATCATTATTATCATTAATATCATTAATATCATTAATATCATTAATATAATTAATATCATTAATATCATTAATATCAATAATATCATTAATATCATTAATATCATTAATATCATTAATATCATTAATATCATTAATATCATTAATATCATTAATATCATTAATATCATTAATATCATTAATATCATTAATATCATTAATATCATTAATATCATTAATATCACTAATTTCATTAATATCATTAATATCATTAATATCATTAACGTCATTAATATCAATAATATCATTAATATCATTAATATCATTAATATCATTAATATCATTAATTACAATAATATCATTAATATCATTAATATCATTAATACCATTAATATCATTAATATCATTAATATCAATAGTATCATTAATATCATTAATATCATTAATATCATTAATATCATTAATATCATTAATATTTTTAATATCATTAATATCATTAATATCATTAATATCATTAACATCATTAATATTATTAATATCATTAATATCATTAATATCTTTAATATCATTAATATCATTAATATCATTAATATCATTAATATCATTAATATCATTAACATCATTAATATCGTTAATATCATTAATATCATTAATATCATTAATATCATTAATATCATTAATATCATTAATATCATTAATATCATTAATATTAATAATATCTATATTATCATTAATATCATCAATATCATTAATATCAATAATATCAATAATATCAATAATATGATTAATATCATTAATATCATTAATATCATTAATATCATTAATATCATTAATATCATTAATATCATTAACATCATTAATATCGTTAATATCATTAATATCATTAATATCATTAATATTATTAATATCATTAATATCAATAATATCATTAATATCATCAATATCATTAATATCATTAATATCATTAATATCATTAATATCGTTAATATCATTAATATCAATAATATCATTAATATCATTAATGTCATTAATATCATTAAAATCATTAATATTATTAATATTATTAATATCATTATTATCATTAATATCATTATTATCATTAATATCATTAATATCATTAATATCATTAATATCACTAATATCATTAATATCATTAATATCATTAATATCATTATTATCAATAATATCATTAATATCATTATTATCATTAATATCATTAATATCATTGTTAACATTAATATCATTAATATCATTAATATCATTAATATCATTAATATCACTAATATCATTAATATTATTAATATCATCAATATCATTAATATCATTAATATCATTATTATCATTAATATCATTAATATCATTAATATCATTAATATTTTTAATATCATTAATATCATTAATATCATTAACATCATTAATATTATTAATATCATTAATATCATTAATATCATTAATATCATTATTATCATTAACATCATTAATATCGTTAATATCATTAATATCATTAATATCATTAATATCATTAATATCATTATTATCATTAATATAATTAATATCATTAATATCATTAATATCAATAATATCATTAATATCATTAATATCATTAATATCATTAATATCATTAATATCATTAATATCATTAATATCATTAATATCATTAATATCATTAATATCATTAATATCATTAATATCATTAATATCATTAATATCATTAATATCAATAATATCATTATTATCATTAATATCATTAATATAATTAATATCATTAATATCATTAATATCATTAATATCATTAATAATATTAATATCATTAATATCATTAATATCATTAATATCATTAAAATCATTAATATCATTAATATCATTAATATCATTAATATCAATAATATCATTAATATCATCAATATCATTAATATCATTAATATTATTAATATCATTAATATCGTTAATATTATTAATATCATTAATATCATTATTATCATTAATATCAATAATATTATTAATATCATTAATGTCATTAATATCGTTAATATCATTAATATCAATAATATCATTAATATCATTATTGTCATTAATATCATTAAAATCATTTATATCATTAATATTATTAATATCATTATTATCATTAATATCATTAATATCATTAATATCATTAATATCATTATTATCATTAATATCATTAATATCATTAATATCATTAATATCATTAATATCATTAATATCATTAATATCATTAATATCATTAATATCATTAATATTATTAATATCATTAATATCATTAATATCATTAATATCATTATTATCAATAATATCAATAATATCATTAATATCATTATTATCATTAATATCATTAATATCATTATTATCATTAATATCTTTAATATCATTAATATCATTAATATCATTAATATCATTAATATCATTAATATCATTAATATCATTAATATCATTAATATCATTAATATCATTAATATCATTAATATCATTAATATCATTAATATCACTAATATCATTAATATCATTAATATCATCAATATCATTAATATCATTAATATCATTAATATCATTAATATCATTAATATCATTAATATCATTAATATCATTAATATCATTAATATCATTAATATCATTAATATCATTAATATCATTAATATCATTAATATCATTAATATCATTAATATCATCAATATCATTAATATCGTTAATATCATTAATATTATTAATATCATTAATATCATTAATGTCATTAAAACCATTAATATCATTAATATCATTAATATCATTAATATCATTAATATTATTAATATCATTAATATCATTATTATCATTAATATCATTAATATCATTATTATCATTATTATCATTAATATCATTAATATCAATAATATTATTAATATCATTAATATCATTAATATCATTAATATCATTAATATCATTAATATCATTAATATCATTAATATCATTAATATCATTAATATCATTAATATCATTAATATCATTTATATCATTAATATCATTAATATCAATAATATCATTAATAACAATAATATCAATATTATCATTAATATTATCAATATCATTAATATCAATGATATTATTAATATCATTAATATCATTAATATCATTAATATCATTAATATCATTAATATCATTAATATCATTAATATCATTAATATCATTAATATCATTAATATCATTAAGATCATTAATATCATTAATATCAATAATATCATTAATATCATCAATATCATTAATATCATTAATATCATTAATATCGTTAATATCATTAATATCATTAATATCATTAATATCATTAATGTCATTAATATCATTAATATCATTAATATTATTAATATCATTAATATCATTATTATCATTAATATCATTAATATCATTAATATCAATAATATCATTAATATCAAAAATATCATTAATATCATTAATATTATTATTATCATTAATATTATTAATATCATTAATATCATTAATATCATTAATATCATTAATATCAATAATATCAATATTATCATCAATATCATTAATATCAATAATATCATTAATATCAATAATATCAATAATATCAATAATATCAATAATATCAATAATATCATTAATATCATTAATATCATTAATATCATTAATATCATTAATATCATTAATATCATTAATATCATTAATATCATTAATATCAATAATATCATTAATATCATCAATATCATCAATATCATCAATATCATTAATATCATTAATATCATTAATATCATTAATATCGTTAATATCATTAATATCATTAATATCATTAATATCATTAATATCATTAATGTCATTAATATCAATAATATCATTAATATCATTAATATTATTAATATCATTATTAATATCATTATTATCATTAATATCATCAATATCATTAATATCATTAATATCATTAATATCATTAATATCATTAATATCATTAATATCATTAATATCATTAATATCATTAATATCATTAATATCATTAATATCATTAATATCATTAATATCATTAATATCATTAATATCATTAATATCATTAATATCATTAATATCATTAATATCATTAATATCATTAATATCATTAATATCATTAATATCATTAATATCATTAATATCATTAATATCATTAATATCATTAATATCATTAATATCATTAATATCATTAATATCACTAATTTCATTAATATCATTAATATCATTAATATCATTAACGTCATTAATATCAATATTATCATTAATATCATTAATATCATTAATATCATTAATTACAATAATATCATTAATATCATTAATATCATTAATACCATTAATATCATCAATATCATTAATATCAATAGTATCATTAATATCATTAATATCATTAATATCATTAATATCATTAATATCATTAATATTTTTAATATCATTAATATCATTAATATCATTAATATCATTAATATCATTAACATCATTAATATTATTAATATCATTAATATCATTAATATCATTAATATCATTAATATCATTAATATCATTAATATCATTAATATCATTAATATCATTAACATCATTAATATCGTTAATATCATTAATATCATTAATATCATTAATATCATTAATATCATTAATATCATTAATATCATTAATATCATTAATATTAATAATATCTATATTATCATTAATATCATCAATATCATTAATATCAATAATATCAATAATATCAATAATATGATTAATATCATTAATATCATTAATATCATTAATATCATTAATATCATTAATATCATTAATATCATTAATATCATTAACATCATTAATATCGTTAATATCATTAATATCATTAATATCATTAATATCATTAATATTATTAATATCATTAATATCAATAATATCATTAATATCATCAATATCATTAATATCATTAATATCATTAATATCATTAATATTATTAATATCATTAATATCATTAATATCATTAATATCATTAATAACATTAATATCATTAATATCATTAATATCATTAATATCATTAATATAATTAATATCATTAATATCATTAATATCATTAATATCATTAATATCATTAATATCAATAATATCATTAATATCATTATTATCATTAATATCATTAATATCAATATTATCATTAATATCATTAATATCATTAATATCATCAATATCATTAATATCATTAATATTATTAATATCATTAATATCAATAATATCATTAATATCATCAATATCATTAATATCATTAATATCATTAATATCATTAATATCATTAATATCATTAATATCATTAATATTATTAATATCATTAATATCATTATTATCATTAATATAATTAATATCATTAATATCATTAATATAATTAATATCATTAAGATCAATAATATCATTAATATCATTAATATCATCAATATCATTAATATCATCAATATCATTAATATCAATAATATCATTAATATCAATAATATCATTAATATCATTAATATCATTAATATCATTAATATTATTAATATCATTAATATCATTAATATCATTAATATCAATAATATCATTAATATCATCAATATCAATCATATCATTAATATCATTAATATCATTAATATCGTTAATATCATTAATATCAATAATATCATTAATATCATTAATGTCATTAATATCATTAAAATCATTAATATCATTAATATTATTAATATCATTATTATCATTAATATCATTAATATCATTATTATCATTAATATCATTAATATCATTAATATCATTAATATCACTAATATCATTAATATCATTAATATCATTAATATCATTATTATCAATAATATCATTAATATCATTATTATCATTAATATCATTAATATCATTGTTAACATTAATATCATTAATATCATTAATATCATTAATATCACTAATATCATTAATATCATTAATATCATCAATATCATTAATATCATTAATATCATTATTATCATTAATATCATTAATATCATTAATATCATTAATATCATTAATATCATTAATATTTTTAATATCATTAATATCATTAATATCATTAACATCATTAATATTATTAATATCATTAATATCATTAATATCATTAATATCATTATTATCATTAACATCATTAATATCGTTAATATCATTAATATCATTAATATCATTAATATCATTATTATCATTAATATAATTAATATCATTAATATCATTAATATCAATAATATCATTAATATCATTAATATCATTAATATCATTAATATCATTAATATCATTAATATCATTAATATCATTATTATCATTAATATCATTAATATCATTAATATCATTAATATCAATAATATCATTATTATCATTAATATCATTAATATCATTAATATCATTAATATCATTAATATCATTAATATCATTAATATTATTAATATCATTAATATCATTAATATCATTAATATCATTAAAATCATTAGTATCATTAATATCATTAATATCATTAATATCAATAATATCATTAATATCATCAATATCATTAATATCATTAATATTATTAATATCATTAATATCGTTAATATTATTAATATCATTAATATCATTATTATCATTAATATCAATAATATTATTAATATCATTAATGTCATTAATATCGTTAATATCATTAATATCAATAATATCATTAATATCATTATTGTCATTAATATCATTAAAATCATTTATATCATTAATATTATTAATATCATTATTATCATTAATATCATTAATATCATTAATATCATTAATATCATTATTATCATTAATATCATTAATATCATTAATATCATTAATATCATTAATATCATTAATATCATTAATATCATTAATATCATTAATATTATTAATATCATTAATATCATTAATATCATTAATATCATTATTATCAATAATATCAATAATATCATTAATATCATTATTATCATTAATATCATTAATATCATTATTATCATTAATATCTTTAATATCATTAATATCATTAATATCATTAATATCATTAATATCATTAATATCATTAATATCATTAATATCATTAATATCATTAATATCATTAATATCATTAATATCATTAATATCACTAATATCATTAATATCATTAATATCATCAATATCATTAATATCATTAATATCATTAATATCATTAATATCATTAATATCATTAATATCATTAATATCATTAATATCATTAATATCATTAATATCATTAATATCATTAATATCATTAATATCATTAATATCATTAATATCATTAATATCATTAATATCATCAATATCATTAATATCGTTAATATCATTAATATCATTAATATTATTAATATCATTAATATCATTAATGTCATTAAAACCATTAATATCATTAATATCATTAATATCATTAATATCATTAATATCATTAATATCATTAATATCATTAATATTATTAATATCATTAATATCATTATTATCATTAATATCATTAATATCATTATTATCATTAATATCATTAATATTAATAATATCATTAATATCATTAATATCATTAATATCATTAATATCATTAATATCATTAATATCATTAATATCATTAATATCATTAATATCATTAATATCATTTATATCATTAATATCATTAATATCAATAATATCATTAATAACAATAAT